>VWZE01004271.1:36846-52323 GCA_013396675.1 Eubucco bourcierii
GCTCCAACACTTCCATGTCCTTCCTGTGCTGAGGGTTCCAGAACTGCACACAGTACTCCAGGTGGGGTCTGACAAGAGCAGAGTAAAGGGGCAGAATCCCCTCCCTTGCCCTGCTGCCCACACTGCTCTTGATGCAGCCTAGGACTCGGTTGCTGTCTGGGCTGCATGTGCACACTGCAGGCTCATGTTGAGCTTTTCATCACCCCACACTCCAAGGTCCTTTTCCTCAGGGCTGCTCTCAGCCATTCCCCACCCAGCCTGCAGTTGTGCTTGGGATTGTGCCTACCCAGGTGCAGGACCTTACACTTGGCCTTGTTGAATGTCATGAGGTTGGCCTGGGCACAGCTCTGCAGCCTGTCCAGGTCCCTCTGGATGGATCCCTGCCCTCTAGCAAGTCGACTGTGACACACAGCTTGGTGTCATCTGCAAACCTGCTGAGGCTGCACTCATTCGTCTGTCCATGTCACTGACAGAGATGTTAAACAGCACTGGTCCCAGCACTGACCCCTGAGGGACACCACTTCAGGGGTAGTTAGATCTATGCCTTGAAAAAAAAAAAAAAAAAAGTCATTTTTTGCATTCTTCCAGCTTCCATTCTGTTAATTATGGAGTTTTATGGACTGCCATAAATAAATTATGCTCTATTTTATCAAAATGTAGATTTTTATCTTCTTTTTTTCCTTCCCGTGGAATGTTAATGGGTACAAAAAGGAAGGATTGCTGTGATGGTTATGTCACACTGGGAAAGCCTCACAGCATAAGTTTTGGTGCCAGTCTGGATATTAAAGCAGCTCCTATCTCCCCCTGTTTCAACCCTGCTGGATTTATAAGACACTTCTCAGCTGACCATACATTATTGAAGAGTTTTCTGAGTAAAACCAGGCTACAGCAGATTGTGGCTGTACAAGAGACACCGCAGAGCTGAAATTGTTCTGACAGCAACCAACTCCTTCCACTTCTGACTCCTGTCTGAATTCTAAGGAAATGCCTTTACCAGCACTGCTGTAGTTGTGGAGAACCCACCCTGAAGACTGCAAATGGACTTTGTTGAGTCCAGACATTCCCATCTTTAATGATGGTTTTTACCTATCTTTGCTGGTCATAAGTAAATCTAAGCTTGACACTGCAGTACTCTTGTACTCCTAAACAGCAACAGAGAGTTTCTTAAATCACCTTTTAGTCAGAACTATGAGGACATGGAGGCCAGGAGCTTCCACAGTGCCTGTGACTGATAGAGATGATAGGAAAAGCTCTCTGAAGTCCAGCCTCAAAGCACAGCTCTGTCTGCAAGGCTGGTAAAATTGCCTCAAATTTATCATTATCTACCACTTACTGATGGTGGACAGTGGGAAAATGATCACAGAATGTGAATGTGACTGAAGGTGTCAGGTGATGTGAACAGCTCAAATGATCAGAACAAATCTAATTGCAAGTGCTTGATTCTATTCCAAGATAATCCTTTCTTTCATAGAGTCATAGAATGGTAAGGTTGGAAGGGACCTCAAAGATCATATAGTTCTAACCCCCTGCCATAGGCAGGGACACCTCCCACTAGTACAGCTCACTCAAGGCCTCATCCAGTCTGGCCTTGAACACCTCCAGGGAGGGAGCAGCCACACCCTCCCTGGGCAACCTGTGCCAGTGCCTCACCACCCTCACTCCAAAGAACTTCCTCCTAATATCCACTTTCAATGTACCCTCTGCCAGTTCAAACCCATTGCCCCTTGTCCTGTCATTGCAAGACCTTGTCAATAGTCCCTCCCCAGCCCTCCTGTAGGCCCCTTCAGATACTGGAAGGCTACTATCAGGTCCCCTCTAAGCCTTTTCTTCTCCAGGCTGCAAAACCCCAACTCTCACAGCCTATCCTCATAGCAGAGCTGCTGTAGCCCTCTGAGCATCTTCATGGCCTCCTCTGGACCTGCTCCAACGCTTCCATGCCCTTCCTGTGCTGGGGGCTCCAGAACTGCACACAGGACTCCAGAACTGTACACAGCACTTTCAGTCCCTCTGCACAGGAGATGGAGCAATGCACACTCCAGGTGATCTCTCTCTCCTCTAGATCTGCCATACAAGCTAAGACACTTCAGGTTTTGTGCAGTCTCTGTATCTAACAGAGAGTGCAGCAAGCTGCTTGCTTATTATTAGCACACAGATGTAACACTGTCTGGGTTACCAGCTTGCAAATACATTTTGGCAGTTATTAGAACCTACTGGATGCACCCACAAGGTGAAATCCTGGGAGTTTTTCCATTAATTTAAATAAAGCCAGTAGAAGAAAGATGAATATTTTATCTTCTTAGGTACCTCTCAGTGTTTTGAAACCTTTCCTCTTACGTGTAGAATTGCACATGGGAATCTGTGCAGTGTTTTATAGTAAGATCTTGGCTTGTTTCAGCTTATTTATATTTTTAACATTTACAGTAACTGGACATATGGAAAGGTCCAGTTCCATATGGAACTGGGAACTTGGAAATTGATCTGCATAAGGTCAGGCTTGCTCCAAATTCTCTTCACCTAAGGAATGCTAGTAAATATCCCAGGATATTTTTACCCCACCTGGAGTCCTGTGTGCAGTTCTGGAGCCCCCAGTGCAGGAAGGACATGGAAGTGTTGGAGCCGGTCCAGAGGAGGCCACCAAGATGCTGAGAGGGCTGCAGCAGCTCTGCTCTGAGAACAGGTTGAGAGAGTTGGGGCTCTGCAGCCTGGACAAGAGAAGGCTTCCAGGAGACCTTAAAGTAGCCTTCCAGTATCTGAAGGGGGCTACAGGAAGGCTGGGGAGGGACTATTGACAAGGTCTTGTAATGACAGGACAAGGGGCAACGGGTTTGAACTGGCAGAGGGGAGACTGATACTGGATGTTAGGAGGAAGTTGTTTGCAGTGAGGGTGGTGAGACACTGGCACAGGTTGCCCAGGGAGGTTGTGGAGCACAGAATTCTGTGCTCCACAACCTCCCTGCAGGTCTTCTGTTCTCTGCCACCTCCCTAGAGGTGTTCAAGGCCAGGTTGGATAAGGCCTTGAGTGACCTGTGCTAGTGGGAGGTGTCCCTGCCTATGGCAGGGGGTTGGAACTAGATGATCCTTGAGGTCCCTTCCAACCTTACCATTCTATGATTCTATGAAATATGAAGTGAAAATTCGTGCTTAAATGATCTGTGGTATTCTACTACATTTATAAAAGGCAATGTTCTCATTCCTCTCTGTTCACAGCACAGACATTAATTTCATGTCATCCTTACAGCCTTTACTACCAATCATAATTTGTGTTCCAGATCCTGATGCCAGATGCTATTATCCTGGAAAGCATTTGATATACACAAGTGTTAACAGCCAACTCTGTAAAACATTTCATATTCCCATCCTGCATTCACAACATTTTGTTAATTAGGAAAATTTGGTTTGCCCAAGGAGGGAGAAAAGGTCATCAATACTAATAGCAACAAAATGTTTTCTCTCATCATCTCAATCACACATTTCATATTAAGAATCATAAAATTATGCTATTTGGAGGATAGAACCATACAGAGTTTAGGGTTGGAGGGGAGCTTTAAAGGCCCTTTTTTGAACTGTTGCAGTGGGTCCAGAGGAGGCCATGAAGATGCTCAGAGGGCTGCAGCAGCTCTGCTGTGAGGACAGGCTGAGAGAGTTGGGGCTCTGCAGCCTGGAGAAGGCTTCAAGGAGACCTTAGAGTAGCCTTCCAATATGTGAAGGGGTCTGCAGGAATGCTGGGGAGGGACTATTGACAAGGTCTTGCAATGACAGGACAAGGGGCAGTGGGTTTGAACTGGCAGAGGGGAGGTTTAGACTGGATGTTAGGAGGAAGTTGTTTGCAGTGAGGGTGGTGAGACACTGGCACAGGTTGCCCAGGGAGGTTGTGGCTGCTCCCTCCCTGGAGGTGTTCAAGGTCAGGCTGGAGGAGGCCTTGAGTAACTTGTACTAGTGGGAGGTGTCCCTGCCTATGGCAGGGGGTTGGAACTAGATGATCCTTGAGGTCCCTTCCAACCTTAGCATTCTATGATTCTATGATCCACAGAGCAGCACCCTGCTCCTAGACCCCACATCAGTACCCATGGGGCAGCCACACTTTTATGTTTTGAGAGAGTTTTCTTCTCTGATGCTCTGCTGATTAACATTCAGACAGAACCCTCTTCCTTTTGTATTTAAAGGTAATGCAGCTGAGCCAAATTTCATCTTGGATTCTGTTATTCTTCATCACAGAAATGGGGAGCCCTGTTGTATTCACTTTTGTATTAACCAGCATTTTAGAACACAGCTTTCTTATCATCCCTCTTAGAGCCTGAAATCCTTGTCTGAAAGCTTATGAAGCTTTGTGTCCACTTCAGACAACAAATAATAACACAACCTCCCTGGGCAACCTGTGCCAGTGTCTCACCACCCTCACTGCAAACAACTTCCTCCTAACATCCAGTCTAAATCTGCCCTCTGCCAGTTCAAACCCATTGCCCCTTGTCCTGGCATTACAAGACCTTGTCAATAGTCCCTCCCCAGACTTCCTGTAGCCCACTTCAGATCCTGGAAGGCTACTCTAAGGTGTCCTGGAAGCCTTCTCTTGTCCAGGCTAGAGAGCCCCAAACTCTCTCAGCCTGTCCTCACAGCAGAGCTGCTGCAGCTCTCTGATCATCCTCGTGGCCTCCTCTGGACCCACTCCAACACTTCCATGTCTTTCCTTTGGGTCCAACACACCCAAAGCAAATTGTGCACGGGATACATGATGGGCATTGATGTCTTTTGTTTTCTCAGTAGGAGGGTTACCAGAGGATGCCTGCAAGACTCTAAGGAAACATAGCAACCTGGAGAAAAGATTGGAGTCAAGATGTATGAAGGGCACTGTGCCGCCTTTACTGACCTTGGAGGAAATGAGTGAATAGTGTAGGTAGATGCCAAGCAAGAGGAACCTAAGCCCACCTTAGCAACTCACTCAGCATTTGCTCAGTGGTAAGAACAGTGTTTGCAGTTGATGTTGATAACAGAGCAGGGAGATTTGTGTTGGGATTTACCTCGAAGCTTCTTTGTTCAGGAACAAAGGGATGTGGGAGCGAGCAGGCAGGCAGCCCGGGGCCAGCGGTACCCCCTGCGGAGCCAGGAAAGCCTGAGCAGCCTCCCCCAAACTGCAGACAGTTGCTTCGGCACAGGAGGTGGCACAGGAGAAGCCACCTGCAGCCACTGCCGCCCAGCAAAACACCTTTGCGATTTAGAGCATATCACATTTACACCACAGGTCTGTTCCACAACGCAACGATGCGTGCAGACTAAAGTGGCACTTCCTAGCAGAAGAGAGAAAAACAAGAGTCAGTTTGCACTCCTATAACCCAAAGATTATGGCAGGACCCCATCTAAGGATTGTAAGAGCTTGTTCTAGTAATTGGTTATGAATTTTTCTGCATGTAGTCATCATTCCCTGTCTATTATGCATCCTCCAGAACAGTGGTGAGGAAGCTGGTGCACACGGATGGTGCTTGCTGCAGAATTTAATTGTGCCTTGTGGGGATTCCCTTCTGTCCATGCATAGTTGGATATTGATCCACAGAACTGGAAGACCTTTATATATATATATTTTTTTTTTTTTTTAATTTTAGTACTTAAAATATATATTTTTTAAATTGCTCTATATGCAGACACCTGAAAGAAAACACACAAGGCCAGGAAAGCTTTTCACTTCAAAAATTCCATCAGTATAAAAGCCTAATTATAATCTGTAGCTACCTTAGATGGAGAAAACAGAATATTATTTCAGGGAGTAAATTGAATATTATTTCAGGGAGTGAACTGCAGTCAGAGTCATTGTTTGTTTGGGTTTGTTTTTTTGGTTTTGGGTGTTTTTTTAGTATTATTTTATAAGGCATCCCATTATTTTTGTGGCATGCATCAGGTACACAGCAGATTATTCAGCCCAGGGCAGAAAAACCTAATGGCAGGGCTGCTGTTTAGATGGTGGCACCTTGATTGCCCAGATCTCAAGGGGACACTGAATATGTTTGCATAATTAAGGTCTTGGCTAACGGTTTTAAGAGTAATGCTTTTAAGAGTAATGTGTAGCTTTCTGTGGATATGATTATTTTGAAAAACAAGGAGATTGTGAAAATTGAGGTTCACATAACTGGCAGAACTAACACAAGCCAGCACAAAACGAGTGTGGAGTTACGTGAAATAGTAATTAACGAAGGCATAGGAAGTTATAATTAATTTTTGATACTATCAAAACAAGTCAGTAGACCACTTCCAGTCATAATATGCATTGCATTTAACAGAAAGCAGGAAAGCAAAATTACATTTACAAAATGTGAAGAAAAAAAAAAAGTGCTACATTGGATGCAGAGAGGAAGCAGACAGATTAATTTGGTTGTTTAATTAACAGCTTTCCTTCTTTTTTTTATAGAATCATAGAATGGTAAGGTTGGAAGGGACCTCAAGGATCATCTAGTTCCATCCCCCTGCCATAGGCAGGGACACCTCCCACTGTTACAGCACACTCAAAGGCCTCATCCAACCTGGTCTTGAACACCTCCAGGGAGGGAGCAGGCACAACCTCCCTGGGCAACCTGTGCCAGTGTCTCACCACCCTCACTGCAAACAACTTCTCCTACCATCCATCTTCAATCTCCCCTCTGCCAGCTTAAACCCATTGCCCCTTGTCCTGTCATTGCAAGACCTTGTCAATAGTCCCTCCCCAGCCTTCCTGTAGGCCCCCTTCAAATATTGGAAGGCTTTTATTCAAGAGGTGATTGTTCAAGGTTCCTTCCATAGAGAATGATAAAATCATTAAGGTTGGAAAAGACTTTTAAGAACATCAAATCATATTTGTTAAGAGAAATAAGACATCTTCTACCAGCACAAATTTGCATTTGTCATGAAAATGCCAAGCAAGCTTTTTATCACTTATTTTAAAAAGAAAGCAAAAGGAGTAAACTCAATAATTATACACAAATATGCAAAAGATCCAGCTTCCTTTTGGGAAATGAAGGCTACATTTTGCACCAAAGGCAAAGCACTGCAGGTTGATTCTGAACTTCCCAGGAACTGGGTGGACAAGGGCGGCCTCCAGCGGGGCCAAAGCTGGAGGTGGCAGCTGGAGAAGGGATTGGGACTGAGGCCAGGGCCACGTCCAGCCACCTGGACTGGACCCAGGACCAAGGCTGAGTTGGGGTCAGGATTTAGGGCAGAGGTCAGCTAGCTGAGGCATAGGCCAGGACCTGCCCCTCTAGTGGGCCTGAGGAGGGGAGGAGAGATGTAGAAAGCTGCTTTTGTGTCCATGGGGAAATGGAATCCATTTCTTCGTGTGCTCAGACCCAGGCAGAGGCAGAGAAAAGGGATTTACAGAGATGCTGCAAGGAAATACTAAGGGTATTAGTTTTAGCAAAATCTTTAACTTCTTTTTTTTTTTTTTCTTTTTCCCCTCCCTCTCCTTTTGAAAAATAACAGAGAGCTACTATACCCTGCTGCCACCAACATCTGTGCAGACAATTAAACCCTTTTAGACTCTGAGCTCAGGGAAACTCAGAGGAACTGGCCCTTTTCTACTACATCCTCTGAAGGCTTACAGACAAAGAAAAGATTTTGCAAATAGCTAGGCACATGCATAATTACAAGGAGATCCTGCTGATTTGTTTTTCAATAAATTTGATTAACAATGATGTTTTATTTCCTGAAATAGGGTGCCTGATAGCAGCACTTGAATCTGAAATGTAGCACTGACGTCTTCGTTGTTGTACCCCCTTTTGGTGGGAAGCCAGCTAGAAGAAGGCAGAATAAGCAGCTGAACAAGTCCTTGGGTTTTATTCTTCAAAATTTGCAGGAGATCACAGGTTCACAGAATCTTAGAGGTTGGAAGGGACCTTCAGAGATCATCCAGTCCAACCCCCTGCCAAGGCAGGATCACCCAGGGTAGTTCACACAGGAATGCATCCAGGTGGCTTTTGAAAGTCTCCAGAGAAGGAGACTCCAAAACCTCTCTGGGTAGCTTGTTCCAGGGCTCTGTCACTCTCACTGTAAAGAAGCTTCTCCTCATGTTGAGCTGAAACCTTCTCTGTTCCAGTTTGTAGCTGTTGCTCCTTGTCTTATTGCTACTGACCACCAAAAAGAGCTTGGCCCCAGCCACTTGACACCCACCCCTCAGATATTTGTACACATTGATCAGATCTCCTCTCAGCCTTCTCTTCTCGAGGCTGAACAGCCCCAGGGCTCTCAGTCTCTCTCCATAGAGGAGATGCTCAAGTCCCCCACTCATCCTGGTGGCTCCCTGCTGGACTATGATGATTTATGAAAAGTTAATTCACAATGGTATGACACCAAAAGATCATTATATAGCATTCTGGTTTCCTTCCTTTACAACTACCTGAAGGGACATCGTGGAGAGGCTGCTGCTGGGCTCTTCTCACAGGTAATTGGAAGCAGAACAAGGGGGAATGGCCTCAAGCTGAGGCTGGGGAGGCTTAGATTGGACATCAAGAAAAAGTGTTTCATGGAGAGAGAGGTCTGAGACTGGAATGAGCTGCCCAGGGAGGTGGTGGAGTCCCCCACCCTGGATGTGTTTAAGGGTGGTTTGGATGTGGTGCTTGGGGTTATGGTTTAAGGTGAATCTCACAGAGTAGGGTTCTAGGTTGGCCTTGGTGATCCTGAGGGGCTTTGCCAACCTGCATGTTTCTGTGATTCTTTAAGTGTATTTTATTTCCCTTAACTTTTCCTGTCACGTGGGCAAGTGATGCAGAATATTCCTGCAAGTATCTTCTCTAATTAAAGTTTATACCTGCAATTATGTCTAAGAGAGGATTCCAAACAAGGAGAGATGTCACTGTGGTGGTTTCAGTGCAGAACAAGAACAGTCCCTGCTCTGAGAGGCTTAAAATCTGAATTAACAAGGTAGGTGGTGAGAGAGGAAACTGAAATGAAGAGTTCTGCATAAGGCAGATGATTGGAAAAGCCACAATTGCAGATAACCATTTTTACTGGCACTTTCTGCTGAGAAATGCTTCTGTTGAGATTATTCTGACCCGGGGCAGAGTATTAACAGCTCTCTCAGTGCTAATCAGTGTTCATGCTTCCTAGTGAACATATCATTTAGCAGAAACACAACTCCATACACTTATCAAATTACATTTTGTTCTGGGAAATGCCCACCAACAATTTCAGGTTTCCAGGCAAACAGGCCAATTAGCCACCCATGGCTCTTCATCTCCATGCCCTTCCTGCCAGCCTGTACCCACTCTTGGAGGGAGCTCCAAAGCACAGGTGGCTGCTTTTCAGACTGTGCTTTTGACAGTGCTTGTGTTCACTTTGAGATGTAGAGGCAACACTGAGAAAAAGTCCTCTGTGGGCAATATGTACTGCCTTTGACTTGATGTGACAGTGTGTGAGACTTCTTAGCAGAGGGAAGATGCCTGAACAAATCCTGACCTGTCGAGAACTTCCTCAGAGCACAAAAAGCAAACTCTCTACAGCTACCTAAAAGAAGAATGAAATGTTGGTTTCTTCTCCCATATAACTAGTTGCAGAATGAAAGGAAATGGGTGCAAGTTGTGCCAGGGGAGGTTTAGGTTGGATGCTAGAAAACATTTCTTTCCTGAAAGAGTGGTCAGGCATTGGGACAGGCTGAGTGAGGTGAGTGGCGGAGTCCCTATCTCTAGAGGTGTTCTAGCTGTGGATGGAGTGCTTCAGGACATAGTTTAGTGGTCATGGGAGTTGTGTTAGGGTTGGACTTTGTGAAGGTTTGGGAGTTCCCTGCCCCCCACGCTTTGTAAAATGACCCAGACTAGAACTCAGCTGGCTGGAAGTTAAGTGATGAAGCTCTGTTTACAGCTCAGCACAATGTACAAGCAGAGATAGACACTATAGACAGAATAGTTACATAAATATACAAGTAAAAGGTAATACAGCAACACAACTCCCCTCCCAGAAATCAGAGACCCCAGGAGGGGCTCCCAACCACCCTTCCATCTTCTCCCCACCCCTGTACCTTACCCCAAGGTTTGCCTTACATGCAAGGTAAATTAGGAGGATCAGCCAAGTGGGTTAGAAGAAAAGTGGTTAGTGAGGATTAATTAGCAGAGGAGCCAGAGCCCAGAAGCTGCTAGATCACCCCAGTAGCTCCTGTTCCAGCAAGAGCCAGAGAGAGACTGACTTATCAATTGTTTTGGTTAGTGTTCCCAAACAATTCTCCAGCAAGCCTATGAGTGAAGTAGACATCATGATGTTTTCCTTTCACAGCCTATAGTGTAATTTTCTCTATTAAAATATTCTAATTAGCCTCAAACCAGCACAGACTTGATGATCTTTAAGGTCTTTTCCAACTTAATGGTTCTGGTTCTGTGATTCTGAGGTTTAACCTCTTGGCATATGAGTGACCTGTACTAGTGGTGTCCCTTCCAACCTTACCATTCTATGATTCTAAATAGGCAGGGCAAGATGCAGACACTGCCTCTCGTGACACCATCCTTCTTTGTAAAGCAGGATGTACTGCCTGCACAATGTCAGGAAACGAGGATTGTGCTGCTGCTAAATTATCAAACCCAGTAAAATTGTCTCTGTGACACTGCAGGTTTGTAGCAGCCTGAGGAACTCTGACTGGCTGTACAGATCGCGTGCGAGAATGCTTTGCCTCCTCTGCTCCAAGCCTACAAAACTGCTTTACCCTGCAAGGCTGGAAACATAAACACAAGAGTTCACTCTAACACCAACAAAGCAAAATGACTCCTGCAGACTTCCAGCAGAAAAGAGGAAATGACAGGCATTAAGGCACTTCTCTGCTCTGTTCAAGGCCAGGTTAGATGGGGCTCTGTGCCATCTGGTCTAGCGGAATGTGTCCCTGTCCATGGCAGAGGAGTTGGAATTATCATAGAATGGTAAGGTTGGAAGGGACCTCAAGGATCATCTAGTTCCATCCCCCTGCCACAGGCAGGGACACCTCCCACTAGTACAGGTTACTCAAGGCCTCATCCAACCTGGCCTTGAACACCTCCAGGCAGGGAGCAGCCACAACCTCCCTGGGCAGCCTGCACCAGTGTCTCACCACCCTCACTGCAAACAACTTCCTCCTAACATCCAGTCTAAATCTCCCCTCTGCCAGTTTAAGCCCATTGCCCCTTGTCCTGTCATTGCAGGACCTTGTAAATAATCCTTCCCCAGCCTTCCTGTAGGCCCCCTTCAGATACTGGAAGGCTACTATCAGGTCTCCTGGAAGCCTTCTCTTCTCCAGGCTGCAGAGCCCCAACTCTCTCAGCCTGTCCTCACAGCAGAGCTGCTGCAGCCCTCTCAGCATCTTTGGGGCCTCCTCTGGACCCGCTCCAACACTTCCATGTCCTTCCTGTGCTGAGGGTTCCAGAACTGCACACAGGACTCCAGGTGGGGTCTGGCAAGAGCAGAGTAAAGTGGTAGAATCCCCTCCCTTGCCCTGCTGCCCACACTTCTCTTGATGCAGCCCAGGACTTGGTTGCTGTCTGGGCTGCATGTGCACACTGCAGGCTCATGTTGAGCTTTTCATCAACCCACACTCCAAGGTCCTTTTCCTCAGGGCTGCTCTCCAGACATTCACCACCCAGCCTGGAGTTGTGCTTGGGATTGTGCCTACCTAGGTGCAGGACCTTACACTTGGCCTTGTTGAATGTCATGAGGTTGGCCTGGGCACAGCTCTGCAGCCTCTCCAGGTCCCTCTGGATGGATCCCTGCCCTCTAGCAAGTCGACTGTGCCACACAGCTTGGTGTCATCTGCAAACTTGCTGAGGGTGCACTCCATTCCTCTGTCCATGGCACTGAATTAGATATGTTTAAGGTGCCTTCCAACCCAAACCATTTGATGATTACATGATTCTGGTGAATTCTAAGCAAATCTGAGCAACAGCAGGAACAGTTAATGGTGTATCATTGCTGTATCATTGCTATGACGCTGCACTTGCTCTCTGCTTCAGCAACTTTTCATCCCCCTTCCCAGCTCTCACATTTCTATGCTACAGAAATCCAGGGGCAGAAGCTGGCCAAGAGCCATGCTGTTCTCTGACCATGGATGACTGCCACTGCAAGGCCACCAGGTCCCTAGCACACTGCTCTCCTTTGCCAGTCAAGGGCAAGGAATCCATGCTTAGCCAAAGCGACCTTCTGCACTCTTTCCAGTCTTTGCCACCTGTTTTAAAGTCATTGCTCCATCAGGAAAGTTCTAAAGTAAATTGGAGGGCAGAAGATAAGGTAGTTAATGTTTGGGTATATCCACCATGTAACCTGAACTGTCACCTGAACAGCTGGGATAAAGCTGACTACAAACCTCATTGTCTGCAAACCTGAGGTGGGCTGGCAGGAGCACTCTCAGTGAGAACAGAAGCCCAGACATGAAGAGAAGTTTGCTCACAGACACAGAGACAACCTTTCCCTTTTGGAAGTGTGATTATGCCTCCTACTGAAACACATACCTCAGATCCATCCTGCTGCACAGTAACAACTGTGACATAAACAGTGATGGTTTCAGGAGGCACCAAAACCTGCAGCCATGAAAATGTTTATTTGGGTGTAAAGAATGTGAGCTTTCCTAACCTTCACTGTGGATTTCAATCTTTACTTTAAAAGGTGTCTCAAATTATAAAGGTAAATATTTTAAGAGCAAACACTTGTTTTAATTGAGTTTGCACAGCAGTTTAACTACCTAACCAGGTTAATAGAACATGTAATGATGAGCGTTCATCTAATAAATGATCACAAGGTGAAAGAAGGCTGCTGCCAAAGCAGAAATAGTCAAAACTCAAGACACCTGCAGTGCTTCCCAGTGGTTAAGCATATCCTCTCCACATTGTTAGCTGGGGAATAGGTTGTGCTTGTTTTCATGAAGAGACTGAAACACAGGCACAGAATTGTAGGGGCTGAAAGGGACCTCTGGAGATCACAGAGTCCAACCCTCCTGCCAGAGCAGGTTGCACAGGACAGCATCCTAAAAAAAGCACTTCTGTCTCGTATTGCGTTTTGCAGCAGCACTGCACATTAAAATGCTTTGGCACAGATCTCATCTGAAGGTTGGTTAGTCAGGTCCAAGGCAATCAGGGAAGTAATGTTAAAAATGTTAAGTATAAACTTATTTAAAACATAGTAGTAATACTACTACTACTACTAATAATAATAATAATATGAAGAAGAGGAAGAAGAACAAGATGATGATGATCTGTGCCCAGAGACCAGTAACTCAGAAGGAAGGTGTTTGGATTAATTATTTGCTGGATTGTGTCTCTACAGCCAAATAGAATCATAGAATGGTAAGGTTGGAAGGGACCTCAAGGATCATCTGGTTCCAATCCCCTGCCATAGGCAGGGACACCTCCCACTAGTACAGCTCACTCAAGGCCTCATCCAACCTGGCCTTGAACACCTCCAGGCAGGGAGCAGCCACAACCTCCCTGGGCAACCTGTGCCAGTGTCTCACCACCCTCACTGCAAACAACTTCCTCCTAACATCCAGTCTAAATCTCCCCTCTGCCAGTTCAAACCCATTGCCCCTTGTCCTGTCATTGCATGAGCTTGTCAATAGTCCTTCCCCAGGCTTCCTGTAGCCCCCTTCAGATACTGGAAGGCTACTCTAAGGTCTCCTCGAAGCCTTCTCCAGGCTGCAGAGCCCCAACTCTCTCAGCCTGTCCTCATAATCATAGAATCACAGAATGTCAGGGGCTGGAAGAGACCTCGAAAGATCATCTGGCCCAGCCCCTCTGACAGAGCAGCATCACTTAGAGCAAATCACACAGGAACACATCCAAACACTGCTTGAATATCTCTAGAAAGGGAAACTCTACAAATCCCCTGGGCAGCCTGTTCCAGTGTTCTGTCACCCTCACAGGGAAAAAATTCTTCCTCAGGTTCACATGGAACCTCCTATGCCTCAGCTTCCACCCAGTGCCCCTTGTCCTGTCACTGGGCATCACCCAGCAGAGCCTGGCTCCAACCTCCCGGCACTCACCCTTTATATATTTATAAATATGAATGAGGTCACCCCTCAGTCTCCTCTCCAAGCTAAAAAGCTCCCTCAGGCTGTCCTCATAAGGAAGATGTTCAACTTCCTTAATCACAATGTGACACTAGAAGTTAAGACATGAAAGCTCGCATCTGTGTTCTTCTGAGCCTGACTTGATTCTGAGATCTTTATCGTCTTTATCAAGTGTGAAGTGCAGCGATTGTTTCTGAGGCAATGTAGGACAAAACCACCATGTACACCCCACACAACTCAGCACAGAGCCTGTGCTGTTTGCCCTGAAATGACTCCCAGTTTTTAGAACCTATGAAAAAAACAAACAAAAATTGAGGGAAGTGTTGTGGGGGTTTGGTGTTTTGTTTTGGCTTGTGGTTTTTTTTTCCCCTGAATGTTATGCAGATAGTGTTACTTAAGTTTAGTCCCTAGTATCTCTTCACAGGTTATTACCTACAAACATCTTCAGCTGAGCAACAAAGTTTCCCAATAAGGAGATAATCAGCAGGGGCTGAGCCTCGTCACTGCTCAGTAGGAGCTCCTTTATTTGAGTTTATAAGTAGCTGTAAGGGTGGTTACGTAAGGAGCGTTCAGGGTGTTGGTGTTAGTTTGTGTTTCCATGTCTTTGTTGTTTCTTTTATTTTTCTTTTTTATTTTTCTTCTTCTTCTCTCTTTCTCCTGTCTTCCTTCCTTCCCTCCTGTTTTTTTTTCTTCTTCTCCTTGCATCTTTTTTTCCTGCTTGCTTTTCTTCCCTTCTTCCTGTTTTTTCCCCTGTCTTCCTTCCTTCCTTCTATCCATCCTTCCCTTCCTTTTATTCTTCTTATCCTTTCCTCATTTTTCCTGCTTTCCTTCTCTCCCTCCCTTCTTCTTTTTTCCTTCTTCTCTTCTCCTCTTTTTTCTGATTGATTTCCTTCCCTTCCTCCTCCTTTTTTTTTATTCTCCTCCCCTTTTTTCTTGTCTTCCTTCCTTCCCTCCCTCCTTCCTTTTTTCTTCTCCTCTCCTCTTCTCTTTTTTCCTTTCTTCTTTCCTTCCTGCTTTCCTTCCCTCCCTTCCTCCTTCCTTTTTTCTTCTTCTCCTCTCCTCTTTTTTCCTGCTTTCCATCCTTCCTTCCCTTCCTCCTTCCTTTGTTCTTTTCTTCTCTTGTCCTCCCTCTTTTTTCTGTCTTCCTTCCTTCCTGCTTTACTTCCTTCCCTCCCTNTCCTGCTTTCCTTCCCTCCCTTCCTCCTTCCCTTTTTCTTCTTCTCCTCTCCTCTTTTTTTCCTGCTTTCCATCCCTCCTTCCCTTCCTCCTTCCTTTTGTCTTTTCCTGTCTTGTCCTCTCCTCTTTTTTCCCTCTTACTTCCTTCCCTCCCTCCTTCCTTTTTTCTTCTCCTCTCCTCTTTTTTCCTGCTTTCCATCCTTCCTTCCCTTCCTCCTTCCTTTGTTCTTTTCTTCTCTTGTCCTCCCTCTTTTTTCTGTCTTCCTTCCTTCCTGCTTTACTTCCTTCCCTCCCTTCTTTTTTTCTTCTTCTCCTCTCCTCTTTTTTTTTTTTTTCCT
>VWZE01004271.1:64945-87997 GCA_013396675.1 Eubucco bourcierii
CAGCAGCGACATAAGAAAGGCGTCCCGTGAACGCGGCGCGCCGGAGGGTCTGCTCCCGTCCGTGGCGGGGCAGGGCGAGCGGAGCCTCCCCGGGTGAGGAGAGAAGAAGAGAAGCGAGAGCGCGGGGAGGTGGACTCCAGCGGGGTACCGCGGAAAGCAGCAGTCCCACGGCGCTGCACTCCCGGGGCGCCATGGGCCGCCCGCCGTCCGTCCGCGGGGCCCCGCCGCCGGTTCTGCTGCTGCCGCTGTTTCTGCTGCCGCCGCTGCTGCCGCTGGGCGCCGCCGCCGAGCCCCGACAGGTCTTCCAGGTGCTGGAGGAGCAGCCGCCCGGCACCTGGGTGGGCACCATCGCCACTCGTCCGGGCTTCACCTACCGTCTGAGCGAGAGTCACGCCCTCTTCACCATCAATGCCACCTCGGGGTCCCTGTACACCCGCGCCACCATCGACCGCGAGAGCTTGGCCAGCGATGTGGTGGACTTGGTGGTGCTCTCTAGTCAGCCCACCTACCCCAGCGAGGTACGAGTCCTGGTGCTCGACCTCAACGACAACGCGCCAGTCTTCCCTGATCCCTCCATCGTGGTGACTTTCAAGGAGGACACGGGCAGCGGGCGCCAGCTTATCCTGGACACGGCTACCGATGCCGACAGTGGCACCAATGGTGTAGACCACGGCTCCTACCGCATCGTGGCTGGCAACGAGGAGGGGCGCTTCCGTCTCAACATTACCCTCAACCCCAGCGGTGAAGGAGCTTTTTTGCACCTGGTTTCTAGGGGTGGGCTGGACCGGGAAGCCACCCCCACCTACCAGCTGTTGGTACAAGTGGAGGACAAGGGCGAGCCCCGTCGGCGGGGGTACCTTCAGGTTAATGTTACTGTCCAGGACATCAATGACAACCCACCCATCTTCAGCCAGACCCTTTACCAGGCAAGAGTGCTTGAGGATGCACCTGTTGGGGCCAGCATTCTTCAGGTGGCTGCAGCTGATGCTGATGAAGGCACTAATGCTGACATCCGCTACCGCCTGGAAGGAGGTGATGGTGGTGGTGGGGAGGGAACTGGCAGCCTCCCGTTTGAGGTGGACCCCGAGAGTGGGGTGATTCGAATCCGGGAGCGCTTGGACTATGAGATGCGACAGCAGTACTCGCTGACAGTGCAGGCCACGGACCGAGGGGTGCCACCGCTGAGCAGCCGTGCTGAGGCCCTCATCCGCCTGCTCGACGTCAATGACAACGAACCCCGGGTGAAGTTTCGCTATTTCCCTGCCACTTCTCGTTTTGCCTCCGTGGACGAGAACGCAGCCCCCGGCACAGTGGTGGCCCTGCTGACGGTGAGCGATGCTGACTCCCCCGCGGCCAACGGGAACATCTCTGTGTCAATCCTGGCAGGAAATGAGCAGCGGCACTTTGAGGTGCACAGCAGTAAGGTGCCCAACCTCAGCCTTATAAAAGTAGCAGCTGCGTTGGACCGGGAACGCATCCCAGCCTATAACCTTACGGTGGCAGTGGCAGATAATTACGGGGCCCCACCACCACCCCCAGGCTCCCCAACTTCATCCCTTTCCCCTGAAGGGGCGGTGGCAGCTCCTGTGAGCCGCTCGTCGGTAGCTAGCCTAGTGATCTTTGTGAATGACATTAATGACCACCCTCCCGTCTTTGGGCAGTCAGTCTACTGGGTGAACATCAGTGAGGAGGTGCCAGTGGGCAGCTATGTGCGGGGCCTCAGTGCTACGGACCGTGACTCGGGCCTCAATGCCAATCTCAAATACAGCATCGTCTCGGGCAACGAGCTCGGCTGGTTCTGTATCAGTGAGCACAGTGGGCTGGTCACCACAGCTGGCCCCAAGGGTGGCACTGCTGGGCATGCTCCAGGCGTGTCCATCTCCAGTGGGCTGGACCGAGAGACTGCGTCTCAGGTGGTGCTCAACATCAGTGCCCGTGACCAAGGGGTGCAGCCCAAGTTCTCCTATGCACAATTGGTGGTGACCATTCTGGATGTCAATGATAACAAACCTCTCTTCAGTCAACCTGAGGGCTACCAGGTGTCCTTGGCTGAAAACTCTCCATCGGGAACTGAGCTGCTGGTCCTGAGTGCCACAGATGGAGACCTGGGGGACAATGGGACTGTCCGCTTCTCCCTGCAAGAAGCAGAGCCACTGCTGGCAGCGGTCGGCCCCTCCTCAGTGACCCCTCGCCAGCTCTTTCGCTTGGATCCTGTGTCAGGCAAACTCAGCACCATCTCACAGCTGGACCGGGAGGAGCAGGCTCACTTTTTCCTGCAGGTCCTGGCCACTGACTTGGGCTCTCCTCCCCTTTCCTCAATAGCCCGAGTTAATGTGAGTCTCCTGGATGTAAATGACAATAGCCCTGTGTTTTACCCTGTTCAGTATTTTGCCCATATCCAAGAGAATGAACCAGCTGGAAGCTATGTGACCACAGTGTCTGCCACGGACCCCGATCTGGGACCCAATGGGACTGTCAAGTACAGCATCTCAGCTGGAGACACCTCCAGATTTCAGGTCCACGATCAGACCGGGGTTATCATAACAAAAATAGCCCTTGACAGGGAGGAGAAAACTGCTTATCAGTTGCAGATTGTGGCCACTGATGGTGGCAATCTTCAGTCACAGAACCAAGCCATTGTCACCATCACTGTCTTGGACACCCAGGACAATCCACCTGTTTTCAGTCAGGGGATGTACAGTTTTGTTGTCTTTGAAAATGTTGCTCTGGGTTACCATGTAGGTACTGTTTTTGCTTCCACCATGGACCTCAACATCAACATCAGTTACCTTATTACAACAGGTGACCAAAGGGGCATGTTTGCCATCAACAGAGCCTCAGGGCAGATCACCACGGCCAGTATCATTGACAGGGAGGAGCAAGCGTTTTACCAGCTCAAGGTGGTTGCTAGTGGTGGGGCAGTAGCTGGAGATGCAATGGTCAATATAACTGTCAAAGACCTAAATGACAATTCTCCACACTTTGTTCATGCAGTGGAAAGTGTAAATGTGGTGGAAAACTGGAAAGCTGGGCATACTATATTCCAGGCTAAAGCTGTTGATCCTGATGAGGGTGTTAATGGCATGGTCCTTTACAGCCTTAAGCAAAACCCAAAGGGCTTGTTTTCAATCAATGAACAAACAGGTGCCATAAGTTTAATAGGACCCCTGGACATAAATGCTGGGTCTTACCAGGTTGAAATCCTGGCTTCGGATATGGGGGTGCCACAGCTGTTCTCCAACTTCATCCTGACTGTCTCTGTCCATGATGTGAATGATAATCCACCTGTGTTTGACCAGCTTTCCTATGAGATTACCATTCTGGAGTCAGAGCCTGTGAATTCCAGGTTCTTTAAGGTGCAGGCTTCTGACAAAGACTCTGGAGTGAACGGTGAAATAGCTTACAGCATAATGGAAGGAAATACTGGGGATGCCTTTGGCATATTCCCAGATGGTCAACTGTACATAAAAAGTGAACTGGACCGTGAACTTCAGGAAAGATATGTTTTGCTGGTTGTTGCCTCTGACAGAGCAGTAGAACCACTCAATGCTACTGTGAACGTCACTGTGATTCTGGAGGATGTAAATGATAACAGGCCCCTCTTCAACAGTACCAACTATGTGTTCTATTTTGAAGAGGAGCAGAGGGGTGGCTCATATGTTGGTAAAATAAGTGCTGTGGATAAAGACTTTGGGCTAAATGGGGAAGTCAGGTATTCATTTGAGCATATGCAGCCGGACTTTGAGCTGAATGCAGTGACTGGGGAAATAAGGAGCACTCATCAGTTTGACAGGGAAGCTCTCATGAGACAAAGGGGAGCAGCAGTGTTTAGTCTCGCTGTGATAGCAACAGATCAGGGGTTGCCAAAGCCTCTAAAGGATCAGGCAACTGTACAAATCTACATGAAGGATATCAATGATAATGCCCCCAAATTTCTGAAAGATCTCTACCAGGCTACAATATCAGAACTGGCAGCAAATCTGACACAGGTCCTTAGAGTTTCTGCCTCGGATGTAGATGAAGGGGTTAATGGGTTGATTCATTACTCTGTAATCAAGGGAAATGAAGAAAAACAGTTTGCAATAGACAGCAGCACAGGCCAAGTGACCTTAGTAGGCAAATTAGACCATGAAGCTACTGCATCGTATTCACTTGTCATCCAAGCAGTAGACTCTGGGGCAGTTTCCTTGAGCTCAACTTGCATGTTGAGCATTGATGTATTGGATGAAAATGATAACAGTCCTTCCTTCCCTAAATCAACCTTGTTAGTGGATGTCTTGGAAAACATGAGAGTTGGTGAACTTGTGTCATCCGTCACTGCCACCGATTCTGATTCGGGTGACAATGCTGACCTCCACTATAGCATCACAGGAACAAACAATCATGGGACCTTCAGCATCAGTCCCAACACTGGTAGCCTTTTTCTTGCCAAGAAGCTGGACTTTGAGACACAATCTCTCTATAAGCTAAATGTAACAGCAAAAGACCAAGGAAGACCACCACGGTCATCTACAATGTCAGTGGTAATACACGTTAGGGATTTTAATGACAACCCTCCCAATTTTCCTCCAGGGGACATCTTTAAGTCTATTGTTGAGAACGTTCCTGTTGGTAGTTCTGTCATTTCTGTGACGGCTCAGGACCCAGACGCAGATATTAATGGGCAGTTAACATATGCAATCGTTCAGCAGATGCCAAGAGGCAATCACTTCCGTATAGATGAAGTGAGAGGAACAATATTTACCAATGCTGAGATAGATCGTGAGTTTGCTAACCTCTTTGAACTAACAGTCAAAGCCACTGACCAGGCCGTTCCTGTGGAGTCCAGACGGTTTGCTTTGAAGAATGTGACCATTTTGGTGACGGATCAGAACGACAATGTCCCTGTCTTTGTATCACAAAATGCTCTCGCAGCCGACCCCTCGGTGGTGATCGGTTCCATCCTGACCACAATTATTGCTGCAGATCCTGACGAGGGTGCCAATGGAGAAGTGGAATATGAGATAGTCAATGGAGACACCGAAACCTTCATTGTGGATCGCTACAGTGGAGATCTGAGAGTGGCGTCAGCTTTGGTGCCTTCTCAGCTCATATACAATCTCATCGTTTCCGCCACGGACCTCGGCCCCGAAAGGAGGAAATCCACCACCGAGATGACTATAATCCTGCAGGGCATCGATGGGCCTGTCTTCACTCAGCCCAAATACATCACCATCTTAAAAGAAGGCGAGCCCATTGGGACAAACGTCATCTCCATCGAAGCGGCGAGTCCGCGGGGCTCTGAAGCTCAGGTGGAATACTACATCGTGTCGGTTCGATGCGAAGACAAAAGCCTCGGGCGCCTCTTCACCATTGGGCGACACACTGGTGTCATCCAGACTGCAGCCATCTTGGACAGAGAGCAAGGAGCACGGCTGTACCTGGTGGATGTTTATGCCATAGAGAAGACATCTGTGTTGCCCCGCACACAACGAGCAGAGGTAAGGTTTTTGCTTGGTATTTACCTATTTGCTGTCTCAACGGGCTGGTTTGTGGTTTGCTCTGTTAGCTGTTCTACAGGTGCTGGTGTGCAGCAGAAGAGCTGAAAGCTAAGCTTGCTGGTTCATTAGTTCAAGATAACTTTGCAATTACTGTCACTCAAATTTGTTTTACTGGAAGCTGCCTCTAGAAATTCCAGAGGTGGATGTAGTGTTTAAATTTGGTTCCTCTAGGCATAGCGTTGGTCAAATAAATTTTAGATGCTCAATGTTTTAGGTGCTAAAAACTTTGATCAGAGGTATTTTGGAGTTTTGTATGCCTTCTCATTTTAGCAGTCACTAATTATTTTAAGTCTTTCTGTTACTGTATGAATTATTGCTGAACTTCTGTCACTAAGGTCACTGTGTTAGCATTTGTCTGAGGGCGGGCCAGTTGGGGATAGCTCTGGACAGCTCATCTCCTCTCAGGTCTTGAATGTGTTTAGCATCTTGGCCTGGTTAAGTCCTTCAGATAGGTCTCCCCAGGCATCTCCAGTTCAGGTTACTTCTTTACTCTCACTGATGAGTATAAAAATGGTCTTGTTTCTGTTCTTGGATGTGGAGGAAATTTGAAATGTAACATTTTAGCTGGCAGCTCTACTTACACAAAGCTATTCATCTTGACTGAAGAGTCTTTAAATTCCTTGACTTTTAAATGCCCTTTGCATGACTTGCTTGAGGAGCAAAGGGTGGAAGCCAGGATTGGAACATCATCTGTACAGTACTGATGTTTTGCATGCTCAGTCTGGTAGCTGAACCACAGAGCTGATTGTTTATACTGCTCATGTCCTCTCTGGGAGCACTGAGAAGCTTGGTGTGAAAGGGAGCCTTGTGTTTGAGCTGCACCATCACCTGGAGCTGCCTTTGCACCTCACAATGAGCTATTTGACTTGCAGTTCCTGGAAATTGGGGCCTGGCACTTCTGAGTGAGTCAACCACCAGAGGATGCTGGTAGTGTGTAGTGGCTCAACCTTTCCCTCAACCGCTGAACAGCTTACCTCAATATTGCATAGCCCTGTGCATCCCAGGTGTTGTCCCAGCTATACATCATCTAGGGAATTGTGTTTTACTTCTGAGCCACAGAGGGCACTGAAGTGGTTTGGGTTGTGTTGCTGGTTTTGGTGTTCTGGGTTTTGTGTTTTTTTGTTTGTTTTTTTGATGTGATGATTCTAGTTTGTTCTTTGTTGTTTTACTGTAGTTGAAGTATGATCTCTACAGGTTTGTAACTTCACTCTCCTATACTGACAGGGACTAGTTCTCTGCAAAGTAACTGTTAGGCAGGGAGTTCAAACTCACTGCTCAAATTGTGGTAGGCACTGTTCAGACTCAAAGATTCCTTGGCATATGTGTGGGAGAGCTCACCCTAGCATGTTAGGTGCTGTTGATTATCATGTCTTGAAGAGCAGCAATGTATTGGAGAATGACCTGCTTTACTAGTGCTGCTGGTTTAAATAAGTCATGTTGGTTTTGAGAGGATTCCTGTTACAGAGGTTATGTGTTTGTACTCCTGCTAAGGACTTGAAAAGATGTTTTTTTTTTGTTTAACATATGTGTTATTAATTTGTTGTTTTGCCTTCATGGAGACTTGTTTTGAGGGTTAATCCTTTGTCAGTGGGTATTTAGTTCAATCATAGAATGCATGAGGTTCGAAGGGACCCTCAAAAGTCATCTTGTCCAGCCTCCCTGCAGTGAGCAGGGGCATCTACAACTGTATCAGGTTGCTTAGACACCCATCAAGTTTGTCCTAGAATGCCTCTAGGGATTTGGCTTCTACTAGCTCTCTGGAAACCTATTCCATTGTTTCACTATCTTCATTGTGAAGAACTTCCTCCTAATGCCCAATCTAAAGCTACCCTGCTCTAGTTTCAAACCATTGTCCCTTTTTCTCTCACAAGCCCTTGTAAAAAGTGCCACTCCAGCTTTCTTGTAGGTCTCCTTCAGGTACTGGGAGGCTGCTATAAGGTCTCCCAGAGCATTCTCCAGGCTAAACAGCTCCAACTCTCTGATCATATTTGTCACTCTGCTCTGGACCCACTCCAGCAGGCCCAATTCCTTGTGTGGAGGGCTCCCGGTGAGGTCTCACCGCAGCAGAATGGCAGAAGCACCTCTCTGGCCACGCCGCTTTGGATGCAGCCCAGCTCGCCACTGGCCGTTTGGGCTGCAAGCGCACATTGCTGGCACTCCCACGTCCCCTCTGCAGGGCTGCTGCCCATCTCATCGCCTCCAGCTGATGTATCACTGATACTGCGGGTGGCCCCGACCCAGCGGCAGAACCTTGCTCTTGCCCCCCTCTGCCAAGAGGCTTGGGGGGCATGTGCCCCCTGCTCCTGGCAGACGGGGCCGTGACTCCAAAGCAGCCCTTTCCGTTTCGGGCGGCTGCTGACGGCGCTCTCCTTCGGCTTCCCCAGGCAGCCCCTGCGCGCCCCAGCCCGGGCTCGGCGGAGCTGACCGCGGCTGCGCCCTGCCTGCCCCTTCTTGCTGCTGCTGGGCACCGTCGCTGCTCCGCTCTCTGCAGGTTTCCTGCAGGCTTCTTGACGGGGGAAGTATTCATTGGAGAGCCTGTGGTAGCGATAGTCTCACGTATTGTTTCATATGAATATTTGGTGAGCAGGGAAGAGAACAACCATCGCAACTTTATACAGAGTTTATGTTGCTGCACACAAACCGCTCCTGAAATAAAAAGCAAATGTTTTGTTCTGCACTAGTTGGGGGCTAGGATTTCATATGATTCCATACTGTGTCTTTAGAGCTGCTAAAATGCTGCTTTTTCCAAAACCTAAATTAGGTTACTCTACTTCTTTAGAAATATATAAATTATAATAATCTATCAACTACAGAAAGCATGGCCATAAGCAGCCTTTCTTTTGACTGAGTAAATTTCTCTGCACTGGCTCTTGCTGTCCCACACTTGAGCAAGGAAGGGCTACAGTGATGTTTTTTTCTGCACGCTGTCTGTGCTGAATAAGCAGTGCTGCTTTTTCCCCGTGTTGCTTTTGGATAGTGACTGGGGGATTTGGTTTGATGTACACAGCTCACACGTTTTGTTCTTGGAATTTGCTGCCAATCTTCTTTCATTAAAAACATAGCCAGTACCTAAGTGAGTGAGCCATTCCCTCTTATCTTTGGAAACCCACCTTAAATCACACTTGTGCTAAAGCCTTTTGGATCATTGAGAAGGTTTAATGGTTTCTTTTAATCCTGGTTTATAAGGTGGTGGCTTGAGTGCTGGTATAACCAGAACACTGACAAAGTACAATGAATGGGCATGAACCTGTAGGTGCAAACTGGGAGTGTTCTTCTGCCTGCGAAGTCCTCAGCATTTTGTTGGTAAGATGAACATTGACTGATTCTTAGATTACCCCTGGAAAAGTCATTGCTACTGACTAAGCCTAGTATCACTGTACCTGACAACTTTCTGAGCACAGGAGCTGAATGTATAAGTTTTGTTTGTTTTCTGTTTAGTTGTTTATTTGTGAGGGAAAAGCTTGAGCATTTTTATTTTCTTTCTTTGTTATGATGAGTATGTTGGGTTTTGTTACTGGATATATCTAAATAGAAGGGAAAAGCAATGACAGCACATGCTTAACACCTATTGCATCAATCCTAGCCTGCTGCTAGGATTGATCATGGGCAGCTGTAGCAACAGCAGTGTGGCCAGCAAGACAAGGGAGGGGATTCTGCCCCTTTGCTCTTATCAGACCCCACATGGAGTACTGTGTGCAGTTCTGGAGCCCCCAGCACTGAAAGGACATTGAACTGTTGGAGCAAGTCCAGAGGAGGCCATGAAGGTGATCGGAGGGCTGCTGTAGCTCTGCTCTGAGGACAGGCTGAGAGAGTTGGGGCTCTGCAGCCTGGAGAAGAGAAGGCTTCCAGGAGACCTTAGAGTAGCCTTCCAGTATCTGAGGGGAGCTACAGGAAGGCTGGGGAGGGACTATTGACAAGGTCTTGCAATGACAGGACAAGGGGCAATGGGTTTGAACTGGCAGAGGGGAGATTTAGACTGGATGTTAGGAGGAAGTTGTTTGCAGTGAGGATGGTGAGGCACTGGCACAGGTTGCCCAGGGAGGTTGTGGCTGCTCCCTCCCTGGAGATGTTCAAGGCCAGGTTGGAGGAGGCCTTGAGTGAGCTGTACTAGTGAGAGGTGTCCCTGCCTGTGGCAGGGGGTTGGGAACTGGAGGATCTTTGAGGTCCCTTCCACCCTAAACCATTCTACGATTTTCTTTCTTTATTTTTCTTATGAGTATGTTGGGTTTTGTTTCTGGATATGGCTAAAGAAAAGGGGAAAGCAGTAACGGGATGTGCTTAACACCTGCTATGTTCTTCTCCACTGCCTTCTACACACTGATGCCAGGCATCTCGGTTGCAGTGTGACAAGTGCATGAACCACGGAGCACTTGGAGGCACTCTGTGTTAGAATTGCTGACTGAGATTGATGGAGAGAGAAGCAGTCACAAGGAAGTTAATAAATCCTTTGTCCAATGCAGAGGTTAGAAGTGGTTTTGGGTGGCAGATATCTGGTATGAAACAGAGATATTTACAGCTGCAAAGTAGTAACTGAGTTTTGTCTAGGCAGCAGGCAGTATAAAAGAGCAGGTTTGCATGAAACCACTTCTAGAGCAAGTAAATCACTCCTTGTCCTTGGGAAAGGGGTTGAGTTTGTGGTTTTTTTTCCTGAATTTTGTCATTACACTTTACCTTGCCCCCCCAACTTCATTGGAAAGATCCACCCAGCACTTCAGCTGAAAAAGTCTCTTTCCATCCTTTCTCACCCATCCCTAGGATTTGCCCCCTAGGGTCAGACTATAGATCCACGGATCTCATAGCTACTGAAATTGCACATTAGCCCTTTTTGGAAAGGAGGTCCGAGGGAAGAGCTGTGCAGTGGCAGGACTGGGGAGGAAAGGGGATCTCTTCTGAGTCCAAAGCAGCTGACACACCTTGAAACTGAAGGCTTACCTTATATTTTCACTTAAACAACAGCAAAGAGTTTGGAAAACAACAGCCAATTTACAGCTTAATTTTCTTTAGCACAAGCTTTTGTTGTTCTGTGTTTCTGTGCTCGTTGTTACAGCGTATGGAGAGAAAAGGAGGTGTGGTGTGCTCAGAAAAGTGCAAGCCACGAGGAAAAGCTTTAGGCTTGAAGTACCAAACACTTTGAGATTTGCCATGAAGCCCAAGTGCTGGATTCATTGTGTCTTGCAGCCAAGTGGGGTCACTTGGGGTGGTGGCTATTGAATTTTGAAAGCTTTTAAAATTTTATTTTGGACTTCTAGCTTGTTTCTGTGCAATCTGCAATGTCAAATCAGATGATTCAACGTTCTGTGGATATGTTCTGGGGTCAGTCTTGTTCTTTTCCCTCCCCCTCCCCCCCCTTTTTTTTTTAATCAGTAGGTGCTGCATTGTTCTTGGATTAGAAAAATATAAATGTCCTGAAGACCTTCTGTTTGTCATCTTATGTGGTTCTACTGAAAGAAATTCAGTAATTGCTTACCTCCTTTCTCCTAGCTCTTCAACACAAATTTTCTTCTAATCTCTTCAGACAGGGCTGAGAGTTTCACCATCATTCTTTTATTTTTAATATAGAATGACTAATGGATGTTAGCATCACTTGAAGCCCTGCCTCCCAAAACAATGCTGTGGGATATTTTGGGTGGTCGTGTGTCCTACCCTGCTGCTCTGCTGGCAGCCACAATAGGAACATAAGGACAATACCTCGTCTTCTGTGCTGTGTTACTAGGGATTAAATGGAATTAAGCAGGGTCTCCAGTTTGCATGTTTAACCCTTTGGTGGATGGCTTCCTTCAAGGGTGTGGTGAATTTGCTAGGCATCAATGTGTATCAGGTGTGACAAGTGAGGAGGTAACAGTTTGGTGGGTAAACTAAGTGTCTTTCATGTACTTTAAACAGTTTCATAGTTTTTAAGGAAGGGGAAGAAGGATATAAATGAGAAAAATGTAGATGGAGTTGATTTGAAGGTGGAAAGGCTTGGAGAGGCCAGTCAGTAACCTTAGTTAACTCTCTTTACCGGTGAATACTCTGAAAAGAGGAGTGATTGTCTTATTGATGGGTTGAACTAGTCAAGCTTTAAAGGTCCCTTCCAACTCAAAACTCTCTGTGATTCCTTTTTAGACGGGGAAACATGAAACCCCAAGTTCTTTTTCATTGCTACCTGCTCTCATGCTGTCGCTGCAGAACTGGCTCTATTAGGAAGTGTCAACTTTTAAGTCAGGTGAGGCTTTTGTCTCCTGGATCCATAATCTAGGAAAGAAGTGTGGTGGTTTGTTTTTTTTTTCCACCTTCTTTCATCAGGGAAGTTACGGTGATTTTTAGGCAATTCTTGCTGCTGGCATAGTAAAGAACTAGTAATGAATGCAGACAAGAAAGAAAATCATAGTACATTTTGCTTTCACTCAATGTGGGCTGTAGCCACGGCTGTAACACTCCAATTGCATGGTGTTACTAGCTTATGTGGAGCTTTTTGACTCAACCCAGCCTAGGTACCATGGCTTAGCTAGTTCTCTTTCACTTGTAGGCTCTCAGTAGATATAAGAGTGAAAGGAAGCTACTCAATAAATGCTTCCCTCACTGCTTGGTGAAGAGCTCCAGAAACCCAGACTTGAACAGGAAAGATGCTGCAAGGCAGCAGTGACAGAGTATCTTGCAGGAGAAGATGCTTCAACCATAGGAGCACACTGCATTCCATGTGCTGTTAGGGCTGGGTACTACTTTGGGGATGTGGGGCTAGCCCTAACATACCTCTGGGAGAGAGGAAAGGGTGGACTGGTGAGGCAAAACATTGAAGGTGTTAGTTTTCTAACCAAGCAGAGTGGTGGTCGAGGGCTTTAAATGTATTGAGAGAATCTGAGACTCACTTCAGAGGAGTCTTATCTAGCATGTCTTGTATTTACCAGTACAAAACAGAACAATGGAGTATTCCTTGTATTCATACTATTAATAAATCATCTCATTCTTTGGTGATACATGGCACACTAATTGTAGCTTGACAAAGGAAACTGCTTATGAAACGTTTGAGTAAACAATGAAAATCTGCTGCCTTGTCTCAGCTCCAAAGCCAGGGCTTTTTTTTGTTCTTAGTGCTGCTATTGCTCATTCTGCCGCTGCTGCTCTTGTTTGTGCTGATCTGAAAAGGGATCTCTTAAGTCTTCCTTGAGCTAGAGTGGGAGATGAATGTGCCTTATGTGAAACTGTTCCAAACCAATTTGTGGGTTTCAGTTTAATGTTGACTTTTTTTTTTTAATTTATTTTTTATGTGCTCTAATTTCTTTAATGATTCTGCCATGCTACATTTTCTTAGTATCTAGAATTTCTCATTTCTTTGCTATTTTAGCAGCCTCTGGGCATTTTTGCCTGTGAGGTCACCCCATGATTTTTAAAATTTATTATTTTTTTTAATGTTAAAAATCACTAGACTTTAAAACCAACATTCTTTATTATGGAAAATATTATTTTTCACATGTCTCTAATGCAAACACCAGCAATAATAGCCAAAACCCAGTGCAAAACCTCCATGTGCTTATTTTTGCTAAGTGTTAAATTCTTCATACAAATCTCTAAATGACTCTGGAGTGCCATGGATGTTAATAAGCCAGTCCTTTTCTATGTAAAGGGATACCCCCCAGAGCTGCTGGAGTGCAGGCTTCTTTCCATGGGTTACTCTTAGGTGAAGCAATTGGTGGCTGCTCATTTAGGAGAGCTGCAGAAGTTGGTCACTCTTTGGTGCTTACCCTCTTGGTGTCTTCAGCTTTCACTGCTAGGTTCACTGAGGTAAAACTGTGTTGCTGTTGGCTCCTGGAATCTTAAGTATTGTGTTTTCCTGTTCCCTATGTGCATCTTGAACCTTGAGGCTGCATCTCATCAGAGGATACTCTCATACCCTTTTGACTGATGGGAAGAGGACTCAGATGTTTCCATCACAGGATGTTAGGGGTTGGAAGGGACCTCTGTAGATGGAGTTCAACCCCCCTGCCAGAGCAGGACTGTAGAATCTAGCTCAGGTAGCACAGCAACACATCCAGACAGGGCTGCAAAGTCTCCAGGGAAGGAGACTCCACAATATCTCTGGGCAGCCTGTGCCAATGCTCTGTCACCCTTACAGTCAAGAAGGTCTTCCTCATGCTGAGGTGGAACCTCCTGTGCTGTAGTTCATACCCATTGCCCCTTGTCCTACCCCAGGCCCCAACTGAGAAGAGTTTGTCCCCTCCCTCTTGCCCTCCAACCCTCAGATATTTAGAAACATTGATTAGATCCCCTCTAAGTCTTTTTCACCAGCCCAAACAGCCCCAGGTCCCTCAGCCTCTCTTCACAGGGCAGTGCTCCAGCCCCTTCAGCATCTTCATAGCCCTCCCTTGGACTCTCTCCAGCAGATCCCTGTCCCTCCTGAACTGGGTAGCCCAGAACTGAATGCAATATTCCAGGTGAGTCTCACCAGGGCAGAGTAGAGGGAGAGGGAAACCTTCCTCAATCTGCTGACCACACTCCTCTTGATGTACCCCAAACTCTGTGGTCTCTTAAGTTTTTTCAGAGGTTGGGCATTGCTGAACCTTTGATACAAGGGCTGTTTCCCACCCCTCCAACAACAAGGTGCCTGGCAAATTTATATCAAAGCAGTCCCTAAGCGTGACATAGTTCTGTGGGTAGAGTTTGTTTTAACTGTGTCTAGACTAAGGAGTGGCAGTACTGTTAAGTCAGTTTGGTTTCTTACCCATGTAACTGTGTCTGTGTAAAACCTGTGTGTAGACAAACCCTTAATACTCTTGGGTTCTAATTAGAAAAGAAATTTATGGTGACTAAAATTGAAGCAAAACAAAGAGGGGTTTTTTTTTTCCTAATGTATTTTTGCAGTCAGGGAGAGTGATGCCAGATCAGTGTGGTACATCACTGATTTGTTCCATAAATTTATAGCCTTGCTTCACTTTGCCAAGAATAATACCAGATATGTTAGGGAAAACTCTTTGTTTTGCTGTGATGTTTCTTTCTCTTCTAATAAATCTTATTTTCAATTAGAGCCTTAGTCTAGGCTGTTGCCCAGGTTTGTTTTTGTAGAGATCTATTTTTGTTTACTTCCTCAGAGCAATAACATACCAAAAGGACAGTAGAACAGATGGAAACTGATAGCTATGATTGCACTGTAAAAATGTGTATTGTCATATTAGTTAATGCAAAAGAGCTCCAAAGAACCCGCTATGAACTGGTAATTTATGTGCCAACAGCAGAGAGTAACAAAACAAGCGTTTGCCTTATTTCATATTCTGCACAAACTGTTACTAGGCTGTTGTTTGTATTGCCAGAGTGATCTATGTCCCATAGTGTAAGGGCTCTGCTATGTTTAATGCAAACATCCAACTCTACAGGCAGCAAGACGTGCTTATGGTGACAATAGTCGAATCATAGAGTCATTGGAGGTTTTTTCCAGCCATAAAATGATCAAATCAAGTTTGCAGATGGCACCAAGATGTGTGGCATGGCTGACTTGATAGAGGGCAGGGATGCCATCCAGAGAGACCTGGACAGGCTGCAGAGGTGTGCCCAGGCCAACCTCATGACATTCAACAAGGCCAAGTGTAAGGTCCTGCACTTGGGTAGGCACAATGCCAAGCACAACTCCAGCCTGGGTGGTGAATGGCTGAGAACAGCCCTGAGGAAAAGGACCTTGGAGTCTGGGTTGATGAAAGGCTCAAGATGAACCTACAGTGTGCACATGCAGCCCAGACAGCAACCGAGTGCTGGGCTGCATTGGGAGGAGCGTGGCCAACAGGGCAAGGGAGGTGATTCTGCCCCTTTGCTCTGCTCTCCTCTCCTCAGAACCCACCTGGAGTCCTGTGTGCAGTTCTGGAGCCCTCAGCACAGGAAGGTCATGGAAGTGTTGGAGCAGGTCCAGAGGAGGCCACAAAGATGTTCAGAGGGCTGCAGCAGCTCTGCTGTGAGGACAGGCTGAGAGAGTTGGGGCTCTGCAGCCTGGAGAAGAGAAGGCTTCCAGGAGACCTGATAGTAGCCTTCCAGTATCTGAAGGGGGCCTACAGGAAGGCTGGGGAGGGACTATTGACAAGGTCTTGCAATGACAGGCCAAGGGGCAATGGGTTTGAAGTGGCAGAGGGGAGATTTAGACTGGATGTTAGGAGGAAGTTCTTTCCAGTGAGGGTGGTGAGACACTGGCACAGGTTGCCCAGGGAGGTTGTGGCTGCTCCTTCCCTGGAGGTGTTCAAGGCCAGATTGGAGGAGGCCTTGAGTGAGCTGTACTAGTGGGAGGTGTCCCTGCCTATGGCAGGGGGTTGGAACTAGCTGATCTTTGAGGTCCCTTCCAACCTTACCATTCTATGATTAACACTGCCAGGTCCACCACCAAACTGTTTCTCACAGCATCACAGCTACACATCTTTTGAACACTTACAGGGAGGGTGACTCCATTGCCTCCTTCAAGAGCCTCTTCTGGGGCTTGACAAATGCTTTTGGGGAAGAAACTGTTCCTGATGTCCAACCCAAACCTCCCCTGACCACTTCCTCTGTCACTTGTTGTCCTATCACTTTTAACTAGGGAGAAGAGACCAAACCCACACCTTACTCCATCTGCCTTTCAGGTAGGTGTAGAGTGTGCCCTGGGAAGGTAGATCTTTAGCAGCAACCTTCTCTCAAGCATGCTGTAAGCACCACAGGGATGGTAGATGCCCCATCCCTGAAAACATTCCACATAAGGTTGGACAGGGCTCTGTGCAGCTTTACCTAGTCAAAGACATCCCTTCTTACTGCAGGGGCTTGGACTAGTTGACCTTTAAAGGTCCCTTCCAACCCAAAGTGTTTAATGATTCTGTAGCTCTCTGGTGTTGCTGCCAATGTGTATTTCAGATCTGCTGTCAAATGGAGAATGAATAGAAAGCAATTAAGCAATTTTTTCACCCAGTGAGTTGTACTAATTAGTGTTAGTTTAGTTACAAAATTATTTTTTATTTTTTTCCCTTAAAGATCTAGAACCAGAGAATGCCAGAGGCTGGAAGTGACCTTGAAAGCTCATCTGGTCCAACCCCCCTGCCAGAACAGGATCACCCAGAGCAGATCACACTGGAACTCATCTAGACAGTTCTTGGGTATCTCCAGAGAGGGAGATGCCACAATCTTCCTGGGCAGCTGGTACCAGTGTTCGGTCACCCTCACAGAGGTCTGAGGACACATATTCCATTTTTATGCTTTTGAAGCCATTTAAGATGTATTTTTAACTAAAATATGAAGGAGTAAAATATTTGACCTTGAAGCGCTTCAAATCTACTCAACTTTAGATTTCTAGGCGAAAGTGGTTTTGTTTTTCTTTTTGGTAGTTGCAGCACTTCTTGTAATATAATCCAGAAGATTATTAATACCAGGAGAAGATTCTAGGAACATGTATATGATGTTTCACCTAACCAGATCTGTAGTCATCTTTTTAAAAACTCTACTCAGAATTTAATTCCTGCTTGGACCAAATTCATCTCAACTGAATCCAACACAAGACAGTGCTGAAAAGTTCCAGCCATAGCAATTGGCTTTCCAAGCAAGAATTTGATGTGTAGCATTCTGAAGCAGCTGGAGAGAAAAAGGAAAAAAAAAACCAAACCAAACAAAAAAACCTCAAGGTCACATCATGGGGTATGTATGTACAGTATGATAGGAAAAAACCCCACTTAAAACTTGAAGCTGGAGGTGTGGGTTTGCCACAGGCGCTGCGTATGGGGGAATAGGTGATTGTTTCCCTTGCAGTGTACTAGGAGATAAATTGTTCCTTGGAGAGCTAGAGAGTAAACAGGGTTGAGGGCTTTTCTTGTCAACTCCTTTTTGGATCACGTGTGATTAAATTAAGAGAGTTCAGAGGAATAAATAAGATGCCTGAGCCGTGGTACACATCTGTAGTGTATGTGCTTAAAGCTTGGGATTTCTTCTATCGTGTTACACTTCAGGTTTCTTGGTGCTTTCCCCTGCTCCACATTCTTTATTCCTTTCAATACAACAAACCTTTTTCATCCATCAAAATGTCATGCTGCCTGAAATATGAAGACATGTTGCAATTACAAGGCTGTTTAGAAACAGAAGGCGAACTCAGGAGTTTATTGCAGCCTCATTCTTTGGAGACCTGCGTTGTTGTTTGTGTCTGTTTAAATGACTTCTTTTCTGAGCGTGGTTCTGTTCCTCTTGAAAGTTGCCTAATGATGTTTTTTTTATGCCTGTTTGAGAAGAGAGTTTGAGCCATTACAAATTAATGAAAATCCAGATTCTAACCCCAGTAGGGTGATGTCAAGTTGTCTCAAAACTAATTTATGGTGGCAGTGATGCTTCAGGAAGCAGAGGTTTTCTTTGCCTTGTGTTCTCTCTCTTAAGAGCACTCTTAAATCCTGTGCTTTAGAGAAAGTTTCAGTTGGAAAAGACCTCTCAGACCATGAAGTCTGACTGTCTGCCTAACACCACTGTGGCCATTAAACCATGCCCCAATGTGTCATGTCTACATGTCTGTTTGTTTTTATTCTTAACATCTCAAGGGATGGTGCCTTTACCCCTTCCCTGGGCAGCCTATTCTGGTGCCTGACTTCTGGGGAGTCTGCTGCTTTTTTGTTTTGTTGTTTTTTTTTTTCCATCTGGATTTTTTAACTCCAAATAATTCCTATGAATAGTGATCATCACTTCATTTTTCCATGCTGTGTTATCAAGCAGGGTTAAATTGATCATGTTGAGATCATGATAAGTTAAACACTAGCACTGATATCTTTTAGTATTTTGAGTCCTTCCATCAGCAGACAGCAAGTATTGCTTGACCTGTGTGCTGGTGGAGAGGAGAGGAAGTGGGAGTGGACTTTTTCTTGCAGGGCAGGATGATATTGGGTAGGAGCAAGTTGTGCACATGCCTGCCAAAATACTTGGATCAGACTAAAGGAACACAGATGGCTGAGACTGATAAGGGTGTCTCTTATTGTGTTGAGTCTTTTTTTTTTTTTCTGCTCAGTACTGTTTTGAGTTTGTGTGCGAGCACTGGGTAAGAGAGGAGGAAGACAACCGCAAGCTGCTGTGTAAATTCAATACTCCTGCTCAGTAGGATGCCAAAGGCTGGAGCCAAGCCCTCCTTTTAGGTTTCTGTAACAAACGAACAATAATGTGTCCTGAGGGATTTATGTCGTGCTGTCTGACCTTTGGTTCTTAGCTGTGCATAGAAAAATCCCCATGCATTGCTGAAAGTAGCTCCTAAAATTGGATCGAGAAGCCCTAAATGCATGTGGGATGTGTCTGCTCATCAGCAATCTCAGTGCTAGCTTTCCTTCTACGTGGCCCCTTCATGTCGTCTTGTTGCTCAGGTCATTTATTGCCATGCTTCTTGGACTCCCCAGTTCAGGAGGGACAGGGATCCTACTTGAAAGAGTTCAAGGGAGGGCTGTGAAGATGCCGAAGGGGCTGGAGTGCTGCCCTGTGAGGAGAGGCTGAGGGACCTGGGGCTGTTTGGGCTGGTGAAGAGGAGACTCAGAGGGGATCTAATCGATGTTTCTAAATATCTGAGGGCTGGTGGTCAAGAGGGAGGGGACAAACTCTTCTCTGTTGTGCCCTGGGATAGGACAAGGGGCAATGGGTATGAACTACAGCACAGGAGGTTCCACCTCAACATGAGGAAGACCTTCTTGACTGTAAGGGTGACGGAGCATTGGCACAGGCTGCCCAGAGATATTGTGGAGTCTCCTTCCCTGGAGACTTTGCAGCCCTGTCTGGATGTGTTGCTGTGCTACCTGAGCTAGATTCTACAGTCCTGCTCTGTCGGGGGGGTTGGACTTGATGATCTCTGGAGGTGCTTTCTACCTCTAACATCCAGTGATCCTGTGATGTGTATGTGCACATAAATGTATATATGCATTTGTCCATACATATGATAGATAGCCTCATGTACTCCAAGGAATCATAGAATCAGTCAGGGTTGGAAGGGACCACTAGGATCATCTAGTTAGTAAAAATGTAGGAAATGACTAAGACCAAACTTCATCCAAAGCAATGCTGTTTTGGTCTATTGTCTTGTAAATGCCCTTTCTCTCCTTCCTTGATCACTCACTCCATATGGACATGTGAAATGTCTGTTTTAAAACTCCCCTGCCATGGGCTCACCTCACACTAGATCAGGCTGTCTAGGGCCTCATCCAGCCTGACCTTAAACATCTTCAGGGATTGAGCCTCGACCACCTCCCTGGGCAACCCATTCCAGGGTCTGCTAATTCTATCTGCAGCTTGTTTGGCAGAGGGAGGGGAGCCAAGCCACCCCAGGACAGGTATGTCTAAGGGAAAAGGCAGGAACAAATCCCACAGGCTCTTAATCTGAGTGAAGCCCAGTTCTTCTTAGCCTTTGTTATTTATTGTTGGAGAAATTAAGTGGCCTATCTACAACTGGAATGTCTGAACTGTAAAGCTGCTGGCAGAAATAAATGCTTGTCACCAGACAGCGACCGTTCCAAGTCTGTCGGGTCTGTTACACCCATGAGCAGCACCATCCGGCAGGGCAGGGCTCAGGAGACAGGACTAGAAGATGACCCCTTTTTTTTTCTCTTCCTTCCCCCTCCATCTATTTAAAGCACAGCCTTAAACAGGCAATTTCATAGAAAGATTCTTATTTGTAAATGATGGCTGGAATGTTCTCTTGCTCCTGACAGCTGGAAATCCGCAGGATGTTCTTGGTGGTGAGCATGGAAGAAAAATGATACTCCAGACTTCATGCTAGGCCAGATAAATTTCTTTTTTAGTATCTTTTTCAGTTTGCAGTCATTAAGTTGAGATACTGCAGTTGTTTTCAATAGAGACTAATGTATTAAAAATGTAGGAAATAACTAAGACCAAACTTCGTCCAAAGCAAGGCTGTTTTGGTCTGTTGTCTTCTAAATGCTCTTTCTCTCCTTGATCATTCCATATGGACATGTTTTTAGAACAGACATTGAAATACTACTCTTTTTTTCCCCCCTTTGATTCAGCTAAACTTGCCTGAAACTGATGGCAGGACAGAGTGTTTCATTCTGAGATTCAGTGCTGTAAAATCAACATGCGTTCCTAATACCTTGAGGTCTTAGAGTCATAGAATCACAGAATGGTAAGGTTGGACGGGACCTCAAGGATCATCCAGGTCCAACCCCCTGCCATAGGTAGGGACACCTCCCACGAGCACAGCTCACTCAAGGCCTCCTCCAACCTGGCCTTGAACACCTCCAGGGAGGGAGCAGCCACAGCCTCCCTGGGCAACCTGTGCCAGTGTCTCACCACCCTCACTGCAAACAACTTCCTAACATCCAGTCTAAATCTCCCCTCTGCCAGTTCAAACCCATTGCCCCTTGTCCTGTCATTGCAAGACCTTGTCAATAGTCCCTCCCCAGCCTTCCTGTAGGCCCTCTTCAGATACTGGAAGGCTACTCTAAGGTGTCCTGGAAGCCTTCTCTTCTCCAGGCTGCAGAGCCTCAACTCTCAGTCCTCCTAGCAGAGCTGCTGCAACCCTCTGAGCATCTTGGTGGCCTCCTCTGGACCCACTCCAACACTTCCATGTCCTTCCTGTGCTGGGGGCTCCAGAACTGCACACAGGACTCCAGGTGGGGTCTGAGGAGAGCAGAGCTAAGGGGCACAATCCCCTCCCTTGCCCTGCTGCCCACACTGCTCTTGCTGCAGCCCAGGACTCGGTTGCTGTCTGGGCTGCACTCACCCTGCAGGCTCATGTTGAGCTTTTACATCACCCCAGACCCCCAGGTCCTTTTCCTCAGGGTTGCTCTCAGCCTTTCACTACCGCCACTTGCATGTGCAAGCAGCCTCTTCTATAAATACACCATAATATTATGATTATTAATTGTGGCTACTACTATACAAATTTAAAAATAAATGCAGCCATGCAACCCAACTACCTTCCCTCTGAAAATAATTAAAAAAAAAAAAACAAAACCTCTTTGTGAGCAGGAAAATGTTACTTTTATTTTCTTTTTTTTTTCCTGTGAAAATATATCATTGTTGTTGCAGCTCTGACTCTAAAGGACACATGAGTAAGAAAACCTGGAATTTATAAAAGAAATTATTACTAACAGTGGACTGGCTTTTCTTTCAGTTGTGCTCATTTTCCATCACAGTAACCATATTGTAATTAAATTTATTCTTCGTTTGCATTGGGCTCATGGAGCAGAAAATGAGGCCTGGAGTAAGTAAGAAAGAACTTCTACATGTGTCAGCTGAAATCTGTATTGGAAGTGACACAGGGCAACCACCAAACATCTAACAGGAAATCTTGCCTTTTACCAAGGAAATCAGGACATGCTCAAGTCTATAATTAGGTACTTCACATAGAGGCTGCTCCTTTCAAAAGAATTGTAGGACAATAGCATTAGCATAGTTCTCCAAGGAAAAGAACTAGTGATAAATTCTAGTGAGGAGTGGGCTACAGGACCACTTAATGGAGAAGAATTTTGTGGGAGGCTCCATTGAGAAGTCAATTAAACCCCAGGAATTAATTTGTGAACGTGTGCATTGCTCACTGTTCATGTAATTTACAAACCAAGGGGAGCTTTAGCTAGTATTAGCTTAGAGTGCTTTCTGTTGTGGTGTGATTTTAAAAAGACACAAGCTAGCTGCTTTATGCACCCAAAGTCAGGGGGGTGGGTACTTGATGTTTGCATTGGCTGGTGAAAAGAATGGGCAAACCATCTGAAGTGGCTTTGTGGGGTACAGCCTAACAGTTGTGTATGTAGCACATCTATTCCATCTGCTAACAGGAAAAGCAAAGAACAGGAGTACAATAAACCAGAGATTGAAGGCAGCACTAAGGAGGGTTATGTTTATATGCCACCTACCTGACCTGGCAGATTCTACCAATATTACTTAAAGTAGTATTTCTTGGGAATAAGAAAGATTCTTCATGGGGGAAAGATGTAGGCTTAGAGGAAGTACTTGTTGAGGAAACTTGAGTCTGTACTTTCCTAGAAAGACCAAACTACAGAATCCTCTTGTCTTCACTCTTTTGAGATGAGGGCTGTGAGTATAAGACTAAAATAACTTGACCTCCTGACAGCTCCCAGACTTCTTGTCTTTCCTGATTTGCAAGAAAATTAAGCATTTCCTATGCAAAGTAGAATGGGATGCTCACAGAAATGGGAAATCCTTATGTTGAAGTGCTGGCTGCAGGGAAGGACTTCACCAAAGGCAGTTTGAATGCAGCTGTTTTCCTCTTTGGCTACTGTTGGGTCCAGCAGTTCTTTCAGCTGAGGTGGTGATGAGGTTTTGGAGTCCTGTGCATGCTCTCATCCCCTTCAAGTTGTCTTTGCCAGTAGTTGTGGGGATTAGAATATTGTTACTGAGTTATTTCTTGATCTGTCTCTCCAGATGAATTGAATGCTTACCATTGATTTCAGAGCATGTAGCTTTAGATTTGTAAGACTAATAACCTGCTCATTGAATTTAATGCTTACCATTGATTTCAGAGCATGTTGCTTTAGATTTGTAAGACTAACAACCTGATCATTGAGGCTCTTAGTAGCTCTCCAGGGAAGAACAATAGACACCCGCCCAC
>VWZE01004271.1:88982-102447 GCA_013396675.1 Eubucco bourcierii
CCCCAACTCTCTCAACCTGTCCTCATAGGAGAGCTACTCCAGCCCTCTGAGCATCCTTGTGGCACTCCTCTGGACCCACTCCATCACTTCCATGTCCTCCCTGGTTTACTTTCTGGAAACTACTCTTTTGGGAGGAAGACTTTTTCCTTATGTTGGCTTTCAACACTTTTTTAATTGCTGTGAAGAAGAAGAGTAGACTATAACTAGCAGATACATAGCGACTTCTAAAACTCCAAAGTTTAGGTAGCATTGTGTTATTCCTGGATCCATTTAACATGTTGTGTATAAACTGATGTGACAGTTAACAGCAGGGTGTTTTCAATGTGAGGGCTTTAATTTATGTGCTTTGAGAGATACACCCTTTGTAAAACTACTTCATAAATATGGCTCTGTGAGTTTACACAGTAAATGCCTGTCAGTAGCTTCTAGTTCAATGCTCTCATCTAAGTCCCCCAAAAGTTGTTTTCCCTCAAAGGTATTAAATTCAATCAGTAGTAGTTTCAGGAGTGCCAGCTTGTGCACAGCAAAGCATTTGAAATCTAGTTTTTATCTTGGCAAATGCTGGAATGAGGTCTCTCTTCCAGCATGTGAATAGTGTTGACAGAAAAATTTACAACTCCAAGTCCAAGCTAACATATACTTTTGAGGGAATGTTTGTGTTACAGGCTGATAGTTTTGTCTGGCTCCCCTGGCTTTCTAAACCATTGATGGGATGATAACCTGGTGGTGTGATGGTCTGGTGGGCTCTCATCTCCAGCATTGACTCTCTTTGAGGAACAGAAATTCTATTCCAGGTTAGCTTGTGTTAATTTTTTTTATTGTGACAGTGGATTTGTTTTGTGAAAGCGGCTCCACTCCGTTTTTTTTCTATAATTTTTTTTTCCCCTCTTTTCTTTGTCTTGGCTCCAAATCAACACATCATCTTAGGAGGAATGTCAGGAAGGCCATGAAGTTACTGCATGCATGTGCAGTGATGCTGTGGAGTGAAGCAGGCTTATTCCAAGTGCTCCCCCCTTTGCTGGCCTCTTGCTTGGTTTACATTGAATGAGAGGAAATGGCCTCAAGTTGTGCCAGAGCAGGTTTAAGGTTGGGTAGTGGGAAAAATCTGTTCACTGAAAGTATTATCAAGCATTGGAACAGGCTGCCCAAGGAAGTGGAGGCGTTTAAAAGACGTGTAGGTGTGTTGCCTAGGGATGTGGTTTGGTGGTGGATTTGGCAATGCTAGCTTGAGACTTGGTCTCAGAGGTCTTTTCCAGCCTAATGATTCAAAGATTCTGCTTATGAGTTGCCCAAGCTGAACCCACTGCTAAGTAATTCCTTGTGCTGGAGCTCAGTACTTGCCTCAGATTTCTTGATCACTTAAGGGATGTTCCTTTACTGGTTTTCACTTTAGAAAGCAGGTGCTGGTTTTATCTTGCTGTTATATTCTATTCTCATTTTCACCATCACTTGCAGCATCCATCAGAGGGCTGCAGCAGCTCTGCTAGGAGGACAGGGTAAGAGAGTTGGGGCTCTGCAGCCTGGAGAAGAGAAGGCTTCCAGGAGACCTTAGAGTAGCCTTCCAGGATCTGAAGGGGCCCTGCAGGAAGGCTGGGGAGGGACTATTGTCAAGGTCTTGCAATGAGAAGACAAGGGGCAATGTGTTTAAGCTGGCAGAAGGGAGATTGAAACTGGATGTTAGGAGGAAGTTGTTTGCAGTGAGGGTGGTGAGACAGTGGCACAGGTTGGCCGGGGAGGTTGTGGCTGCTCCCTCCCTGGAGGGGTTGAAGGCCAGGTTGGATGAGACCTTGAGTGAGCTGTACTAGTGGGAGGTGTCCCTGCCTATGGTGGGGGTTTGGAACTGGATGATCCTTGAGGTCCTTTCCAACCTTACCATTCTATGAGTACTTTTCTATCAATTCCCAAATGTTCATTGTATGTGTGTTTGTTATAGTGTGCAGTCACTTGTATTTATTGTTTTTATTTAACACTTCTTCCTGCTCTGCTACTTGCAGCAGTATTTGATTTATTTCTCTGATTAATTCTTATCCCTTTCAAATCCCGGGAACCTTTAAAGAAGAAGAAAGAGATTCTAACAATAATAGTAGCATTCAAACTTCATTTTGTTCCAGTGCAGTGGTGGATATTCTGAATTCTCCATGGTAATAGAGAAGTATTTCAGTAGCAAATACCTTGCCAGATCTTTGCATTTTCATTACAATTATTGCTGAGGAGAAGGAGTACTTTATCAGCCATAGGCTTTGTAGCTCTTGAACATGGATGTTTAAAGCTGATGCAAATGAGTGTGCTCTTTTCATTGGGAGTTTAGTCCTGAAGCAGAGCAATTTTTTGTTTTTTTAAGAACCAAAGAAGTTTTTCTTAGGAAAAACTTCCCTGGCATCTCCTTGGTAAGCAAGCAGTGCAATGCATCCCTGTGGTTTCTTACAGGCAGAACAGAGAGATCTGCTTTACTTGCCCTATTTTGGTACTCATGGATTATGTGCATTAGCTGTTATCCCATTATATGGTACATTCATAACTCTTCTGTTCAAGGACTGAAGTAACCAGGTTGGGGCTGTCTGTAGTCCTGCTGCCATGAAAAAAAGGACCTGAGTGTTTGGCTGCTGTGAGGACCAGTAATTAACCACAGATTTTTATGTATTGACATCAGTTCAGAGTTTCTTTCTTCTGGCTTGTTTGCCTGCCCAGCTACTAGTATTAGGGCAGGCATATTGGCTTTGGTGAGGCCACACCTTGAGTGTTGTGTTCAGTTTTGGGCACTACAACACAAGAGAGATGTGGAGGTGCTGGAGAGGGTCCAGAGGAGGGCAACAAAGCTGGGGAAGGGCCTGGGGAATAAATCTGATGAGGAGTGACTGAGGCAGCTGAGAATGGTTAGTGTCAAACAGAGGAGACTGAGGGGAGACCTCATTGCTGTCTGCAGCTACCCAAAGGGACATTGCGGAGAGGCTGCTGCTGGGCTCTTCTCACAGGTAGTTGGAGACAGAACAAGGGGGAATGGCCTCAAGCTGAGACTGGGGAGGTTTGGATTGGACATTAAGAAAGAGTTTTTCATGGAAAGAGTGGTCAGGGACTGAAATGAGCCGCCCAGGGAGGTGGTGGAATCCCCCACCCTGGATGTGTTTAAGGGTGGTTTGGCTGTGGTGCTTAGGGCTATGGTTTAAGGTGGATCTTGTAGAGCAGGGTTCCAGGTTGGACTTGGTGATCCTTAGGGACTTTGTCCACCTGCATGTTTCTGTGATTCTGTGATCTCCTCTCTTTGTTTTCATCTATCACATCTGGCCTCGGGCACCTTGCTGTATCACATCTGGCCTCACATGCAAATGAAAACAATAATTTACTGCTTCAGAAAGGTTCTGCCTGATCTTAGTGGTGCAAGCAAGAGTTTGTTGCTGCACTGGAAATATTGTGAAAACAAGGGTTGAGAGTTGTGGAGTTTTCTCTGTGGTAAGCACAGCCAAGATGCAGTAACAAGTACATGTCTTTGGCTACAACAAATGTTTATTTGGTTTAATTTCTATCTTTAACCCTGTAACCGAGGTTCTGTTTCAGCCTGAATTTGGAATTAGCACTTCTAGCAGTAATGCTTTAATATCCACTTACTCTGCCTTGAGAATTTATGAATTAAACACACTACCCTTCCAGAAGAAACAGTTTTATCTAGGCTTACTCAAACCAAAAATGCTTATTGAGTAAAAGGTATGAATGAGTGCAGCACTATACTTGACTGGGCTCATAACTGAATATTTCAGATTAAGGCTATTCATTAAGTAAACCCACAAAAGAAGCAGTCTAGTAAAATGTAGGATTTCAGCAGCTTTCATCTCCACTGAGATTATTTGCCTAATTCAGTTGAAAACATTCAGTGCTGTTCACTGTCACTTAAGAAACTTAAGTTGCTTGGAGCTACTCATTATGTTATGGTTACTTAATGTTTAAACACCAATTGATGTAATAGGGAGGATTAGTTCTGGAGAAATGATATCTGATAGCTAATTTGGTATTTAAGGCTTCCTTAATTGCTCAGATACATTCTTATTAACAGTGAAATTTTAAAAAAATGAGTTGTAATAATCATTAATGGAGTAAACCCATCCCCATTCCTTCTCAGAATAGGCTATAATATCTTATGAAATGTTTGTGCAGCTACCAAGTTCTTGCCTGCAAGGCAATGGAGACTTATGAGACTTGAGCAGGCAGGCACTCAGCTGTGGCTGGGATAAATGTAATGATGCAATGAGGAGTGCATGGAATTTTTTACTTTTGGATTCACTTAAGTGCTGGGGGTTTTTGCTGCTTTTTTTAATTAGGCTTCTTTCTTCACCAGAGTTTGATGTGCATTGCTGGCAACACAAATTTAGACACGTTGGTGGGGGGAAAAAAAAAAGAATATTTCCTGCAGTTGTGAGAGTTGAGCCTAGGTGAGAACATTGCAGTCAGGTTTGTCATGTATGTGTCCCCCTGTATCAGCTAAGTATATGGAATAATATCTAAATAAAGGCAAAGGAATTGGTTCTCTGTTGACAGGCTTAGGGGTTTTCATGTTGATGGATTGTATTTCATTTGAGCTAGCCTTCTAGGTAGCTAAATATTTCAATCCACATGGTAGTAGCTACTGCAGAAGATCTTAGATGTAGCAGCATGCACCACTATGTAGAGGATAGCCAAGAAATGAAGGTAATCATCCTGCTGTCACCTTTGAGAGATCCCTTTAGGAGGGCACAGAGAGTGGTGGTCAGTGGACTTAAATCCAGTTGGCAGCTGGTCACCAGTGGTGTTCCTCAGGGGTTTGTGTTGGGACTACTACTTCTTAACATATTTATTGACGACCTTCATTCAGGCATAGAGAGTGTCAGCAGTAAGTTTGCAGATGTCACCAAGGTAGGTGGCACTGTTGATTTGAATGAGGGTAGAGAGGCTCTTCAGAGGGACTTGGGATAGGCTTAGACCAATGAGCCAACATTAATGGGATGAGTTTCAACGAGGCCCAATGCCAGGTCCTGTACTTGGGTCACAGTAACCTCAACCAATGCTCCAGGCTTGGGGCAGTGTGGCTGGAGAGCTGCCTGGCGGAAAGGGATATGGGGGCTGTAATAGGCAGGAGCTGAATGTGAGCCAGCTGTGTGCCCAGGTGGCTAAGAAGGCAAATGGCATCCTGGCTGGGATTAGAGATGCTGTGGCCAGCAGGAACAGGGAGGTGATTATCCCCTTGGACTTGGCTTTGGTGAGGCCACACCTAGAGTGTTGTGTTCAGTTTTGGGCACTGCAACACAGGAGAGATGGGGAGGTGCTGGAGAGGGTCCAGAGGAGGGCAACAAAGCTGGGGCAGGGCCTGGAGAATAAATCTGATGAGGAGTGACTGAGGCAGCTGAGGATGGTTAGTATAAAACAGAGGAGGCTGAGGGGGAGACCTTATTGCTGTCTACAGCTACCCAAAGGGAGTGGTTTGGCTGTGGTGCTTAGGGCTATGGTTTAAGGTGAATCTTGTAGAGCAGGGTTCCAGGTTGGACTTGGTGATCCTGAGGGGCTTTGCCAACCTGCATGTTTCTGTGATTCTATGACTCTGCTGCTGGAACTTACTGCACTCATGTTCCTGAAGAGGGAGAAATCTCTTTTCTCTGGATAACATACTGGTTAAGTCTTGAAAGTACTACTGTTTTCTACCATGTTATCCTCATAGCTTTCTCCCACAGCGAAGCAGCAGGGAAAGGTAAACTGGGTGAAGATCTGTGATACTGAGTGATACTGGTCCTAGCAGCATAATGTTTAAAAGGTTTGGAGGGTTTTTTTTTTTGTGCTACATGAGCTGTATCTCCCTGTTTTCAGAGCCATAGTTCATCTGTGTTCTGATCAGTTTCAGGGGATTACTCATTTCTTCGAGGCAATGGAGGTTTTTCTTCAACTTGCTGTCGACAAGTGCTTTTTTTAAAAGTAATGCTCTTAGAAGGTCATTTGACTTTGGAGGGTTATTCACTTTGTTAGCCCAAACACTAAAACCTTGTGTCCATGGGTTCTGATTAGTGACACTTTAATAAAGTCATTTGAAGTTCAGTCGACTGAATTTTCCACCTTTTCTACTGTTTCTATGGCCACAAGGAAGTGACCTGCATTCAATCTTTTAAATGCAAATCTGTTAAAAGTTACTGTGCAATTTTGTACACCAGATGCCTTCGTGGGTTACAAAAAGTGCCTTTTCCTTTTTTATTTTTAAACAGCTACAGCAGTGTCTTTTTCTCTTCTGATTTTCTCCCTTTTTTCTTCCTAGTGATGTGACAGCAATTGACTAAACTTGGGTCTTTTGGGGTAACAAAGGATTGAGAAAAATCTTAAAAGGTTTTTATTGCTGCACTTTTGTGAGTTTTTTTTGCCTGAGCCAGGGGCAGACAAAGACCTTTCCACTTGATTAGATAATAAGGCAAACGTGGGCCTTGAGTGAAAAATATCTTTGCATTCTGCTCTTCTTTTTCTTCTACCCAAAAAAAAACCCAACAACCCAACCTCAAAACGAGGAGAGGGGGTGGGGAATAGAGAAAGCTATGCCTAATCAGCCACAATTAAATCTTTCATGGGGAACTCGCTTTGGAGGAATTAATGCATTTTGTATTGCCTAACAACTCGAGTGAACATTAACAACACGTGAGAACTGAGGGGAAGAAAAATTATGGCTGTCTTTATTTTTGGTTCTCAAGGAACAGGGAAGGGGCAGGTCATTGACTTGATTTTCATGGGAAGATTGACTCTGGAGCGCTCGCATATCCAGGAGCGAAGCAAGGGGGTATTGACAGCTGGGCTCTGGGGAGGGGGGCATGCAGGGGCAGTGATTGCACCATGGCTTGTTGGGGAAAAACAAGGGAAGATGGAAAACAAAGGCCAGAGAGGGAACAGTAGCTGCAGTGTCCCAGGGCTGAAGGGCTGCTTCTCCTCAGTGATGGGTACGTATCATGGTAGAGAAATATCAGTATCATGACGAAGGCTGCACTTAAACACTTTGAGAAATAGTTTGCTCTTAAAGAATCTGAAGAAGTTGTACTGTGCTTTTCTATACACATGGGGAAAGGGTACAGAAGATACTCATCCAGACTGTTCATCCTAATTGCTGCCAAAGAGCAGCTCCTGCAAAGGAAATTCAGGAATCCAGATGTGTTTTTCCAAGATTTTCTGCTCAGTGCTACAGGTTAAGAATAACTAAAGGAGTTTTAAATTATTATTTCATAGAGTTCTGTCTTGTGACACCTGTTGTGTTCCTGTTCTGTGATTTAAACTTCCCTCAGCACAGAGCTGTGCTCACATGAATATGCCAGTCCACTTATTTCCCCTTTGTCTGCCATTCACCCGTGTCCAGGCATGCAGACAGACCCTTGTGCATGCCTGGCAAGGTGGGGCTTCATACAGTCTTCTCACTCCTCCTCCTCTTAGGGACACATGTCCATCCTATCCTTTCCTTTTTGTGCAACCTACTGCTTCTCCCATGCACAGCCCAAACCTTTTTCTCTGCTCCCTTCCACTCATGCATGCTCCTTCCCCAAACAGTCACAGCCCTATCCACTTGCACACAAGACCTTGAGTCATCATTTGTCTCCTTTTACCTGATGAATCTCCTTGTCTGTCTTATCCCTCTCTCTGCCATCATTTCCTACCCTTGCTGGATGCCAGTAGCTTTTCCTTCAACCAAGTTGCCTTCTAATGCAGTGATATTTTAATTTTTTTACTATCTTCTTCCCCAGGAGATTCTTGCTCCCCTTTTGAGCATCACATGCATGAAACAGGGATTTTTTTTTTTAATTTTTTTTTTTCCCTTTAAGAATCCAAAAGTGAAGTTACAATGCATTAAAACCTGATCTCATAAACTGTTAAAATAGAATCATAGAATGGTAAGGTTGGAAGGGACCTCAAGGATCTAGTTCCAGCCCCCGGCCATAGGTAGGGACACCTCCCACTAGTACAGCTCACTCAAGGCTTCATCCAACCTGGCCTTGAACATCTCCAGGGAGGGAGCAGCCACAACCTCCCTGGGCAACCTGTGCCAGTGTCTCATCACCCTCACTGCAAACAACTTCCTCTTAACATCCAGTCTAAATCTCCCCTCTGCCAGTTCAAACCCATTGCCCCTTGTCCTGTCATTACAAGACCTTGTCAATAGTCCCTCCACAGCCTTCCTGGAGGCCCTCTTCAGATATTGGAAGGCTACTCTAGGGTCTCCTGGAAGCCTTCTCTTCTCCAGGCTGCAGAGCCCAAGCTCTTGTAGCCTGTCCTCATCGCAGAGCTGCTGCAGCCCTCTCAGCATCTTGGTGGCCTCCTCTGGACCAGCTCCAACAGTGCCATATCCCTCCTGGTTTTTTGTGGCTCCAGAACTGCACACAGGACTCCAAACCAAACAAATACAGATTGTATGCTGCTTTGGAGGTAAAGGAAGTATGACAAGGGCCAATACAAGCAAGTTTGATGGAGTTCTGAGCAACCTGATCCCTGATCTAGTGCAAGGTGTCCTTGCTTAGTTCTGGAAGGTTGGACTGGATAACCCTTAAAGTTTCCTTCCAACCCAGTGCATACCATGATTCTGTGAAGTCTGCGAGAAGGCTCCTCTTAGTCCGGAAGGCTCTTACCTTGGTGTCCAGGCTTTTGTCTGGACTCTGGAAAGTGGTTACCAACTGTATGCACAAGGCTTCACACCTGGCTGTGTTCCCCCCTGTCTTAAAGGTTTCACCACCCAAAAGCTCAGAAGATGATCTGAGGGCTGGAGAACCTCCCCTATGGGGATAGGCTGCAAGAGCTGGGGCTGCTCAGCCTGGAGGGAAGAAGACTCTGGGAAAACCTTAGAGCAGCCTTCCAGTACCTGAAGGGGGGCTACAAGAGAGCTGGGTAGGGACTTTTTATAAGAGTTTGTAGTGATAGGGTGAGAGGGAATGGATTGAAGCTTGAGGAGAGCACATTTCGTCTGGAGATGAAGAAGAAATTCTTTACAGTGAGATTGGTGAGACACTGAAACAGGTTGCCTGGGAAAGTCATGGGATGCTTCTTCACTGGCTATGTTCAAGCTCAGGCTAGATGAGTCTTTGAGCAACCAGGTCTAGTGGAAAGTGTTTGTGTTCATGGCAGGGGGTTTGGAACTAGATGATCTTTAAAGTCCCCTCCACCCTAAACCATTCTATGAGCTTATGAATCTGAATAGCAAACATGCAAATGGATTTATTTTTTTTCACCTGTTTCTGTATCAAACCCTTTCATAACATGCACTGTGGGATTACCACTGCTGGTGACTGTGACTCCACAGGTGATGCCAACACAAGTGCAACCATCATAGTTTTATCCTACAGCCAAATGTTAGTTAATTCTTCTGAATTACTCATGGTGGACTTGTGAATGTCCACAAACCTATGAAAGTCTCCATGTTATATTTAGGCATATATATGGCATTGTTCTACCTAATTTTTTTTCTCATTGCAATGCTTACTCCTGGTTTGAAGGGGTTTTTTTTGTGTTTTGTTTTGTTTTGTTTTTATTTGTAGGGATCTTTTGGTGGTTGTTTTTTTTTTCATTAATTACTTACCTGACCCTGTGTAGGTAATTTTTTTCCCCCAAAACTCTTGTGATGTCCATCAGCTGAGTTTACCTTTTTTCTTTTAGAAAGCCAAAGTCCATGCCTGTGGCCTTGATGATTCTCTCATTTCCAACAGTTGCTCTGAATGTGAGCTATTCTCTGCAATGGCACATTAACAGCTATCCAAAGCAAAGCCTTCAGTTTTTGATGCTGGCTGAAAGCAAACCGACTCAAGCTCCCCAGCATCCAAAAAAACCCTGGGGTTAGTGCTGCACAAAGATCACTATGGGAAGTGGCTAAGGGTTGGAGTTGCCTTTATTTTTTTTTTTTACCACTGCCTTTTATCTGAAGCCCTGCTTTACTGGAGCTTTAGAAGTCAAATGAGCAGAAGAAATGCCGTAGATGATTTGAGATGTGTGGGGGAAGAATGGAAGCTGAAAGATTTGCTTTCTGAAGGGCTTCGCTCAGTTCCTGCCTGCCCAAAGAGACCGCAGGGAGGTTATTCTTCCTGATGGCATCTCTGCAGCAAAATAATTGCCTTGAGGATGCCGCTGTGGAAAAACACTCATTCCAGATTATCTTTGTTTAATGGAAGTAAAAAAAAAAAAACCAACAAACCAACCAAACAAAAAAACCCAAAAAACTCCACAAACCCCCAAAACAAAAACCCAACCAACCAAACTTAAAAAAAAAAAAAATCAAACTCCGACAAACAAACAAAAAAACAAACTAAAAAAAACCCCAACAAAAACCAACGAAACCCCCCCCTCAAAAAAACCCCAAGGCAGCACAAGGAGGGAATTGTTTTGGATAAACTTAAGTGCTTTGTGGGTAATTTAATAATCTTGACTGGCATCACTAAAATCAAACAGCAGCATGGATTCATAAACACAATGAGCTGCAGCAGGAGCAGTGTGGGCAGCAGGGCAAGGGAGGGGATTCTCCCTCTTTACTCTGCTCTCATCAGACCCCACCTGGAGTCCTGTGTGCAGTTCTGGAGCCCCCAGCACAGGAAGGACATGGAACTGTTGGAGTGGGTCCAGAGGAGACCACCAAGATGCTGAGAGGGCTACAGCAGCTCTGCTATGAGGACAGGGTAAGAGAGTTGGGGCTCTGCAGCCTGGAGAAGAGAAGGCTTCCAGGACGCCTTAGAGTAGCTTTCCAATATCTGAAGGGGGCCTACAGGAAGGCTGTGGAGGGACTATTGACAAGGTCTTGCAATGCCAGGACAAGGGGCAATGGGTTTGAACTGGCAGAGGAGAGATTTAGACTGGATGTTAGGAGGAAGTTGTTTGCAGTGAGGGTGGTGAGACACTGGCACAGGTTGCCCAGGGAGGTTGTGGCTGCTTCCTCTCTGGAGGTGTTCAAGGCCAGGTTGGAGGAGGCCTTGAGTGAGCTGTGCTAGTGGGAGGTGTCCCTGCCTATGGCAGGGGGTTGGAACTGGATGATCTTCGAGGTCTTTTCCAACTTTACCATTCTATGACTCTATTTCACAAAGAGGCAGCTAGGAGTGCTGGAACATAGCTGTGCTTTGCTGCCTCTGGTTGGAAATGGGGATCTGTGCTTTTATATGAGGAGGTGAGATAATGCAAATAACGGAGAGAGATCTGGTGTTAGGAGGCCTTGGTGCACTCTAAACTCAAGGCAATCTTGTGGATGCTACAGCAGTGGGGCTTGACTGTGGAGTCTGGCAACAAGTGACTTCTGCCTGCCTGAGAGAACTCTTACAGGCTACCTTTCAGGGATCTGCAAGCCTGAGTCCCACGGTGACATGTTGCACTCTGCGGCACTCATCAAATCTGTTCTCATCTTAGACCTTCAGTGCCTTAATTGCTTAGTCCTGGAAGTACTTCCAACTCTAATTGGTCTGATCTGTAATCTTATCACCTTGCCTGACAGATTATCCATTTTTAGCTGATTTGTGGGACAGCAACCTGCACGTCCCTGCAAGCCAATGCTGCCAGGTCACTCCTGCTCACAGCGCTTTCTATAGCTGTGTTCTTCCTTTCTGGCAGCTCAGTTCCTTTTTAACCCAGGGAAAGAGAATTGACTGAAAAAGGAGCATCAGAGCAGGAGAAGATGTCATTTGAGCATTCAGAGGAAGCTGTGTGTTATTGCTACTCATTCAAGCAAAAAGAGAAATCCCCTTTCATTGCACTCGAGCTCATGTATTGAGATGTCAAATCACAGTGCTGTGTGCTGTAGATAAATGAAATGTAGTGACATTACATTAGGTACAGCAACATCTGTAAAGAACTGAAGGCAGAAAAAAATGAAAAATTCATCCTTGCTAATGAGTATTTCTGCAGGCAACTGCCATTCCAATTCCAAGGCTGTTTCATAGCTAGCATTATGGCTGTTATGCAGTGTACTTCTTAAGTTGTGGCCCTTTTGTCTGAAACTAACTGAAAAATTTCACATCTGACCCATTGTGCTTATTTACTGAGAGGATTCTGACAGGAGAGTATGATGGAAAGTTGTCCCTAGACTCTGTCATTATTTGTCAGGAGGTCAACCTGACTTTTGAGTACATGCCACAGCTTCATTTCTACTCCAGTACAAAAACTGACAGCAAAAGCAATTTAATTGCCCAGGCTCTAGACCTTATTACAGACCTTTCTGCACCTCTCTGACTCTTTGGAAAGCCTGAGATTTTTCTACCCCTTTCTGACCTCTTGAGCACTTAGAGGGTGGAATCACTGATTTATCACTTCCATTGTTTGTATTAATCCAAGCCTTGAGCAGATCTATTCACAATCCTCAGCTTTCATTACTGCTTGGCACTTTATTTAGTGGCTGTGTGGTTGGTTATTGCAGAAAGGCAGTGTGGCGTCTTTGCAATTTTTCTGAGGTTAGGACAAATCCCATTGCCACTGGTTGCACTGGGATTTCATGGTCATAGAATCAGCCAGATTGGAAGAGACCTCCAAGCTCGTCCAGTCCAACCTATCACCCAGCCCTAGCCAGTCAACCAGACCATGGCACAAAGTGCCCCATCCAGGCTTATCTTCAACACTTCAAGGATGGTGACTCCACCACCTCCCTGGGCAGCCCATTCCAATACCAGTCACTCTCTCTGTGAAGAACTTCCTCCTAGTATCCAGCCTAGACCTCCCCTGGCACAGCTTGAGACTGTGTCACCTCATTCTGTTGTTCAAGGAGCAAGCTGATTCTCTGAGCAGCTTCTCAATTTTTCCTCTGTGCATCATTAAAGGGGCATATTTCTACTTGTAATTTGGGATAGGCAATTTAGATGATGCTAGACAGCTTTTACTTAAAATGCATGGAACTGATTAAGTGACTTTGCAGCCAGGCAGGATGACTGCTTAAGTACTACAACTTCTCAGTGACTTTAAAAAGGAGAACCAGTCAGTAATGCAGTGACATCATGGAGAAACACAGCATTCCTTCAAAGCAAACAGAGATGCCCATGGAGGTTGTGGCTGCTCCCCACCTGGAGGTGTTCAAGACCAGGTTGGATGAGGCCTTGAGTAACCTGCACTAGTGGGAGGTGTCCCTGCCTATGGCAGGGGGTTGGAACTAGGTGATCCTTGAAGTCTCTTCCAACCTTACTATTCTATGATTCTGTGCTATGCACAAGGTTTAACCATCACCCCTGCTTTTGACTACTGCTGGCTCATGTGTACCTGCACATGGTGCTTTGCTCCATATTAAGCACAAACGTGTTTTCTTTAGTCTAGCACAAAGGTTCTGTATGCTACAGTTACACCAGATGCTAGAGCACATCCAGCCTGGAATTACAAACTCTTGCTTTGTGCTGTTAATGGGATTAAGTTGCTATTGTTGTCTCTTTGAGAGGAAGAGACAAGCTCTCTCTGGTGGTGCTAGTTTAGAGCAACTTGTTTATATGGAGCAGCTTTGTCACACAGTATCACAGTATCACCAAGGTTGGAAGAGACCTCAAAG
>VWZE01004271.1:107777-139267 GCA_013396675.1 Eubucco bourcierii
GGGGGGCAGGTAACTCCCAAACCATCACACCAGAGCTGCCTTGCTGGTGCTCTTCCATGTGTGTATGTTACTCAACAGTTTGACACTCAGGCTTTTGGCTCGTTTCTGTTTCCTGACAGCATACTTATGAGAATGAAAAATCATGATGACTTGCTAGAGGCTGCCAAAAAGGCAGAAACCTCCTCTCTAAAGCTGAGCCTCAGTCAGCAGGACAATGCAGCAGGAGAAATTCCTCTTGTCAGATCAAGATGTGTGCTTGGAATGAGAGTTCAAGGCCCCACAGTGTTGCTCTGCCTGATGCTGCCTTATCACCAGTACCATTAATTACTGTCCTCTCTGGTGTCAGCTGGGAAGCAGCAGCAGCGCTCTCCTTTCCAGATTGCAGAGCAGTGCAGCATGTTTTGGAGCCTTTAATTTTGATGAAAAAACACCACTTGTATTTTTTCCTCCTTGGGTCCTCATGGGTTGCCTTTTTGAAGGAGGAACCATGGTTTGGAAAGATCAGGAAAGTGCTCTTTCAGGAGGTCAAGGCAGAAAATAACTTACAAGCTTTTTGGCTAAATATCCTTTGAAAAAGTGGTAGTTAAGAATCACAGAATGGTTTAGGCTGGGAGAGACATCAGAGATCATGTAGATCTGCCACAGGCAGAGACATTTCCCCCTAGAACAGGTCCCTCAAGCTCTCATTCAGCCTGGCCTTGAACACCTCCAGGGAGATTGTGGAGCACAGAAAAACCGAATGCGGTTCTGCTCTGGACAATGCTACACTCCCCTTCTAGACTCCCACCTACACTGGGCTGTATTAGAAGGGCTGTGGTTGGTAGATCGAGAGAGGTTCTCTCCTTCTACTCTGCCCTGGTGAGGCCATATCTGGAGTACTGTGTCCGGTTATGGCATCCCCAGATCAAGAGGGACATAGAACTGCTTGAGAGAGTCCAGCACAGAGCTACAAAGATGCTGAAGGGAATGGAACATCTCTGTTAGGAGGAGAGCCTGAGGGAACTGGGTCTGTGCTGCTTAGAGAAGAGGAGATTGAGAGGTGACCTCAGCAATGGTTATCAATATGTAAAGGTGAGTGCCAGGAGGCTGGAGCCAGGCTCTGCTGGGTGATGCCCAATGACAGGACAAGGGGCAGTGGGTGAAAGTTAGGCATAGGAGGTTTCATTTAAATAGGAGGGGGTTTTCCCTGTGAGGGTGACAAAACCCTGGAACAGGCCACCCCAGGGGTTGCAGAGCAATCTCTCTGGAGATATTCAAAACCCACCTGGATGTGTTTCAGTGTGATCTACTATGGATAACGCTGCTCCAGCAGGAGAGTTGGACTGGATGAGCTTTGGAGGTCCCTTCCAGCCTCTGATATTCTGAGATTCTATGACCTTGGAGAAACGCAGGGCCAAGTGTTTCTGTGACCAGTGGTGTGAAGATTTGGGATGACCTCTTACTGCCTTTCCCTTACCAAAGCTTTATGTAAACAGTTTTACTTGCTGCACTTCAGAGCAAAGAGCTTTTGTGTTTCAATATCTGCTGTCATGAGTGATAGACTCTGAAAGGAAAGGGAGTTATTGCAGAACCTGATGAGATTTTTCCTGCCTAAAAGGTGAGGTATTACCAGTTTTGATTGCTGTAGTGTGCAGTCTTTGGTCATTATTATATTTGAAAATTCATCATAGGTTCACAGAATGGTTTGAGTTGGAGGGGGCCTTATGAGGCACCTCTAGTCCCAACCACCCTACCACGTGCAGGAGTACCTTTAACTGGACCAGGTTGCTCAAAGGCCCTTTCCAACCTTGTCCTGAACACTTTTCAGGGAGAGAATATCCACAAAATCTGAGTGGTTTTGTTCCTTTTTAAAAAAACCTTTCTGTTACTATGTTTTGTAGGCACTTTTCATGGCTGAGTTTCATTGTGGTAAATATTAAATTGTCTTCAGCAGACGCAGATAATTCAGCGTTTGTCTGCCTCAGTCTTTGACCCCTGGTGTGCTGTGGCCAGATACTGTCCCTGAGTGTCAGAGGATGATGATCTCCAGTGTCCTGTCTGGTATATCCAAGTCATATCCTGAAGGTGAAAGGCTGTGGACTATTTCTTGGCTGCTTGCTTTATTGATCCTCTGGCAGAGATGCTTCTGGGGGAGTGGGGTGGGGGAGGTAGTGGTAAGAAAACAACAGGTGACGTTTTACAGGACTAAAATAAAACTGGGATAAAGGAAATTACCACAAAGTGGAATACCCTGAAGTGAGAAAACAGCTGAAAATTATGTCTTTGTTTAGAAGTCTGTACAACCCAGTCCTACACCCCAATTATTTTTCCTGTAGTCAGTATCAAGCCCTGGTTGTGATGTTTTGGTCTCAGGTACCTTTTGACCGTGGTGTTGGGTAAATATGGTTTTGTTTGTGCAGGGTGTGTTGGAAGGCTGCATGTCATCCTGTGGCTTTGAGCTGTGGTATCCATCAAGTGCTCCCCTATTACTTACAGGCTTCCACCAGAAAACAGGCATTCCTCAGGCAGTTTCATTCAAGTGTTGCTGTTGTCACACCTGTTGCTATTGTCTAAGCCATGGAAGATGGAGGTGATGGTAAAAAGCAGATGGAAACTGTGGCCATCTGGAGCTGTGGCAGCAGCCAGCTGTGACATTCCCTCAAGCTTGGCTGAGAAGTTGATGCTGGATGTCTGACCTTGTTTTCAAATAGGCTTTGTTCTTCCTTGCTGGTGTGTTGTAGTCCTGGTTTATAATAGACATAAAAGAGCAGATTGCTGTTCCCCACTGGGAGAAAGGCAGGGAAGAGGGATGGTCATGCACAGAGTGGTGATCAAGGGCACAATGTCCACCTGGAGACCAGTGCCAAGTGGCATCCCTCAGGGGTCAGTGCTGGCACCAGTGCTGTTTGACATCTTTGTCAGTGCCATGGACAGAGGAATCAGTACACCCTCAGCAAATGTGCAGATTACACCAAGCTGTGTGGCACAGCAGGGATCCATCCAGAGGGACCTGGACAGGCTGCAGAGCTGTGCCCAGACTGACCTGATGAAATTCAGCAAGGCCAAGTGTAAGGTCCTGCACCTGGGTAGGCACAATGCCAAGCACAACTCCAGGCTGGGTGGGGAATGGCTGAGAGCAGCCCTGAGGAAAACGACCTGGGGGTCTGGGGTGATGAAAAGCTCAACATGAGCCTGCAGTGTGAGTGCAGCCCANTCTGCTGTGAGGACAGACTGAGAGAGTTGGGGCTCTACAGCCTGGAGAAGAGAAGGCTTCAAGGAGACCTGATAGTAGCCTTCCAGTATCTGAAGGAGGCCTACAGGAAGGCTGGGGAGGGATTATTGACAAGGTCTTGCAATACCAGGACAAGGGGCTAATGGGTTTGAAGTGGCAGAGGGGAGATTGAAAGTGGTTGTTAGGAGGAAGTTGTTTGCAGTGAGGGTGGTGAGACACTGGCACAGGTTGCCCAGGGAGGTTGTGACTGCTCCCTGCCTGGAGGTGTTCAAGGCCAGGTTGGATGAGGTCTTGAGTGAGCTGTGCTAGTGGGAGGTGTCCCTGCCTATGGCAGGGGGTTGGAACTAGCTGATCCTTGAGGTCCTTTCCAACCTTACCATTCTGTGAGGAGACCCTTGTGCAGATCTTTGGAGGTTATCTCAGATGTGTTTTAGGTGATCACAGGAAGGGAACATGCCAAAAAGTTGAATCACTGCTATATGTCAGACTAGAGGCTTGAGCCTTCCGAGATACTTTCGTGTGTCGTACAATGGCCATGTCGTGGCTGCTGAACTCTGAACATTCCTTTGGTGATCCTGCAGTGCTTTGATGAGACAAAGTCTTCTTGAATTACAGAGATTGGTTGACTGTCTTTTAGAAAAATAAATTCTGAGTGGTCTTTGTTAACCACTGGATGATGGGTTGTTGTGGCATAAAATAGAAGCTCACTTCGCCTGCACATTTTTGTACTGAAATCGGCGGGAGGAGGAAATGCTGATATGGGCGTAAACATGGGAGGAAGATTTATCAAAGCAGCATACATACACACACCCTCTCTTTTTTAAAGTCCTGGTCAGTAAATGATAGGCTTCCTTCCCTTGCTTTTGAATGCCAAATAGATTTCTAGTGAAATTATTCATATGCACATCCCTTTTAAAAAATACAGAGCATCACCGGGTCAGTGCAAGGCCTCAGCATCCAGTTTATAATTGGGAGATAAGGAAACTCCAGGCGCAGCCTCCAGCTTTTCCTGCCAACACAGTTACTCTCCAGGAAGGGAAGGTGAGTTTTATGGAATCATAGAATGGTAAGGTTGGAAGGAACCTCAAGGCTCATCTAGTTCCAACCCCCTGCCATAGGCAGGGACACCTCCCACTAGCACAGCTCACTCAAGGCCTCATCCAATCTGGCCTTGAACACCTCCAGGGAGGGAGCAGCCACAACCTCCCTGGGCAACCTGTGGCAGTGTCTCACCACCCTCACTGCAAACAACTTCCTCCTAACATCCAATATCAGTCTCCCCTCTGCCAGTTCAAACCCATTGCCTCTTGTCCTGTCATTGCAAGTCCTTGTAAATAGTCCTTCTCCAGCCTTCCTGTAGCCCCCTTCAGATAGTGGAAGGCTACTCTAAGGTGTCCTGGAAACCTTCTCTTCTCCAGGCTGCAGAGCCCCAACTCTCTCAGCCTGTCCTCAGAGCAGAGCTGCTGCAGCCCTCTGATCATCTTTGTGGCCTCCTCTGGACCCGCTCCAACACTTCCATGTCCTTCCTGTGCTGGGGGCTCCAGAATTGCACACAGGACTTCAGGTGGGGTCGAGTGTAACATCTTTTTATCAGTAGTTTGCTTATTGGTTTCTTATTGCTTATTTTAATGTGTGCTGATTGCAACAGATTGCTCCTTGTGGTTGACTGGTTTCAGTCTAACTTTGAGCCTTGTGCTGAGTTAACACAACTCACTCTCACAAGCCCCTCTCCACCCACACAGGCACGGGGGAAACAAACACATACGAAAAAACCCAACCCAAAATCCTCTGGGTTGAGATAGAGTTTTACTGGAAGTGATCCAATGCACAGTTACCTTAGAAAAATTACCCTGAGAAAAGCACAGCAAAATATAAAAACAGCAACAGAAGACAGCAACCCGCTCTGAGCCCCTGACCTGCAGCCCCCACAGCACCCCAAAAACTGGAAACCAGAAGCAGCAACTCTCATGTTATGATCAGAACTTCAAGCCCCATGCTACTTTGCTCCGACCAGCTCTGTCATTTTGAAGCTGGCATGGTGGCAGCATGATATTGAATATCATCAGCAGATTCAACTCAACCCATGACAAGCATCTTTGTGGCTTTTTGTCTGCTTCTGCATTGAATAAGGCTCAGGGTGACAATGACATTAGATCTGGATGTTCCTGAACATAGTGGCTGGTGACCCAGCAAGTCAGTGCTGGTGGGGTGTAAGTGGGTGCTGTAGCATTGACTGGTACCCTCCTGTCTCTGGACAGGACTTTTCCTGCCTTCTGTGTCATCACAGTGTTTTGTGAGTTTTAAGGTACCTTTGGATTACTTGGACAGGCTGGAGAGGTGGACACAAGCCTACCTCATGAGGTTCAGCAAGACCAAGTGCAAGGTCCTGTCTGGATCGAGGCAATCCCAAGTGCAGCTGCAGGCTGGACAGTGACTGGCTGGAGAGCAACCCTGAGGAGAGGGACTTGGGGTTGCTGGTTGGTGAGAAGCTCAACATGAGTCAGCAGTGTGCACTTGCAGCCCAGAAAGCCAACCAGAGCCTGGGCTGCAGCAGGAGAAATGTGGCCAGCAGGTCGAGAGAGGTGATGCTTCCCCTCTACTCTGCTCTGATGAGACCCCACTTGGAGTACTGCATCCAGTTCTGGAGCCACTATTACAGGAGGGATGTGGAGATGCTGGAGTGTGTCCAGGGAAGGACCATGAGGATGCTCAGAGGGCTGGAGCTGCTCTGCTATGAGGACAGACTGAAAGAGTTGGGGCTGTTCAGTCTGGAGAAGAGGAGGCTCTGAGGTGATCATCTTGTGGCCTTCCAGTATCTGGAGGAGTCTACAAAAAGCTGGGGAGGGACTTTTTAGGCTATCAGGTAGTGACAGGACTAGGGGGAATGGAGCAAAGCTGTGGGTGGGGAAATTCAGACTGGATGTGAGGAAGAAGTTCTTCAGCATGAGAGCAGTGAGAACCTGGCATGGGTTGTCCAGGGAGGTGGTTGAGGCCTCATCCTTGGAGGTGTTTAAGGCCAGGCTGGATGAGGCTGTGGGCTGCCTGATCTAGGGTAGGGTGTCTCTGCCCATGGCAGAGGGGTTTGAACTGGGTGATCCTTGTGGTCCCTTCCAACCCTGCCTGATTCTATGATTCTACTTTTTAAAATCCTACAAGTAAACACACAAAAAGGAAAGTTTTAGAATGGTAAGTTTGGAACAGACCTCAAAGATCATCTAGTTCTAAGCCCCTGCCACAGGCAGGGACACCTCCCATGCAAGTTGTCCAACCTGCAGTCTTGAAGCACTGGATACCTTGGAGTCTGGGTTGATGAAAGGCTCAGCATGAGCCTGCAGTGTGCACATGCAGCCCAGGCAGCCAACCGAGTCCTAGGCTGCATCAAGAGCAGTGTGGGCAGCAGGGCAAGGGAGGGGATTCTGCCCCTTTGCTCTGCTCTCCTCAGAGCCCACTTGCAGTCCTGTGTGCAGTTCTGGAACCCTCAGCACAGGAAGGACATGGAAGTGTTGGAGCCAGTCCAGAGGAGGCCACGAGGATGATCAGAGGGCTGGAGCAGCTCTGCTGTGAGGACAGGCTGAGAGAGTTGGGGCTCTGCAGCCTGGAGAAGAGAAGGCTTTGAGGGGACCTGATAGTAGCCTTCCAGGACCTGAAGGGGGTCTACAGGAAGGCTGGAGAAGGATTATTGACAAGGTCTTGCAATGACAGGACAAGGGGCAATGGGTTTGAACTGGCAGAGGGGNCAGGGGGTTGGAACTAGATGATCCTTGAGGTCCCGTCCAGCCTTACCATTCTATGATACCAAGGGAACTCTTTTCCTCAACCCAAGGGGAAAATGTACCTGTAAAAAGTTAGTCCTCCATGGCTGGCCGCGCTGGTCGCGTTCTGTTTACCCTGCTGAACTTGCCGAGGCAGCCAGGATGTACGTTTCCAAGCAGATGACTGTGCTTGCGTAGCTTTCCTTCTTCAGGGGCATTCTTCCTGTTTCCTCTTTAGCCTTTCTCCTAAAATTAATTTTTTTTGGCAGTAAACACATTTGGGTACTTTCAAATACTGTGAGTAAAGGGGGAAATTGTTGCTGATTTTAATAACCTTACTGTGGGTCCGACTGATGCTGGTGGTGATTAATTAGCCCCACTTATTTCACTTGGTTCTGTTTAAGCTGTAGAAGCTGAGGGCATGTGTAAACACATATGACCAAAGCATCTTCTGAAAGGCTTTGGTTGTAGCTAACTGGATTGAGTGATCTGTAATTCTGCAGAAATATTTATTTACATGTTTATGGCTAACTCTGATTATTTTTATGGTTACCGTTTTTCCAGAGATCTAAATCCTCTCCTTCTCTCCGTTCTATCCCTACAATGTGGTGGCCCTACAGGGAAAGTGTCCTCTCCAAGGCTAGATATCTGGGCTCCCTGTGACAGAGCACTGGACCAGGCTGCCCAGAGAGGTTGTGGAGTTTTCTGAAAGCCTGCCTGGATGTGATCCTGCACAACCTGCTCTGGGTAGACCTGCTTTAGCGATGGACTTGGGCTAGATAATCTCCAGAGGTCCTTCCCAGACCTCTCTATTCTGTGATTCTGTTTCTGTAACCATTGCTTTATAAACGTGCCTCGTTGTGTCCTTGGACCATCTCTGCATCACCCTGGGGAGGGCACATCCCAGGTCTGGCCAAGGGATGTGTCCTCCACACAGCTGGGCTGGAAGGACCATAGGGTCCTGAGCAACATAGACCCCACTTGGATCTGTTGCTTTAGAAATCACTTCATTTAAAACCTATCACCTTTGCATGCTTCACTGCTCTGCTTTAAAATCTCCTTCTTTGTAGAGAAGAAAAGAGCAGAAAATTCGGGGAAATAGGGCAGAAGGCAACCATCTGAAGGTTCCATCAGGCTGTACTTTGCTGTGCTGCAGCAGGAGCAGCAGAGGGAGCACAAGTTTTAACACATCATTCCTTTACCAAGAGCTGTACTCTCATCACTGATGACATTTTGCCTGATGGATGAAGATCAAGAATTAAAAAAAAAAAAACCCAAAACCCAACCTGGTGAGTTTGGCATCAGACAGGAAGATGATGTTCTCTATATTGGATATAGAGGGGTAGCAAATGAAAATGTAGTCTGTTGTGGCTGCTGTTTGAAATTTTAGGTTCTGCATGCAGTTCCTGGCTGCGTGATGTCAGATTGGCCTCATGCCGAGGTGCAGTTGAGGGAAGACTGATGCTGTGTGGTTTCAGAGGGCTGTGGTACTGTCCTGCCTCGTGGTATTCTCCTGACAGACCTGAAGCAGCAGATGAACAGTTGTAGGTATCAAAAGGGAAAACAATGATGGCAAACAACTGGTCAGGTTACATTTTGGTCCTTAAGATCAGTCATGACTTGGTCAGGTTCTTGCAACATAGAGCAGCCTGACCAGCAGCAGTGTTTAATGCAGAGCTGCATTTCTCTTCAGTTTATAACCATGTAAAAAGAAATGTAGAAATAGTAAAATCTTTTCCTTAAAGTCCACTATGTCCTTTCAGACCTGGGAATAGTGTAGGCTCTCATCATCCATGCAGCCCTTGCCACTCCCACCAGGACAGGCATGTAGGGACCACAAGAAAGACATGGATGGCCTTTTTAACAGGATCTGTTGTGACAGACCAAGGGGTGATGCTTTTAAGGAAAAGAGCGAGGCTTTGACTGCATATAAAGAATGAATTTTTTATAGTGAGGCTGATGAAATGCTAGCACAGAGAGGTGGTAGAAGCCCCATCCCTGGAGACCTTGCAGGTCAGGCTGGCCAGGGCCCTGAGCACCCTGACCTAGTTGAAGTTGTTCCTGCTTGCTACAGGGAGGTTGGACTAGGTGACCTTTGAAGGTACTTTCCAATCCAAATCATTCTGAGATTCTTTCAGTGTGGTTTGTCATCATCAATGTCAGCAAACAACATTTGTCACTGCCATCTTATCCCTTAGGCCTGCAATTTTGTTAACTGTTTTTCCCATCATTCATCAAAACTTTTTGACTGAATTTCCTCCTGTCAGTCCTCAAAGCGAAGTTCTCAACCAGGGTCAAAGAGGAGAGATTATTTTTATTTCCCTTGCAGGAGCTTTAACGAACAAATTGCAAGCTCTAAGTTTTTCCTTCAGGTTGGAGATTGCCAACAGCAAATCTTTGCTTTGTTGAATCGTTCAGCAGAAGTAAAAGGTTATTGAAACATGCACAGAGAGATGCCTGGAGACCCAGAGCAAAGGCTTTAGAAACCCCTGGTGGCAGGAACACTTTTCAGTCTCAGAGAACAGAAAGAGCAGAAATGTCTTTGTGTGGAAAAAAATAAACTGCTGGTCTCCTTTGACAAACCCATCTTTTCCACCTTGCTGCTTTATTCATCAGTCTACTCTGTTTCTGAGGCCAGCACTGGCTGTACACAGGAGATAGGCACAGACTGCTAAGAGATGAAAGGTTACCTGAGCAGGTCAGGCAGGGAGGTCATTGTTTTCCAGACACTTGTTCAACTTGCAATTGTGTAATGCTCAGAGCTACCACACAGAAGCTGGATGCACATCTGGTGGCTTTTATTATTCATCACCTATGAAATTAATTACCAACTCCTTAGATTTTTAATGTAGTTTGCTTGATGGCTGCTTTTAAATACATTCTGCAAGCGGCTGGCTGTTCTCCTAAGTATTGATCTTCATGTTTCAGAGAAGCTTCCCACGTTTATTTTAATTGTAGAATCTTGAAGATTGAGTCTGGAGAAGAGGAGGCTCAGGGGGGACCTTGTTGCTCTCTATGACCTCCTTTCAGGTAGTTGTAGCCAGGTGGAGTTAGTCTCTGCTCCCAGGCAACCAGCAAGAGAACAAGGGGACATAGTCTCAAATTGTGCCAGGGCAGGTCTAGGCTGGATGTTAGGAAGCTCTTCCCAGCAAGAGTGATTGGAATTGGAATGGGCTGCCCAGGGAGGTGGTGGATTTACCATCCCTGGAGGGGTTTAAGAGGAGGCTGGATGGGGCACTTAGTGCCATGGGTTAGTTAATTAGAAGGCTTAGGTGACAGGTTGGACTGGATGATCCTAGAGGTCTTTTCCAACCTGGTTAACTCTGTGATTTTGTGACTGGAAAAGACCTTTGAGATCCAGTCCAACCATCACCCAACAGCCATGACCACTAACCTATATCCTGAAGTGCCACATCTCCACGCTTCTTGAACACCTCCAGGAATGGCAACTCCACCACTGCCCTGGGCAACCTGTTCCAATGTTTCTTTGCTCTTTCTGTAAAGAAATATTTTCTAATATCCAATCCAAACTTCCCCTGGCACAGCTTAAGCCTGTTTCCTCTCCTCGTCTTGCTAGTTTTATGGCAGAAGAAACCCAAACCTGTTCTCCCCTACATCTCCCCAAGAGTCAACTGGACTCTGAGCATTCAAGTTGTTCTCTCCAAACCTCGTTGGGGCACTCTGTGTTAGAGCACTCATCTGCTGCCAACCAGGAACCCATCCTCTGTGGTCACTCAAAGGGGATTAGTCTATGAATAGCTTTAGGCTTCAAGACCAAAAATGTCACCATGATGCCCAGCCTGATCCCCACAGGTCCCTGATGTCTCACAGGTCATAGAGGTCCTCTGCTAGTTAAAATCCCTCTCAAAGATATCTAATCTTTTCCAAAAGGCTGTGTAACTCTAGCACAAGTAGGAAGATCTTGCCTGTTTCTACTAATTTCAGTGGTGGTTTATTGTCTTTAATGGGCAGTCTCATGACAGGTTAGAACAAGGTGAGAAGTGGTTGCCAACTCATTTACATGAAGCATCAGCTCATTAAATATTTAAGGTCTAATGCATGATCTCTCTGGCATTACTCATCTGATACATTACAGAGTCCCCTTTTAAGATTATCTCAAAATCTATCCAAAACAGAATCACCTTTCAAATGACTTCAAAGAATATCTTTTTTAATGACTCCCTTTCCTTTGCTAGCAGAAACTATTTATGGCAAACCACAAGTAGGTGCTGTCACAGCCATGCCTGTTACCAAGGGTCAAGAGAAAGGGGACTTCACAGAATCACAGGATTAACCAGGTTGGAAAAGAGCTTTGAGATTGAGTCCAATCTATCCCTAACACCTTCTGATGAACTAAACCGTAGCTCTAAGTGCCTCTTCCAGCCTCCTCTTGAACACCTTCAGGGATGGGGACTCCACCACCTCCCTGGGCAGCCCATTCCAATGGCAATCACTCTTTGTCTGAAGAACTTCTTCCTAAGGTCCAACCTGAACCTGTCCTGGCACAGCTTGAGGCTGTGTCCTCTTGTTCTGTCCCTGCGTACCTGAGAGAAGAGACTGACCACATCTGGCTACAATCTCCTTTCAGGTAGCTGCAGAGAGCAATGAGGTCTACCCTGAGCCTCCTCTTCTGCAGGCTGCACACCCCCAACTCCCTCAACCTCTTCTCATAGGGCTGTGCTCCAGGCCCCTCACCAGTCTTGGTGCCCACCTCAGTGTCTTTCTTCAGTTGGGGTGCTTAGAACTGGACACAGCACTCAAGGTGTGACCTGACCAGTGCTGAGCACAGGGCAGAAGAACTTCCCTGATCCTGCTGACCACACTATTTCTGATCCAGGCCAGGATGCCAGTAGCCTTCTTGGCCACCTGGGCATACTTCATCCAGTACTGGTACTTTACCCATCTTAAATGTGATCATTTTAAGTTTTAAAACCTCCAGATGCTGGTATTGGAGAGGTAGGGTGGCTTTTTTTTTCCCTCCTTTATCTTGCTGTTGGCTATATTTCTGCCATGAACATGAATATCATTTTTCATTCACCTTGCTTTAGTTTCAGCCAGCTGCTTTTTATTGAGGAGCTGATCTTGTTTCACCAGCAGGAGAGCTCGGAAGTGATAGAAGTAGCACCCAGAGTGCAAAAATAAAGCCTGGTATCACCTGTAAACTTCCCAACACTGACTGTTTTAGCTTCTAACCTTTCCTGGGTTTTAATATAAAAGTTGGAGGCTGATCTGTGGCATTTTTTGTGAGTGAGCTGTGAAGGTGGTTCTTTTCTTGTGTGCTTCTGTCTTACCAATATCCTGTGTGGGGAGGGAAAAAAAAAACCCACACATGTGAAATGGAAAACCAAAATCATTGCAATTTGCAACTGAGTTATTTTTTGAGGTAGTGCAATATGTGACCATGTTGGCCTGTGCAGATGTAAAACAATTCAGAGCTTTGGGACTGGCTTTATCCAGCTGTTTTTGCAATTAGAAGATCTCTCTGAAAGGAATGAAGCAAAGCTATTCAACTTTGTCACTTCTCAGGTCTCTCCATTCTTTTTCTTCTTTGAGAAGCAGAGTTTAACCTCCAGAGCTCTGCTTGTGTTCAGTGATGTTCTTCACTGTCATGTAGGGTGTTGGTAGGTTTGTCTGTTTGTCAAGTCCTAGGCAAGGTGCAGGATGCTGTTTGTGATGGTTTGGGAGTTACCTATCCCCGTCCCCACCCTATGAAAATCACTCAGACTACACTCAGCAGGCTGCAAGTTAAGGACTGAAGCTCTATTTAGAGCTCAGCACAATGTACAAGCAGAGACAGACACAATAGACATGAATAGTTATAGAGATAGACAAGTTAAAGGTAATACAGAAACATAACTCCCCTCCCAGAAATCAGAGACCCCAGGAGGGGCTCCCAACCACCCTTCCACCTTCTCCCAACCCCTGTACCTTACCCTAGGGTCTGGCTTAGGTGCAAGCTGAGTTTGGAGGATCAGCAAGGGGGGGTTAGAAGCAGAGTGATTAGTTGGATTACACAGCAGAAACCCATCAGACACAGCAGCTCCCAGAGAGAGACTCTCTGTGTTATCTATGTTTGTGTCCTTGTTCTTACACATCTCAGCAAGCCTGAGAGTGAAGCAGACATCACCAGTGTTTGTTTTTAACAACCTATAATCTAATTTTTTTTTTTCATTAAAATGTTCCAATTAGCCTCCAACCAACACACTGTTGCAGTGAAGCAGTCAGCAGTTGGATGCCTGATAGAACATTTTGTTGGTTTGTTTTCAGTTTGCTAGATCTAGAGAGCCACTTGCTTCATCCTAGTGCAGTATTCAGGTAGTAAACCCTGAGGAGGCATTGATCTTGTTTCCAAAATAATTTTCCTGGGTCTTGGGGGACAGACCATCATAATGAGTGTAGGCCTACTTAGTCTGTCAGAGTGGTGCTTGCAGCACCACATAGTTGGTTTAAATAAAAAAAAAAAAATATATAGTATAAAGAACCAGCAACTTGTTTCATCTCCATGAGGGATGGTGGGTGATGGGTCCCTACACAATTGCTGGAGCTGCTTTGTGTATCCTGAAAGCCAGCGTGGGTTCAAGGGTACGTTAGACAATATATTGAAACCATATCCTGCTTGAGAAGTCCTTGAACTGAAAATGCCTGGAATCTGGGAATTATTCTTACATATGTCCTTGTGGTTTTTGTATTTCCATTGTTTTAGGCTTGCCCAAGGCTAAGAGGGTAATTAAAGTACTTACAGGGGGCTTATAAGAAAGATGAGGACAGTTTAGCAGAGTTTGTTGTGACAGGACAAGGGGCGACAGCTTTAAACTTAAAAGAGGGGAGATTTAAACTAGGTAGAAGAAAGAACTTTTTCTACAGTGAGGGTGGTGAAACACTAGCACAGGTTGCCCAGAGAGAATCATAGAATGGTAAGGTTGGAAGGGACCTCAAGGATCATCTAGTTCCACCCCCCTGCCATAGGCAGGGACACCTCCCACTAGCACAGCTCACTCAAGGACTCATCCAACCTGGCCTTCAACACCTCCAGGGAGGAAGCAGCCACAACCTCCCTGGGCAACCTGTGCCAGTGTCTCACCACCCTCACTGCAAACAACTTCCTCCTAACATCCAGTCTAAATCTTCCCTCTGCCAGTTCAAACCCATTGCCCCTTGTCCTGTCATTGCAAGACCTTGTCAATAGTCCCTCCCCAGCCTTCCTGTAGCCCCCTTTGGATATTGGAAGGCTACTCTAAGGTCTCCTGGAAACCTTCTCTTCTCCAGGCTGCAGACCCCCAACTCTCTCAACCTGTCCTCATAGGAGAACTGCTGCAGCCCTCTGAGCATCTTTGTGGCCTCCTCTGGACCCACTCCAACACTTCCATGCCCTTCCTGTGCTGGGGGCTCCAGAACTGCACGCAGTACTCCAGATATTTTTGAGGGCTGGCATATCTCCTCTCTTGTCTGCTGTCAATTAGATGATCTTTGAGGTCCCTTCCAACCTTACCATTCTATGATTCCTGCAGCTCCCCTTTTTTTTTTTTTAATTGGACAACAACAACAAAAATAAATTTTAAAAAAGGTGCTATTTTTGGCTTGCTGCAGCGAGGGAGGGATTGCTCAGTCACTTCACTTGGACCACTTTTTAATAGCAAAGTTAGTAATGCCTTGTAAACACATGTCCAAGGAGTTTGTAAAGTGGTTTTTTAGTATCTATTTCATAGAGTGGGTACAGATTTGCCTGTCTGGGATACCACAGGTACAGTTGATCCTCTCTTTGGGCACGAGGACGACCCAACTAGTTGATTTCCAGATTTTTCCAGCCTTATTTTTTTTTTCTGTTTGTAATGCAGAACAGAGCTTGGCACCAGTTTTGGGACTACTAATCCTAGCAGGGTCGAGTAACTCAGTGTACCCAAATTTTAGGCCAAGCCAAAATATAGTAGAACCAATAAACAGCAATTCAACCTACCATGCTCCAAAATAGGAACAAAAGTATCCTGAGCTGGATAAGTTAATATGTTGTTTGCAGTGAGGGTGGTGAGACACTGGCACAGGTTGCCCTGGGAGCTTGTGGAGCACAGAATTACCAAATGCGATCAAACATCCGATTGGGTGATTCTGTGCTCCACAACCTCCCTGGAGGTGTTCAAGGCCAGGTTGGATGAGGCCTCCCAGGGAGGTTGTGGCTGCTCCCTCCCTGAAGGTGTTCAAGGCCAGGTTGGATGAGTCCTTGAGTGAGCTGTGCTAGTGGGAGGTGTCCCTGCCTATGGCAGGGGGTTGGAACTAGATGATCCTTGAGGTCCCTTCCAACCTTACCATTCTATAAGTTAACTGCTGTTGATGGTAGCATTGCTTTCTTAATATGGTGGCTTCCCTTACTAGCTACTAATGACTGTTAGTCCTAGAAACATTCTAGGTAAGTTTAAACAAAATTACAGTGTTATTATTTCCCACACCCCTCCTTTACCTTTTCTGTAGTAGCTCTGACAAGAAGCAGTGGCTCATTTAGAAACATTTACCTTTTCTAATGCCTGCCTGAGGTGTTCTGATGGCTTTGAGGAGACCTTAGAGTAGCCTCCCAGTATCTGAAGGGGGCCCACAGGAAGGCTGGGGAGGGACTATTGACAAGGTCTTGCAATGACAGGACAAGGGGTAATGGGTTTGAACTGGCAGAGGGGAGATTGAAACTGGGTGTTAGGAGGAAGTTGTTTGCAGTGAGGGTGGTGAGACACTGGCACAGGTTGCCCAGGGATGCATTTGTGGAGCACAGTATTACTGAATGTGATCAAACATCTGATTGGGTGATTCTGTGCTCCACAACCTCCCTGGAGGTGTTGAAGGCCAGGTTGGATGAGGCCTTGGGTGACCTGTACTAGTGGGAGGTGTCCCTGCCTATGGCAGAGAGTTGGAACTGCATGATCGTTGAGGTCCCTTCCAACCTTACCATTCTATGACTCTCTGATGTGCTGTTAGGGCAGACACTTTCTCTGTAGTCCAGGGCATTGCATTGCTCTGGGGAGAAGGACAACTGCCAAAACTAATACTGAGCTGAGATTTCAGATTCACTCCCTGTCCCCTGCTGCTTTCTTGATGTGCATCTCTTTTTTTTTTTTTTTTTTTCAGTTAAGAGGATGTATTTCAGAGTGTCAGGAAGGGCAGTGCTCTTCCAGCCCCTGGGTTCATTTCTAAACCTTTTTTGGTTGTAGTTTTACGTCGCTAATGAAAGCTTCACACAAATACATGTTTGTTTTTAATTGAGAGTTCTTCCACTTGCTGCATGGCTTGTGTGTAAAAAAAGAGTTTTGCCATTTGCAGTGTTGGGGGGGTGTGTAGCAGAAATGCACTGTTTGAAAAAACATGAGCAAAAGCCAGTTGACTGTTTGCCTTTCTCACAGTGTCTTCTTGAGTGTAAAAGACACCAGGGATTGCTAAAATATTCATGTACTGCTCCAGCTCTGGGGAGGAGAGTAGTCAGAGTGGAGATAGATAAATAAATAATGCACCTTCAGAAGTTGCTGCTGCTAAGTGAAGGTTGAACAATCCAGGGGTTTTTGTTTAGCTGAGGTGAAGTTTTTTATAAAGCCACAGAATCACAGAGTTAACCAGGTTGGAAAGACCCTTGAGATTGAGTTCAACCTAAAACCTTCTAATTCTGGGGGTGCTGATTGACACCTGCCTGAACAGGAGCCAGCAGTGTGCCCAGGTGACCAAGAAGGCCAATGGCATCCTGGCCTGCATCAGCAATAGTGTGGCCAGCAGGAGCAGGGAGGTCATTCTCCCCCTGGACTCTGCACTGCTTAGGCCACACCTTGAGTGCTGTGTCCAGTTCCGGGCCCCTCAGTTTAAAAAGGACATTGAGGTGCTTGAGCGTGTCCAGAGAAGGGCAACGAGGCTGGGGAGAGCTTCAAACCCATTGTCCCTTGTCCCGTCATTGCAAGACCTTGTCAATAGTCCCTCCCCAGCCTTCCTGTAGGCCCCTTCAGATACTGGAAGGCTACTCTAAGGTCTTCTGGAAGCCTTCTCTTCTCCAGGCTGAAGAGAGCCTGTCCTCATAGCAGAGCTGCTGCAGCCCTCTGAGCATCTTTGTGGCCTCCTCTGGACCCGCTCCAACACTTCCATGTCCTTCCTGTGCTGGGGGCTCCAGAACTGCACACAGGACTCCAGATGGAGTCTGAGGAGAGCAGAGTGAAGGGGCAGAATCCCCTCCCTTGCCCTACTACCTACACTGCTCCTGCTGCAGCCCAGGACTCGGTTACTGTCTGGGCTGCACTCACCCTGCAGGCTCATGTTGAGCTCCAAGGGCAATCTGTTCAGGTGTCTCCCCCCCCTCACTCTAAATACAGGTAGTTACGTATGCATACATTAAATGAAGACACAGATTTGGCCCCCCCCCACCCCCACTCCCCCCCAAAATAAAAAAGCAAACCAAAACAACAAAAACAACCAAACTCAGCAATGAAGCTTCCAACCTGAGACAGTATCTAATGATTCTCTTTTTAATCATATTTTAGTCTCTGTTTCTTTGAGTGGAAGCAGAAGGAACTATCTTATGCCATATACCCTGCCACCTAAAATAGTGCTAACAGTTTCAGTTTAGGGGTAAAATTAATTGGGAAGATTTGTATTTCTGAATGTTTTGTCATGGATCTAACTGAAGCTTGAAATCCTAATGTCCTTTACAGATGGTGTGCCAAAACAGATGAATACTGTTCTCTGAACTTTACAGATGAGAATCTGTCTACCAGGGACAGATTTCATTAGGCAAGTGATGGGGGTAATTAGAATGAAGGACAGACTTACAGAAATGGGAGACATTTGTTACTGAGAGCCCTATAAAAAAATATTTCCTTCTGTAAACACAGCTGCTGTAGGAAATGTTATTTTAAAATATATTGTGAGTGTCACATAAATGTCTAATTGACAGCTGAGATATTGCAGAATGTAATCTGTGTGTATAGGTCAGGGAAAGAAAGTGATAATTCAGTGATGAGATTGCTTTTGACAGAGTAGTCACAGATTCAGGCTTGCTGCATGCTTCTCACTTAGGGATTGAGATAATATGTAGCTGTTCTTCTGGGACTCAAATCTTCCAGAAATATTCCCTTTCCCCATAACACACTTTCAGCTTCATCAAGAGCCTGTTTAAAATGCTGTGTTAGTTGTCTGTGGAGGGGAGCAGTGGATTTCCCTGCACTTTCAGGGCCTGGCATAAAAGCCTTCAGTTGGCCATGTGTAGATGGCAGCATTTACCTACTGTGCTCTCTTCTTTAAATTACTTCAGGTGGTGAGGATGAGTAGTTCTCAGTTCTAGGGTAAATAATATTTCAGGGGACCAAAAAAAAAGGCAATCAACCAACCAAACAAAAAGGATAGAGACTAATTTTGTCCTAGCCTCTGCAATAAATACATGACAGAATCACAGAATGATAGGGGGATTGCAAGAGACCTCCAGAGATCATCTAGGTGTGCTCCAGCAGGTCCTTCCAGAGCAGGCTGCACAGTGCAAATAGGGCAGGTGAGTTGGGGGAAAGGACACACATGCACTGCTGACAGCCTCAGCAGGGAAAAGTCCAAAACCCTGTCTGTCTTGGAGGGTTTGGCTGTTAGGGCAGTGCTGAGTGCTGCTGGGGCCCAAGGTGAAGTTCTGCCCTGGGACCTCGCCCGTTGTGCCTGCCTCACCCATTGTGCCTGCCGTGATGCCCTTCCCACAAACCACATCACTGTTGGTTACAGTCTCATCTGTCTCTTAGTTCTTTTTCACTGTGAAAAGTCTCTGAGTACTTTCCAAACTTTCTCCACCTGTGTGAGGCTTCACTTTTTTTTTTTTTAATTAGGTGACTTATTTCTCTTAATTCATGTTTGACCTGAATAACAAATGTGAGTAGTACAGAAACTCCTTCAGATCTCTCTGTAGGATTGGAAAAAAAACTCATGTGAAAGCATTTTGAGTAATTACATCCAGAAGGCTTAGATCTCCCCTTGAGAAGATCTTACCGTGAATTTCTGCTTTTTGGACAAATTAAGGGGTAGATTTTGGAAAGTAGGCATCCCATAGCACAGAGTTTGAATGGTTGGCAAGCACTGCACTTGGTAGCCCTCTTCATTTTGCAGTGCTGTGAAGACCTTGAAAGGAAAACTTTCAGATCATGTTGCTGTTTGCTTTTACCTGCTCTATCAGTCACCTCTGTTATGTGCTTACAATCTGCTAAATTACTGTTGATATTCCTTCCATCAGGATTTGGATTCTGTGATTGTGATATTCCTTCCATCAGCTTGCACTGAGCAATCCTTTGCAGGCAGCTCATGAGCAGCGCCTCTTGTGCTTCCGAGCTGGTCTGTGTGAGCTGCTGTGAGGGATGATCTGCCATGGTTGTAGGGATGCCGTTTACTCTGGCAGGCTTCAGGCTCAGCCTTAGCCCAGGGTAACACTTAGGTCAAGCAATGAAGGTTCAGTGTGTGTGCTAGTAAGGATCACACTTCTGCCTTCTCCTGTAGACTCAGATTAGGAACACATAGTACAGGCTGCCCAAGGAGTTTGCAGTACAAATAAAACCATCAGAGCACAGCATACTGGGGAAAGCAAAAAGGAAATACTTAAGACTGGAGGAAAAAAACCCAAAACCAAACCAAACTTCAAATTATTATTGTTGACTCATATTTCTGGCTATTATATTGAATACAAAATGAGATAACAAAAACAATACCTGGAAACCCCACAGTGTCCAAAAGTAGAGGGAACCTCACTGAACAGAGTTTCAGTATTAGGAGGTTTTTTTGTAAGAGTCCATGACTTTGCAAGTTCTGTTGCTGTAAGGATTGGCAGTGGAGCATAGTAAAGTAATAAAAGGGCAAGGCATGGAGCCAAATCCTTCTGTTTGTAATTGTGGTGGTGATGTGCAGAGCAGCAGGAAGAGCAAATCCAATACAGATGGTTGGGTTTTTTGTATGAAGTCCTGACGTTTATTGGTGATAGTGCTGAAGGTGGTGTGGACACTGAAACAGCCCTGATTAAAGGCTGCTCTTAGGCAGTATTGTGAAGTGATCCTGCATCTGGATGTCAGGAAGAAGTTCTTTCCAGTGAGGGTGGTGAGGCACTGGCACAGGTTGCCCAGGGAGGTTGTGGCTGCTCCCTTCCTGGAGGTTGGACACGGCCTTGAGTGACCTGTGCTAGTGGGAGGTGTCCCTGCCTATGGCAGGGGGTTGGAACTGGATGATCTTGGAGGTCCATTCCAACCTTACCGTTCTATGATTCTGTGTCAGGGATGGTGTCTTGCTTGCAGCCACCAGTTTGTTCAGTGAGGTCTCTACCAGGCTGGTTTATCAGCTGTTGGTAGTAACTATTCAGCCAGCCTGTTTGCTGAGCTGGTCTGGTATCCCAGGAGAGAGTGTGTGTTCCTCAGCACATGGGCAGGACCTGGTGTACTTTCATTCTTTCTGATTTCTCCTGCTCCTTCCACTACTGCAGCACTTCCTCCTGTTGCTAACCTAAGTCACTTTTATTGCTGTTCAAGTCCTCTTGTTTCCAGACATGCAGAGCTTGTCTGAATATTCTCTTTCTCTTCTCTTTCTCCTCATGCTTTCAAGGCTATTTCCATATAACTTCTCCTAGTCTTCTCGGCTGAATCTCTGCTCCTTCAGCATCATTCAGTTGGTGGGTCACATTGAATAGCTATGGTTATCTCTACTCCTCTTTTCTGAGTTTTTCTCTGCATCCACACCACTACTGGATTTCTGTCCTGTGCTGCAGTTTGATCTGGTGCTGTAGCTGAGGTGAGCCTGTGAGCTGCAGAACACACAGATCATTTCTTGTGCCATATGTGTGGCTTTCCTGGTTTTATGCCCTAGGACATTCTTTGCCTTTCCTACAGCTGGGGCACATTATTGGCTTGTGTTCAGATGGGAAGACTCCCTCTAGAAAGATGTGACATCTGTGGCTTTTCTCCTCTGTGTGTGGGGGGGTCTGCTGCTCCTTTGCTGCAGGAAGTTAGGTCTGCTTTACACAGTTGGCTTTCTGCTGCTTTTTTAAATCTCTTTGTTAGCATTCATAAGCACCTGAAAGATTTCTTTTCCTTTTGTGTGCCTCTAGAATCACAGAATGATAGGGGTAGGGAGGAACATCTAGAGATCATAGAATCATGGAATAGAATCATACAATCAGTCAGGGTTGGAAGGGACCACAAGGATCATCCAGTGCCATCCCCCCAGCCATGAGCAGGGACACCTCCCACTAGATCAGGCTCACCAGAACCTCATCCAGCCTGGCCTTAAACACCTCCAGGGATGAGGCTTTCTCACCACCCTCATGGTAAAGAACTTCTTGAACTTCTTCCTAGCATCCAGTCTGGAAGTACCCATTTCTAGCTTTGTTCCACTCCCCCCAGTCCTATCACTACCTGACAGCCTAAAAAGTCCCTCCCCAGCTTTATTGTAGCCCCCTTAAGATACTGAAAGGTCACAATAAGGTCATCTGGGAGCCTTCTCCTCTCCAAACTGAACAACCCCAACTCCCTCAGTCTCTCCTTATAGGAGAGGTGCTCCAGCCCTCTGAGCATCATCTAGTCCAATGCCCAGTTAAAGCAGGTTCACCCAGAGCAGGTTACCCAGAATCGCATCTAGGCTTTGAATTTCTCCAGATCGGGAGACTCCACAACCTCTCTGGGCAACCTGGTCTGAGTCTCTGGCACCCTCGAAAGTTGACAGAAAAAAAACCCTCTCTATATAAAATCTCATGCCAGGGGCTTGAGAATGTACAGGTAAACCTTCCTTCTTCCCTCCCTCATCCTTTTGTTTAAGGGTGGTTTGGCTGTGGTGCTTAGGGCTATGGTTTAAGGTGAATCTTGTAGAGTAGGTTTCTAGGTTGGGCTTGGTGACCCTTAGAGTCTTTTCCAACCTGGATGTTTCTGTGATTCAGGAGCAATCCATCATGGCACTGAAACAATGTTGGGACATAACTACTCTCCAGGAAGAACGTTGTTAAGCAGCTTCTACCTCCCATGCCAGAGGTGTTTGCTGTAAAACATCAGAATATATTGACTACACATAGCTGTCAGGCTCTGTTGCCCACAGGTTTGCCTCCTTGCTCAGGAGTGATATTGTAGCACACTCAGAAGAGCAATAAAAACTATGAGGAGATTGCAGGTAGAGACTAAGGCCAGTGAGGAAAGCTAAGGGGAGTTAGTTACTTTTTTTAATGGTTAGAAGGCAGATGCCTTAGCTGGCCTGCTGATGTAGACACATACATCTTGATAGCAGTGGAATAAAATTAGCAAGATTAGGAAGGGCTAGTGATCTGAGTCAGCGAGGGAAGAGGTAGATTTTTGGAGAACTGCATCACCACTGCCTCTGGTAGTTGGAAGAGGGGAGGATGAATTGTGGGTGAAGCTGGAAAAGATAAGTCAGGCTGTCTTTTCTTCTTCTTCCCCTAAGGAAGTAGCAGACTCTGCAAATCCCACATTCCAGTGAGCGAGTCGATGTGTAGTCTGCCAAGGAAAGCACTATTAGACTCTTCCCAAAGAAGTCAGATTTAATTAATACTGTTACAGCAATATACCCACAGCCACTTTAACCCATTTAGATCTCTGCAGCTGCACTTAGAATGAGCAATGGATGGGATCTCACAGCATTTTGAAAATAGAAAATTAACAGGTTGCAGGGCAGAGGTGATGAGAACACAGGACAAATCACACATCCAGTGAAATATTTGGACCTCCTTCACTTCATATATATTTGGCAAAGCTGAGACTGAAACTGAGATAAAAGCCCTCAGCTGCTGCCCTGAAGTAGTCTCAGTAGTGGGCACCCAGAGGAGAGAGCAGCCACTCCTGCAGGATAGGGCTCTGCATGGAGCTGGGAACATGGAATAAACAGGCAGTCTCTGGCAATTTTACCTTCTGTTTGAAATCATCTATCCTGAGACTTTGTGGGGGCTTTGAGGATGTTCAGTAGCTTTCAGCTCTGAGAGATGTCACATTTCAGACTCCCACTGAAGCAACTCAGTTATTCATGGCTCCTCCTGAGATGCCCTTGCAGCTGGTCAAGGGTTGCTCTGAACTAAGTGTTAATTTGATACCTTCAGAAACCTGCTTCCCTAAAATATCAGGGAGGGTTAATGCTGACAGCTTCTCTGGTTTAAAATGTGCTGCATTGCTTTTCCTGACCAGAAACTTTTTGTTTTGAGGAGGCTTTTTTTTTTTTTTTTAAAATAAAGTATATTTTAAACATGTTCTCATTTTTATGAGATTCTCTGTTTTTAAAACACCATTGCTAGCCAAGGAATACTTACAACAAAGCTCTCCAATGGAGCTTGTTCTTTTGCTAATGCATTCCTGGAAGATGGCTCTTCCATTTTCTCACAAACCCTTTTTTGTATTTGAAAACATGAAGCCCAGTTCTCCTACACACACCTTTTGTTAATTGAATTATTGAGTGTGAGCTTAGTCCCATAGGTTTGTACTTGCTGTGTGAACTTAGTATTTTTCACTTGGCTTCAAGTTGTCAGATGGTCTCTGGGCACGTTTTGAAGATGATTGTTGACAGTGCTCACAAGATCACGTCACAGAATGTAAGGGGCTGGAACGGACCTCCAAAGCTCATCCAGTCCAACCTCCCTGCTAGAGCAGGGTCACCTAGAGCAGATCACACAGGTGCACATCCAGGTGGGTTTTGAATATCTCCAGAGAGGGAGACTCCATAACCTGCCCTGTGCAGCCTCTTCCTGTGTTCTGTCACCTTCACAGACAAAATTCCTCATGTTTCCATGGAACTTCCTTTGCCTCAACTTCCACCATTTTCCCCTTCTCCTGTCACTGGGCATCACCGAGCAGAGCCTGGCTCCAGCCTCCTGGCACTCACCCTGCACATCTTTATAAAGATCAGCTCTGTCTTCTCTCTTCCAAGCAGTGCAGCCCCAGCTCCTTGAGGCTCTCCTCATAACAGAGATGTTCCACTGCCTTAATCATCTTAATGATCACAAAGCTTGCGAAGCAGTTCTGTGTCCTTCTTGAACTGGGGTGCCCAGACCTGGACACAGTACTCCAGATGCAGCCTTAGCATAGAATCATTGAATGGTAAGGTTGGAAGAGACCTCAAGGATCATCTAGTTTCAACCCCATGCCATAGGCAGGGACACCTCCCACTAGTACAACTCACTCAAGACCTCGTCCAACCTGGCTTTGAACACCTCCAGGGAGGGAGCAGCCACAACCTCTCTGAGCAGTCTGTTCCAGTGTCTCCCCAGAAGGCATGGAAGGTTGAAGAGCAGATGTCATAATTACAGATGTAGTAGCTTATTTTTCTTTTTAAAATGTTAATTGGTAAATTGTTAGGAATTAAATGTGCATCTTTTTTTTTCTTGTTTGTATTTAAAGTGTACTCTGTAAGTGGAGGAGCATTTTCCACTAGGGTCTGCTGAGAGGATGGCTCACTCTCAATTCCTGCCCTGAATCCACTGGGCTTTAAGGCTGCATCTGGTAGCAGATGCAGTGACAACCTGTTTTTTCCTCTTGAGCATCAGCTCTGTAAATATTATCTAGGTTACTGGAGCATTTGGCACTTGGCAAGCGTGACCAGGCCCTGTGCCAAGTGAGACATACAAGTTTTGTTTGCTGTGCTGCCTAAGTTGTACAAGTAAGATGATTTTTTTTGTGCCCCTCCAGGGGGAAAAAAAAACCCAAAACAATAAAAAAACCATGTCAACATGTCAATTGAAATTCTGAGTCGCCTTTCCTTAGTCACATTCTGGAGAAAAGGAGATGCTATCATAGCCATTGTGCAGAGGAAATAAATCTTTTTGCATGGCCTTGTTTAGTTAGGTGGTGACTGCTTTCTGTTTTGCAGCAGCTGGCTGACATCATGGACTGCTTTCTGGCATAGCTGGGCTTACACCAGCAGGAATTTGGATGTGATTTCAATACCAGGAAGCAAGCTGAAGTTTGAAGGAAAAAAAAAAAATAAAAATGAAGTGCTGCTCTGGTTCTGTCTGATGACAGAATCATAGAATGGTTCAAGTTGGAAGGGACCTTGAAGATCATCCCTCCTGCCATGAGCAGGGGCACCTTTTACTAGATCTACTCTATGATTTTGCCAGGCATAGAGGTGAGACTGACTGTCCTGCAGATACTATAGTCCCTTCCCCCCCCCACCTTGAAATAAATGGTGGTTATGTTTCTCTTTACCCAGCCAGCAGGAACTTCACTGCACTGACCTCAGGACCTGTGGCAACATTTTGTTAAATCTCATGGACTTAATCACCTTAGAATCATAGAATGGTAAGGTTGAAAGGGACTTCAAGGATCATCCATTTCCAACCCCTGCTATAGGCAGGGACACCTCCCATTAGTACAGGTCACTCAAGGCCTCCTCCAACCTGGCCTTGAACACTTCCAGGGAGGGAGCAGCCACAACCTCCCTGGGCAACCTGTGCCAGTGCCTCACCACCTTCACTGTAAAGAACTTCCTCCTAACATCCACTTTCAATCTCCCCTCTGCCAGTTCCAACCCATTGCCCCTTGTCCTGGCATTCCAAGCCCTTGTCAATAGTCCCTCCCCAGCCTTCCTGTAGCCCCCTTCAGATATCAGAAGGCTACTATCAGGTCTCCTTGGAAGCCTTCTTTTCTCCAGGCTGTAGAGCCCCAGCTCTCTCAACCTGTCCTTTTGATCACCTTCTACAGTGAATGGTTCTTCCTTCCTCCACTCCCTGACTTTGCCTTCTAAAACTTGGGTGGTGTGTCTGTAAGACTTGGCACTGTTTGTCGAACTGACTATCAAATTAATGGTGTTAGTAGGGTTACTTCTTAGTGAGACACACACATAAATCAGAGCAGCTGAGCTGATTTTGTGCATAAATTAGCCAGTTTGTTAATTTGCTATGATATGAAACATTTGTGGTACAGCAAGCTTAATTGTGAAGGATCAGCAAGGTCACCAGTGAGTGACTGTACAGGATAAAAAATAGTGCAGAACCGAATCTGCTTTCTGTGATAATTTTATTAGTTCAGCAATGTATTCATTAGGTTGTAGCTGTGAGTCAAGTTAAAGAGCTACAAACAGTGGAAACTGTGGTTTGCAGCACACTTTCTAAGTCTGCAGAGCCCAAAATTGCTAAAACAGCACTAGATACCTTAAAGTTTAAGCTTCTCCAAGCTCTTCCTGAAATATGATTTTGAAGGGACTTGTGTATACTTAATGGTCTTTTATGTGAGTTAGTTATGATAATATACTCCATAAACTGCTTTTTAATGCTTTCCTGACATCCATGATATTTTACCAGGGGCTTCTGGAAATGTAGGGAAGGTTAATGGAAGAAGGATGTCTTCATAGGTGTCAGACTACTTTAGGTAATTATCTGTCAGTATAAAATTGATTTGGGATTCCTATTTGCATTTCTACTCATCATGAAGTGTATGTTCATCAGCCTGACAAATGAAAAATGAGAAGGAGTTGTGGCAGCAGGTATGGATTTGCCACAGGTAGATTTCTCTTTGAACATGGTAGAACAGTGAAATAGGCTGCTCAGAGAACTGTGGAGTCTCCCTCCAGGCATTCACAACTCACCTGGACATGGTCCTAGATCTACTCTAGGTGATTTTGCTCTAGCAATGATGATCTGCTCTTGCATTAGATGATCTTCAGAGGGCCCTGGCATTCTGTGACTGCGTGGTGCCAACAGGACCTTTATGGCCCTTTATAGCACTTAGGATGTGCAGGCTGCCTGGGTCACTGTCCAAGGGATGTTGGAGCAGTTGGTGTCCTCAGGCTAGTTCAGTGGCCACCTCTGCTTGGCCACACCCCACCACGTGCCCTGGCATGCTGTGTCCCATTGGGAACTTTGTTCTGCTTTGTAAGGTTTTTCTTTGCAAGATCTTTTCATTTGCTTGTTTTTCTCCCAGGGCAAAGATGGGGAAGGTTCTAAAGCAGCCGTAGGGTGTAATTATCATAGGCCTCAATTGTGGCTTTGCAGCTGCTCTACATGAAAGATACTGCCGGCTGAAGCCTGCAGATGGTGGGACAAGTGAATTTGCTCTGATGGTTCTCTTCAGCTTTGGGCCAGACCCAATTTGCAGCTGGGCCTCCGTGGGCAGGATGGAGTCAAGAGGGCAGAAGCAACCCTGTGGCTCAGCCACCAGCATGAGGAGGCAGTTTGGAGATCTTGGGTCTGATGGACAAAAGGGTCAGGGCAGAGCTGAGCTTGATAGACGAGACCATGAGACTTAACTTTTTGAAATAGCACATTCTGTCCTCACTGTGAGAACTTTCTCCCAGTGCTTTGAAATCAGTATCCATGATTGTTTTCCAGCAAATAAAAAGTTTTTTGCTGAATGAAGTTATCCAGCTTCTCAGCCCCATCTTGACCCTCTTCTGAATATGAGCACTAAGTTGTTTGCTTGCTTGCCTGGTAGCAACTCAGACCCTGATTTGAATGTTCATGGCTCTTTGGATGCTCATTGCTTTTTGGGATGTTTGTTACTTTCATCTCTGTGTCCCCGTGGGCTGTTATTAACAAATCTGGAGGTTTTTTATGGCCTCAAAAACATGGTTTAGCAAAGAAGATCAAACCAGTGGTGGACTCCTTTCCTCAGTGAAGTCCTCTCTGTTGCATGGAAGAGGTAATGGATCCAGTGAAGTCCTCTCTGTTGCATGGAAGAGGTAATGGATCCAGTGAAGTCCTCTCTGTTGCATGGAAGAGGTAATGGATCCAGTGAAGTCCTCTCTGTTGCATGGAAGAGGTAATGGATCCAGTGAAGTCCTCTCTGTTGCATGGAAGAGGTAATGGATCCAGTGAAGTCCTCTCTGTTGCATGGAAGAGGTAATGGATCCAGTGAAGTCCTCTCTGTTGCATGGAAGAGGTAATGGATCCAGTGAAGTCCTCTCTGTTGCATGGAAGAGGTAATGGATCCAGTGAAGTCTTCTCTGCTGCATTGAAGAGGTAATGGATCCAGTGAAGTCCTCTCTGTTGCACTGAAGAGGTAATGGATCCAGTGAAGTCCTCTCTGCTGCACTGAAGAGGTAATGGATCCAGTGAAGTCCTCTCTGTTGCATTGAAGAGGTAATGGATCCAGTGACAGAACAAGAGGACACAGTCTCAAACTGTGATTGGGCAGGTTTAGGCTGGATGTTTGGAAGCAGTTCTTCTTGGAAAGGGTGATTTGCATTGGAATGTGCTGCCTGGAGAGGTGGTGGAGTCACCATCCCTGGAGGTGTTTAAAAGGAGACTGGCTGAAGCACTTAGTGCCATGGCTTAGTTAACTAGAAGGGCTAGGGGATAGGTTGGACTCGAAGATCTCAGAGGTCTTTTCCGACCTGATTAAGTCTGTGATGCTGTACAGTATAAATAGCACAGCAAGAAGAAAGGAATAGATTTTTCTCTAGCATTCATTCACACAAGGCAGACTGTAGGTTCTGGTGGTCTAGATAGAGAGCTGTAATGTTCCTTCTGGCCTTTGTCATTAATGTTGCTAGGTTTGAGGAGTTAGCATTTCTGCACAGAGGTTTCAGTTTAACCCTTTTCTTCCCTCCCTGTACTATAGGCTCATTTTCCTGGCCTGCATCAGGAATAGTGTGGCCAGCAGGAGCAGGGAGCTCATTCTCCCCCTGGACTCTGCACTGCTTAGACCACACCTTGAGTCCTGTGTCCAGTTCTGGGCCCCTCAATTGAAGAAGGACATTGAGGTGCTTTAGCATGTCCAGAGAAGGGCAATGAGGCTGGGGAGAGGCCTGGAGCACAGCCCTATGGAGAGAGGTTGAGGGAGCTGGGATTGGTTAGCCTGGAGAAGAGGAGGCTCAGGGCAGACCTTCTTGCTGTCTCCAACTACCTGAAGGGTGCTTGTAGCCAGGAGGAGGTTGCTTTCTTCTCTCAGGCAAGCAGCACCAGGACAAGAGGACACAGTCTCAATCTGTGCCAGGGGAAGTTTAGTCTGGAGGTGAGGAGAAAGTTGTTGCCTGAGAGAGTCATTGACTGCTGGAATGGGCTGCCCAGGGAGGTGGTGGAGTCAGTGTCCCTGAAGTTGTTCAAGGTGGGTTTGGACGTGGCACTTGTTGCCATGGTCTGGTCTTGAGGTCTGTGGTAATGGGTTGGACTTGATGAGCTTTGAGGTCTCTTCCAACCTTGGTGATACTGTGAGACTGTGATTTCAATTCGTTCAGCAGTGTTTGCCATATACATTAGCCTGTACAGCCTTGCTGGACTCTCTCAGGCTTTGCTTAGGGTGACTAAAACCAGAAGGTGAATCCAGTCAGCAGTTAGCATTGCTACAAGTATTGCCCCTTTGTTGTTTTTTTTTTTACTGCTGTTATTTTAACCCAAATCACTGTAATCACAACCTGTCTGACTTTCTCCATGAGGCACAGAACAAAATACTTTGAGCCTTTTGCCTGCCACCTCATGATGGGCAATAACCATGGCTGCTTGGAGAGCATATGCCAGTTACTGGGCTTCATTGAGTGAGGAATCTGAGTGTTGTTTGGTGATGCCTCTGTAAGAAATAACATTTGACAAAAAATTCAAGACCCAGTAGTTAGCAAACTTTGAATTAACCAGCAGTCTATAATTGATCATTCTAAGAAATACCTTCTTTTGAGACCAGATCCGGCTTGTCAGCAAACAGCACCCAGCAGGGGATGTGTCATCAATTCACAAAGGAAAGGCAAAGCTGCCTTTCCAAAGGTATTATTTAAATACTGGATTGAAAACTCTGGGAATAAGCAGATAGCAACCACAAAGCAAGGTAATGAGAAATATATATTGTCCTTCAATATTTTTAAGTCAGGATGGTGAGATGAGTCCATTTTTAATGTTAAATGCACCACACTCAGCAGACATTCAAAAAGCAACCTAAAGTTTTTGTTTCTGTCATCCAAAATAATTTCCTGCATGTTTGTGATTTCTACATCAGTAAGTCTTACTTTAAAGAGTTTCTGGTCACTTGCACAGTTAACCTGTCCAATATCTAATGGTTAAAGAGCTGAGGACCAGGCTATATATGACAAATTTACCTTATTTCCTCTAGTTTCAAGCTTTCCATTCCCTTCCTATTTCATCACCAACTCCCATTTATTGCTTGTTTCAGTGTCTAACAGCTGACTGTATTTCTACAGTACTGTAGAAAGAGAGCAGCACTTTTCAGCTTCAGTATCTATAGCTGTCAGAACACCCCTGGGGAAAGTTATTTTAAATTAAGTTGCCTTGGAAGATGAAGACATTGAGTTATAAATATAGCTGTAATGTAAGGTGTAGTGTAGATGAGGTTTTTACCAGCTTGGCGAGGGCTTAACTTTTTCCACACTGTATTTGCAGAGGCATTTACAACTTTGGACTTGCTTTGTGTCTATTCAGTTGGAGCAAATTCTCATAGCCCTTCTAAACATCAAAACTGACACTGTCTGAAACAGAGATGTTGCTGACTTGATCAAATAAGAGAATCTCCAATTTCAGAGGTTCAGGAAGCAAAACTCCTTGCTGGGTGGTGCTGAATTAACTAGAGCAGTAGTAGGTGTCAAAGTTTCTTGGCTGTCTGTAATGAGATGCAGCTTGGTTTAAAAAAGGTGCATGGAAAGAAGTGGGTATTAAATAATTTGCCTCTGTACTAACTTCAACCAACACCAAGCACCCATCCATCCAAAATGACTCTCAGGACTGTCCTGTGCAGTCTGAACATGCACAAGTGCTTACAAAAGCATAGCTGGTCAAAAGTTGATGCCAGCTTTCCCTGACCGTCAGTTTTGTACTGCACCAGGCTTGCACACATAAGTCTGCTGACAATTTGTTATGCATTTATTCAGGTATTAAAGAAAAATGAGATTTTTTTATAGTATTGTGGCATTAGCCCATTGTGAAATAATTGCTGAATTTATTACAGCATCCTTTGCCACAAAAATAAAATGAGTTTTAATACAACATCACATTGCACCTGAGATTGCCCTTTAGGCTTTGAATTTGATTGAAATTTATTCATGAAGGAGGAAAAGCCCAACACCAGCTGTATAACATCATAAGTTTTGAAAGCCTTTTAAGTATTTTCTGCATTAGCAGCAGCTTCTGCTCTCCGTGCTCTGGTTTGCTCACAGCAATCACTGAAGGAGTGACTTCATTTCTGCTCATACTTTTACAGGGGGTGAAAGCAAGGCAGGGATTTTTTTTTTTTTTTTGTGTAAGGTTCCTTCCTCCAGTTGTCCTTGATGTCCATACAGCATTTGGACACTGTCACATTCTGACTGTGATCATGAGGAATGATGAGGGCTTAGGCTGACAGCCAGAGCTGCCATAAACTGTACTGTACCAATCATATCACTTTTTTTTTTTTTTCTGGAAGACAAATGCAGTAATCATTTTACTCCTACAAATATGGCTTTAATCATGTTTGCAAAGTCTTCTAGAAGCGCTGGTCTGGGTTGATGAAAAGCTCAACATGAGCCTGCAGTGTGAGTGCAGCCCAGACAGCAACTGTGTGCTGGGCTGCATCAAGAGAAGCATGGCCAGCAGGGCAAGGGAGGGGATTCTGCCCCTTTGCTCTGCTCTCGTCAGACCCCACCTGGAGTACTGTGTGCAG
>VWZE01004271.1:159924-203005 GCA_013396675.1 Eubucco bourcierii
GAAGGCTACTATCAGGTCCCCTTGAAGCCTTCTCTTCTCCATGCTGCAGAGCTCCAACTCTCTCAGCCTATCCTCATAGGAGAGCTGCTCCAGCCCTCTGATCATCTTCTTCCCTTCATGACAGCTTTGCATTGGGGGTGATGGTTGTCACTGTGCCTGGGCTATTCACAAACTTGTGTTCAGTGTCATGGAGTCACACAGAGGCAAACACACACAAGTGAGGTAAAGCCTGGTTTGCATGCAATTTTTTTCTTAAGGAAGAAATTCTCTCCAATGATGGTGGTGAAACACTGTCCTGGGTTGCCCAGAGGGGTGCTAAGCATCCCATCCCTGGAAGCACTGCCCATTAGGTTGTGTTGGGCTGTGAGCAGCTTCTCTGGTTAAAGATCACAGAACCACAACATGTCAGGGCCTGGAAGGGACCTCCAAAGCTCATCCAGTCCAGCCCCCTGCCAGAGCAGGGGCGACCTAGAGCAGATCACACAGGAATGCATCCAGGTGGATTTTGAGTATCTCCAGAGAGGGAAACTCCACAACGTCCCTTGGCAGCTTGTTCCAACCTGGCTTCATGCTCTTTGCATGGACCCTTTAACATCTTAATAAACATTGCTGAGGTCACCTCTCAGTCTCCTCCTCTCCAAGCAGCAGAACCCCAGCTCCCTCAGGCTGTCCTCGTAAGGTAGATGCTCCACTCTCTTAATCATTTTGTTGGGTCTGCACTGGACTCTTTCAAGCAGTTCCCTGAGGTGCTTCTTGAACTGAGGGTCCTGAAACTGGGCACAGGGTTTCAGATGCAGCCTCACCAGGGCAGAGTAGATGGGGAGGAGGACCTCTCTGGATCTACTAACCACAACTCTTCTAATACATCCCTGTTCATTGCAGTGAGATTGAACTAAATGACTAAAGTCTAAAGGTCTCTCCTAAAGCAAAATGTTCTGTGGTTCTCTGGTAATGAGTTAATGCTTTCCTAATGTGTCTTAATCAGTGATTCCACCAATGGCAAAGTATGCCTCACATTTTGCTTTTAGATGGTCTTATTATCAGCCTCATTGTACACTATAACTGATGATTTGGAGGTGCTGGACTGCCCAGGTTATGATAAAGATTTGCTGGTACTCAAATTAACACCACAGCTTGAGATCCAAACTGACTTTATAGAATCATAGACTGGTAAGGTTGCAAGGGACCTCAAGAATCATCTAGTTCCAACCCCCTGCCATAGGCAGGGACACCTCCCCCTAGTACAGCTCACACAAGGCCTCCTCCAACCTGACCTTGAACACCTCCAGGAAGGAAGCAGCCACAACCTCCCTGGGCAACCTGTGCCAGTGTCTCACCAGCCTCACTGCAAACAACTTCCTCCTAACATCCAGTCTAAATCTTCCCTCTGCCAGTTCAAACCCATTGCCCCTTGTCTTGTCATTGCAAGACCTTGTCAACAGTCACTTCCCAGCCTCCCTTCCAACCTCTAAGGTTCTGTGATTCTGTGAAAGGCCTAAAACATCAATATGAGCACGGAAAGAAGTTTTGTGTTGTCATTAAAATATAGGATTACAATGAGAAATTCTTGCATTCAAATAATAAAGTAATTCAACCTCCTCCAGAGAATTTTCTTGCTGGCCTTTTTTTGTGTTAGCTTAGTCATCCTGTGATTCTTAATTGATGTACTTAATCTTACTGCTACAGAGGGAACCGTTACTGGAAGACCCCCAGGAATGGTAGGCCTGTGATTATGAACGTTTTGTTCTTCCCTTTGTTTCCTGGTAGCAACCTGATGTGGAAAAAAAAAAAAAAGAAAAACCAACCAGGAATTTGGAAAGGTGCATATCTGTAACAAAAAAATTCTGTCTTCAAATTAAGAAGTGTTCAGTTACCACTCTCTGCCCTGATATGGCCAAAAGAAATCTTAAGGTTTTTGCAATATATTAAGCTTCAACCTCTTTCTGACCATTACTTAACACATTCCATTCTGTAGCACTCCATCTGAACTGATTTGTTGCCTTAGACAGAAATCAGTCAGTCTTATTGTGTAAGAAAAGTTGGTTACAATTTCCCTACCAGAACATTTGGATCTCAAACTCTTTAGAGAGTCCAAAGTTTCTTAGCAATGTGCAGTTTTGGGTAAGATACTTATCTTTTGGGTTTTTCTCTTCTTTGAAGTGAACTCTCCTTGTTTTTCATATGATGTTCCTGCAGTATTATATAATATATAATTGAACAGTTTGCCCAGGGAGGTCGTGGATGCTCCCTCCCTGGAGGTGTTCAAGGCCAGATTGGATGAGGCCTTGAGTGAGCTGTAGTAGTGGGAGGTGTCCCTGCCTATGGCAGGGGGTTGGAACTAGATGATCCTTGAGGTCCCTTCCAACCTTACCATTCTATGATAATATACTTAAACCATGTCCCTAAATGTCACATCTTAAGTTCCTCCAGGGTTGGTGACTCAGTCTCCCTGGGCAGCTTCCCCTCTTAACAGAGATCAGTGTTTATTCTTCTTGTTTTGTGTTCAAAGGTTCCATTAAATCCCTGCCAGTGGGATTTATACTTATACTTGGGGGAGTCTTTTTTCACCCTTTCTTTTGCCCTTGTATGCAGCTTGGTAAAACAGCACACTGCCTCTGCTATCTGCACAGATTTCAGGATCAGACTTTTAGCTTCAAAGGGTGACAGAACCCTTAAAACTCCCGGCTGAGTGCTGTACAACTTCTTCAAAGTCTTGAAGTAAGAAGGGACATCTTCATCTAAATTGAGTTGCTCATAGCCCCATCAACCTGATCTGGAATGTACCCCAGGGATGGGACTTCTACCACTTTGCTGAGCAATCACAGAATCAGAGAATGGTTTAGGTTGGAAGGGACCTCAAAGATCATCTAGCTGCAAAACCCTTCCATGGGCAGGGACACCTCCTACTAGTACAGGTCACTCAAGGCCACATCCAACCTGGCCTTGAACATCTCCAGGGAGGTTATGGAGCACAGAATCACCCAACGTGATCAAAGATCACGTTGGGTGATTCTGTGCTCCACAACCTCCCAGGGCAACCTGTGCCAGTGTCTCCCTACCCTCCTTCCTAACATCCAGTTTAAATCTCCTCTCTTCCAATTTAATTAAACCCCTTACTCCTCACCCTGTCGTTACAAGACCTTGTCAGTAGTCCCTCCTCAGCCCTCCTATAGCCCCCTTCAGATACTGAAAGACCACTCCAAGATCTCCTGGAAGCCTTCTCTTCTCCAGGCTGCAGAGCCCCAACTCTCTCAGCCTGTTCTCATAGCAGAGCTGCTGCAGCCCTCTCAGCATCTTTGTGGCCTCCTCTGGACCAGCTCCAACACTTCCATGTCCTTCCTGTACTGGGGGCTCCAGAACTGCACACAGGACTCCATGTGGGTTCTCAGGAGAGTAAAGGGGCAGAGTCCCCTCCCTTGCCCTGTTGGCAACACTTCTCTTGATGCAGTCCTTATAACTAGACTGAATCTTCCTTCTTTTATCACAGTATCACAGTTTAGTTCTAACCCATCACTCCTCCTCCTGTCACACCAAATCCTGCTAAAAAGATTGCCCCCATCTTTCTTATAGGTCCCCTTTATGTACTGAAAAACTGCAATAAGGTCTCCCAAGGACCTCCTGAGAAAAGATGCAAAGACATTGTGCCTAGGTGTTAAGTGGTACCAAAGGCTTTAACAATTACAACAGCTTCTGACACTCTGCAACTCTTTTGATTCAGTGGTGATGGGAAATTTCAGTGCAGCTTTTAAAAAGGCTTTACCAATAGACAACAAATGTACAAACCTACCTTACAAAGAAAGTAGATTTTGTTTTGCTTCTCACCTAATTCATGGAAGCTTCCTGCCTTGATTAAGCCAGTGTCTGCAGTTTTTTTCTGTGCTCTATTAGGGGGAGGCTGGCTAGTCAAACAAGCAGAGAAGAATGTGATCACCTTTGAAATCTTAGATTCTCATCAAATGTTTTCTTTGCTGAACAGGACAATTGGAGGAAAGCAGCTGAGGTCCCCAAGGTACACCTGAGCACACAGCTGCTGTGCACACTGGGGCACTGCATGCAGCTCTGCAGTGCTGGGCACCTGCAGAAGCTTGTTTTCTTTTTAAATTGCCTTTTATCAGCTAGTCGAGTCCAACACTCTGAAACAACACTCCAGAGAGAAAGTTTGGCATGAGGCATTCTCATGAGTGCAGCAACTAGCACTTCTCTCTCATCCTGTACATAGGAGTGGGTGTTTATCTCTGTTCATTTGCTTTTGTAAGTGAAGACTGTTTGAAACAGCTGCAGAATTTCATTCTCCCTGGTCTCTTTGATCTGTTATTTGCCACAAAGACCACAGTAAATATCTGGTCACCCACCAAAATGAATCATTGCCAGCAGCAGTTGTCATGCAGGGTATAAGTAAGTACATGTACCAAGTGGTGGAGGTTACCAAGCCTTCAGTGCTCTTAAGCTTGTTGTGGAAAGAGAAGGATGTGACCCAGGGTCTTGACTCTTTCTGGTTTCCCTCAAAGACCTTTGAGAGCAAAGCTGGGGAAGGGCCTGGAGAATAAATCTTATGAGGAGCGGCTGAGGGAGCTGGGAATGGTTAGTGTGAAATAGAGGAGGCTGAGGGGAGACTTCTCTACTGTCTACAGCTACCTGAAGGGAGATTGTGGAGAGGCTGCTGCTGGTAATTTGAGGTAATTTGAGACAGAACAAGGTGGGGTGGGCTCAAGTTGAGACTGGGTAGGTTTAGATCGGACATTAGGAAGAAGTTTCTCATGGATAGAGTGGTCAGGGACTGGAATGAGCTGCCCAGGGAGGAGGTGGAGTCTCCCACCCGGGATGAGCTTAAGGGTGGTTTGGCTGTGTTGCTTAGGGCTATGGTTTAAGGTGAATCTTGAAGAGTAGGGTTCTAGGTTGGACTTGGTGATCCTGAGGGGCTTTACCAACCTGCATGTTTTTGTAATTCTGTGACCAATGTCAGTGTGCTAAGAAGTGAAATGATTCTGTGAAATAGCAGAGCTCAGGTAGCATCCTTTGTTTCTAGGAAACCTTAGGATTCCTCAGCTGTCAGACCTGTGAGGTGCCTGGAGTCTCTTACTAACATTCAGCAGTACAGACTTGGCACGGGTGGCATTTCCCAGTGTTTGTGACAGGGCAGGGCTGAGGCAAAATGCACTGGGTCAGTATTTTTTAGATAGAAATGTCCATATTTTTTTTTTTTTCTAAATTGTAATTTCAATCTTTAAGTGGAAAGTGAAAAGAGTGATATTTTTTTTCTATGTAACACTACTTTCATTTTTCCCTTTATCCAAAATGCTGAAAGTCCATGGGTTGTTTTTGTTTTTTTTTTTAATCCAAGGACACATGAGACATTTTGTTTGACCTAAAACCGACTGCTTTTGACTTCCAGCACAACCCAAGAGATCAGTGCTGTGATTTTAATGACATATGATTTGTCACATTGGGGTTATTTGTTTACAGGGATAAATGTATTTCCATGCAGAAATCAGTCTTTGAGGGTCCTGCTGCAAGCATTGCTTCAACAAATTTCTCCTGACCGGCAGCTGCAGCTCTTCCCATGCGTGCTGGCCACTGGAGCTGCTGCATGGCTGCTCCTTGGCCTCCCTCCTGGCATCCCTCTCACTCCTCCTTCCATCCCATCTCCAAAGTGCAAGAAAGGCAGTGCTGATCCCACTGGCAGGGATTTAATTGAACCTTTGAACACAAAACAAGAAGAATAAACACTGATCTCTGTTAAGAGGGGAAGCTGCCCAGGGAGATTGAGTCACCACCCCTGGAGGCACTTAAGAGGTGACATTTAGGGACATGGTTTAATGGAGGACATGGCAGTGTTTAGGCTTCTTTTCCAACAGAAGTGATGCTATGGCTCTGTTAAACAGCTCAGTGATTTGTAGGTTTATGAATGCTTTGGGTTGGGAGAGATCTTAAAGATCATTCTAGTTCCCTCCAGCATGGGCATGGACACTTTCTGTGAGACCAGGTTGCTCAAGGCCTTAACTATCCTAGCCTTGAACACCTGCAGGGAGGGAGCATCCATAACCTCCCTGGACAACCTGTTTCAATGTTTCACCACCCTCACTGTAAAGAACTTCTTCCTAACATTCATTCTAAATCTATCCTCAAAGCTTTAGTCCTTTCCCTCTCATCCTATTGCAACAAACACTTGTAAAAAGTCTCTTCCCAGCTTTCTTGTAGCCTCCCTTCAGATACTGGAAGGCTGCTGTAAGGTGTCCCAGTGCCTTGTCTTCTCCAGGCTGGACAGTTCCAACTCTGTTCCAGCCTGTCCCCATAGAGGAGGGTCTTCAACCCTCTGATCATCTTCGTGGCCCTCCTCTGGGCCCACTGCAACAGTTCCATGTGCCTCTTATGCTGGAGAGCACCAGAGCTGAATGCAGTGCTTCAGGTGGGGTCTCCCGAGAGCAGAGAGGGAGAATCACCTCCCTCACCCTGCTGGTCACACTTCTGGCTCGTAATTAAAGCAGGTATAGGAGCTTTGTGGTACCATCTGGAAGTCATAGAATCATAGAATGGTAAGGTTGGAAGTGACCTCAAGGATCATCCAGTTCCAACCCCCTACCATAGGCAGGGACACCTCCCACTAGTACAACTCACTCAAGACCTCATCCAATCTGACCTTGAACACCTCCAGGGAGGGAGCAGCCACAACCTCCCTGGGCAACCTGTTCCAGTCTCTCACCACCCTCACTGTAAAGTGATCCTGTTATGAACAGCGGAGCACAAAGAGTCTTGGCAGTCTGATCATTTCACTTCTCATATATAAAAACTCTGTGTGTGGGGGTATTTAGTGGGGGGACCGAGGCAAGGACTGGGCAGGAAGGCTGTTTGTTAAAGGAAACCGTTCGGAAAAACATTTGCCAAGTGCAGTTACTGGAATGGTTCTTGCCTTTACTGAAAATTGTGATGTGGTTTTGCTGGCAAATAAGTTGATTTGACCACTTGTGTTTTCTCTTAGGGAGCCAATGCCCTGGTCACATACACGATTATCAGCGGGGCAGATGATAGCTTCCACATTGACCCCGAGTCAGGGGACCTGATAGCCACCAAGCGCCTGGACCGGGAACGCCGCTCCAAGTACTCCTTGCTGGTTCGTGCTGACGATGGCCTGCAGTCCTCAGACATGAGAATAAACATCACTGTTAGTGATGTTAACGACCACATTCCCAAATTCTCCAAACCAGTGTATTCCTTTGACATCCCAGAAGACGCCACTCCAGGTAAATAGGAAATGGCTGTAAAATTAGCTGATTTGTTTTGTCGATCTACAGAGACTTGAGGTGGGGGAAGGAGGAGAAGATCTGTCTGACTTGGCCAGGAAACTGAAGATGCTGAAGGCATCTGCTGGATGGGGTGGAGAAATGCCTCGTTGTGCTTTGAAAGTCTGCTTGCTGTGAAATCTGTGTCACCAGTGAGACCAAATTTCTTTTCAATGGGAAATAGAGAAATGGTTGCCACTCCAGTAAACCCTAAGTGCAAAATAGGACTTTTGCCTCTATCACAATGGACGCCTCTGAGTGAAACTACTTAAAAACAGGAAGCAGAGCAGCAGGAGCAGGAAAAGCTTACAGGATATAAGGAGTATAACCTGTCATGAAGATGTAATGGTGGTGCTGCTATTGATTTAGTGAGCCAGCTTCATTGAATGTGACTTAGAGCACTTAATTCATCAAACATAAGATCAAAAACTGGGTGACCACTGAGCAGTCAGTAATACACCGATTCCTTAATACTCCCTACATGGCCTCAGTTACTAACCCTAGCATCATATTTCTTGGAGCTTATCTTTGACTCCTGCTTTTGACAAGGTTTTCACAGAAAATCTAACCTTTATATAATGAATTCTCTTTCCTAAACACAACCACTGACCTCTTGTTTTCCTTTTTTTTTTTTAGAGCTTGTTTCGTATGTAAGAGTCTTTTGATGTTTAAAAGTTAGGTCGTAAGCTAGCAAATATTTAGACCACCAAAAAAGTTTTTCAGAAACTGTGCTATATTGTATGTCTCCAAAAGACAAATTAATATTACTGACAATAAAAAAAAGTTTCCAGTATTTTTATACAGACTGCTGGTCTAAAACCACTATCTACCCTTGTTGGCAACCAAAGCACCTTAACAACTTGCCCAAAAACATGAATAAACAAAGGAGATGCAAATGAAATCTTGATAGCTTTCAAGCTTTTATTTGGACTTTGACTTGGAAGTGTGGGAGGCTCAGCTTGGTACTGTCCTCCCATGCCTCCCACATTTGCACTGTCCACAACCTCAATCCCAACACTCAGTGGTGTTTTGAGTTAAAAGGATTACAGTGCAACCAACTGTGCCTCCCTGAACTAATCTGGAAGTATTGAGCTGTCTGTGTAGCACAGGGTGGTTTGGTTGCTGATCCCCAGCTATGTTCTTCTCTCCTGTCACTCAGAATCCTGGGGCTTGATCTGATTTAGGAAAAGGAACACAGGAAGTATTCCTGGACACTTTTCCTATTCATCTGGACAGGGTGCTGGGCCATCTTACCTAGACCACGCTTTTCCCAAGATTGTTTGGCCCAAATGAGCCTTGAAATCTCTTCCAACCTAGTGTTCTTTGATTCTGGGATTGAAATGGTGAAGGTAATTCTCTCCATGTTAAGATGAGGCTTCTTTCTTTAATCATTGATGGGGTGTGCATTTGTGCTGTGTACCTAGCTCAACAGTGAAGGGAAAAACAGGCTGGTTTAGTACTTGAAGTGTTGCAGTTTCTGCTGATGCCTTCCCCAGAGCTTCCAGAGCTGCCAGTAGGCTCATCCAGAGGGGAAGTGCTGTGAGATTTCCCCTTTGGGGCTCCATTCTCTATCCCACAGAGTTATGCCCCTTCCTCTTGCAGTCTGGCAGCTGCAGCTGGGAATTGTACCTTCTCTGGGCCTCAGCTCTGCTGAGCTTCCCTGACCTCGCTGTGCTGCGAGCTCGCTGGAGGGCTGGCAATCCCATCCAGCTCTTCACCAATTAGGCTGGGGTCAGAAAGCATGAGGCACTGAAATGGATGTAAAAGATACCAGCATCCTCAGCTGGGTTGAAGGAAGCTGTAGCACCATTCTTCATTCTGACAATAAGCAGTTGCTCAAAACCGGTTGACTGTGCTGTAGCTCATGTAATTCATCTGGCTGCACGGAGAGGGAACGAAAGGATTAATTTTCTTGGAATTGAGTTGATCTTGATTGTAATTGGTGCTCAAAATACTGGGAGGGGGGGGAAAAAAAAAAGTGACACTTAATTTCCAAACCTTAGCACGATAGGTCAGTCGTGTGAGCACAGCTATGCAGAAATGAAAACAATGGCACACAACTCACAGGGAGTTGGATTTCAGAAAACAGTGTGGAATGGACCCCTCTAAGGTTTCTACTTTTCTAACCGCAGTCAGCCTGCTGAAGGCACTCTCTCAAACAGCAGAGCTGGGATATTTGGTATGCACTGGCATTTCGCTTTCTACTTTGGGAAAGAAGCATCTAGAAGGTTTCAAAACTTGTGTTTGTCTGCAGGGAGGAGAGGGTTCTTTGAGTTGTAATAAAGAAAATGCCTACCAGGAGAGAAGGTATTTTGGCCCCAGTTGTTGTCTACTCTGGACATCTCCTTGTTTAAAGATAAAAACAAACATTCCTGCCTGTTTCGTGGGGTGGATTTTTTTTTTTTAGTAATCCTTTAAAGTAAACATCATACTGAATGCTGTTGCTTGCAGCTTTGAAAAATCTTTCGTGGTAGTAAGTCATACAGTACTGAGGCTTGAATTTCTACTGGAAAATGCCTCTTATTCCAACAGCTGCTTGATGTGGCTGCTTGCTGTGGCCAGCAGGGCAAGGGAGGTGATTCTACCCCTTTACTCGGCTCTCCTCAGACCCCATCTGGAGTCCTGTGTGCAGTTCTGGAGCCCCCAGCACTGGAAGGACATGGAAGTGTTGGAGCGGCTCCAGAGGAGGCCACCAAGATGCTCAGAGGGCTGCAGCAGCTCTGCTATGAGGACAGGCTGAGAGAGTTTGGGCTCTGCAGCCTGGAGAAGAGAAGGCTTCGAGGGGACCTGATAGTAGTAACCTTCCAGGATCTGAAGGGGGCTACAGGAAGGCTGGGGAGGGACGTATCCAGGGAACGTATCCAGGCAGGTTTTGAGTATCTTCAGAGAGGGAGACTCCACAACCACCCTGGGCAGCCTGTTCCAGGGTTCTGTCACCCTCACAGGGAAAAAAATCTTCCACAGGTTCACATGGAACCTCCTATACCTCAACTACCACCCATTGCCCCTTTTCCTGTCACTGGGCATCACTGGGCAGAGCCTGGCTCCATCCTTCTGGCACTCACTCGTTACATATTTATAAACGCTGTTGATGATTTTTATAAACGCTGATTAAAAAATACCTCTTACCTGATGATAACTGTCACAGAATGCCAGGAAGGGACCTTGAGGATCTTCTGGTCCTGCATAAATTTCTCCAGGTTGAACTTAGCCTTCCAGTATCTGAAGGGGGCCTACAGGAAGGCTGGGGAGGGACTATTGACAAGGTCTTGTAATGCCAGGACAAGGGGCAATGGGTTTGAACTTGCAGAGGGGAGATTTAGACTGGATGTTAGGAGGAAGTTGTTTGCAGTGAGGGTGGTGAGACACTGGCACAGGTTGCCCAGGGAGGTTGTGGCTACTTTCTCCCTGGAGGTGTTGAAAACCAGGTTGGACAAGGCCTTGAGTGAGCTGTACTAGTGGGAGGTGTCCCTGCCTATGGCAGGGGGTTGGAACTGGATGATCCTTGAGGTCGCTTCCCACCTTACCATTCTATGATTCTATGATTGATGCTGAGGTGGTTTGGCCCTGGTCCCCTTACAAAAACCCCAGAGTTCTCCAGGAGGATGTCCAGGAGGACAGTCCCCAGAAATTGTAATTCTGCTATTGAATCCCATAATCTTGCTACCACTTTATATGTGGGCAGCAAAACCAAATCTTTCTCTCTCTCCTTTCCTTTGGCTCTCTGGAGGGAGTTTTATCTGGTAAGCTCATAGTGGAGTAACCTACCTGTGGCCTTCAAGGCCACAGTGAGTTTCTTGCTGCACAATTAGGCCTGTTTGGGCTCAATGGGAGACAATGTGGAGGGGGCGGGAGGAAATGGTTTGGTTTGGGGGATTTCTACGACTACCTGAAGAGGCATTGTGGAGAGGCTGCTGCTGGGCTCTTCTCACAGGTAATTTGAGACAGAACAAGGGGGAATGACCTCAAACTGAGGCTGGAGAGGCTTAGATTGGCAGTAGGAAAATGTTTTTCACAGAGAGAGTGGTCAGGGACTGGAATGAGCTGCCCAGGGAGGTGGTGGAGTCACCCACCCTGAATGTGTTTAGGGGTGGTTTGGATGTGGTGCTTGGGCCTATAGTTTAAGGGGAATGTTGTAGTGTTCTAGGTTGGACTTGGTGATCCTGAGGGGCTTTACCAACCTGCATGTTTCTGTGATTCTGTGACCAATGTCAGTGTGCTAAGAAGCGAAATAGCAGAGCTCAGGTAGCATCCTTTGTGATTCTCATGTACCCTGTACCTGCATTAGGTGTCTTCATGTATTCTGTATTTTCCTGTGCATCTTTAAGTACAGTTTTCTGTATCCCTCCTCAATTCAGCTGGAGCGTTTTTATTTTACTGCCTTTGAGACTAAAGTCATTTTATTTCTGTCTGCTCTTCAAAAAACCTGAGACCCTCTGACCCCACTGGTCAGCTGCCTTTTGGGAGTGACTGATTTTGCTGTTGTGCTGTGCAGGTTCCTTAGTGGCAGCCATTCTAGCCACGGATGATGACTCCGGTATCAACGGGGAAATCACATACACCGTCAGTGAAGATGATGAGGAGGGAATCTTCTTCCTGAACCCTGTCACTGGAGTCTTCAACCTGACTCGAGCGCTGGACTACGAAGCACAGCAGTATTACATTCTCACTGCCCGTGCAGAAGATGGAGGAGGTCAATTTACTACCATCAGAGTGTACTTCAATATCTTGGACGTCAATGATAACCCACCGGTGTTCAGCATGACCTCATACAGCACATCTTTGATGGAGAACCTGTCTCCAGGATCTACTATCCTCAACTTCAGTGTTTCTGATGCAGATGATGGTAGGCCTTTACTCTCGTGCCTTGTTGTGGTAGTTTGAGGGATCCTGGGTTGCCCTTAACAAAACCACAGGGACAGGGGTGTGTCCCAGGGGGGTGGATCTGCTCATCCCAGGGTACTGTGATAGTGCTGTTCTATTCCATCTTCTGGTATCGTAGCTTAAAAGGCAGTGCCTGACTCATCTCTTTCCCTTCTTCTCCCTTCCTTCCCCCCCCTTCACCACTCCTCTCCAGGAGCAGCACATTGCTTATCTCATGGTGCAGGGGGAGATGGCTCCCAGCTGGCAGGGAATTGAGCTGCACCATGCAGCCTGCTGAGCCCTGGCAGGCCCCAGCTGGGGAGGGCAGTTTCAGCCTACCCTCAGACTGACTGAGGGTGGAAGGGGTGGAGGATTCTGGAAGCCAGTTTGAGCTATATGAGTTTTTGTACTTATTCTACCTGATTGCCTTTTCTGTATATGCTCTTGTAAACAGAATTTCTCTCTAAACTTCCAGTCAGTGTGCAGTATCCTCAGTCTTACTCCTGGGAAGGGGTAAGAGTCATTGCAGTCCTCCTCTGGACCTACTCCAACAGTTCCATGTCCTTCCTGTGCTGGGGGCTCCAGAACTGCACACAGTACTCCAGATGGGGTACATACTTAGAGAAATCACAGTTTATGCCTGTAAAAAGACTGAGCTCATGGCCCCAAACTGGTACAGAAATTACTAGGGTACATACTTTGAGAAATCACAGTTTATACCTGTAAAAAGACTGAGCTCATGGCCCCAAACTGGTACAGAAATTACTAGGGTACATACTTTGAGAAATCACAGTTTATGCCTGTAAAAAGACTGAGCTCATGACCCCAAACTGGTACAGAAATTACTTATTTGTAGATTCATGGATTGGTTTGAGTTGTAAGGGACCTTAAAGATCATCTAATTTCAATCCCCCCAACCATGGGCAGGGACATCTTCCACTAGTCCAGGTTATCTCTGATAGCTAATACCTGTTATGCATCAGCAACATATTAGAAGACCTAAAAGAAAGGGCAAGAACAATCTCAAGTTGTGCCAGGGGATGTCTAGGCTGGATATTAGGAGGAAGTTCTTGACAGAGAGAGTGATTGGCATTGGAATGGGCTGCCCAGGGAGGTGCTGGAGTTGCCATCCCTGGAGGTGTTCAAGCAAAGCCTGGATGGGGCACTTAGTGCCATGGTCTGGTTGATTGGCTAAGGCTCTGTGATAGGTTGGGCTGCATAAGCTTGAAGGTCTCTTCCAACCTGGCTGATTCTATGAAATTAAGGACTCTCCTTAGGATGCCATCATAAACTTAACTCCCCTGCATCCTGTGTAAACAGAAGTCATTTTTCCTCACACTTCATATTAGGTTTGAGCAGGTGGCTTTTTTTTTTTTTTTTCTTTCTTTCTTTCATTTATGATAAAAGAAAAATGCAATCAAATATTACTGTTGTGGAACTGAGTCACAGAGCAGCATTTTACCTAGAGCACGTTGCAGCAGCTCAACACCATGATTTCTCCCCCGTTGCTTAGGTTACACATTTAAATTAGACTCAAGTGTTCATTCAGCTTGCAATTTATTTTTTTTTTTATTATTATTAAAATTTATAATATATTCTCAGTAAGGTTCTGGCAATATGAGATGTCATTTCCAATCATCTTAAATGTAGTGTAATTTTTGAGTGTATCATGAAGAGATCTACAGGGTATTGATAGTGGAGGTTAGAAAATAAAACCCCAAGTATTTAAGAAAAATCATGGGAAAATTTCTCATTAAAATAAGCTTTAATCCTGGGATTTTTTTTTATGGCCTCTAGAAGGTGTTAATGTGTTGGAGTGTAAAAGATTCAATCTTTATAGCTTGCTTAACCATTTTGCCATATGGTTTATGTCCCAGTAAGAATAATTATAGAATATGGCCATAAAATACATAAGAATCATTCCCTAGCATGCTGCGTTTTCTGAAGTGTCCACAGACATTTGTCAGTATGACTTCATACAAAGTTCTCCATAACATTTGTAGTGAGTTCACAGGTTATTTTTGTGACATGTTAAGCAACCTTGTCTCCTCTCAACTTGACACTGCTTCGGCAAAGCTCAGTGTCTTGCACTGAAATATGTGCTTCAGGCACAAAGCACCTACATCATAGGTGCTGGTGGTTTGTGGTTCTATGGTGGTACCATAGAATGGTAAGGTTGGAAGGGACCTCAAGGATCATCTAGTTCCAACCCCCTGCCATAGGCAGGGACACCTCCCACTAGTACAGCTCCCTCAAGGCTTCCACAACCTCCCTGGGCAACCTGTGCCAGTGTCTCACCACCCTCACTGCGAAGAACTTCTTCCCCATATCCAGTCTAAATCTCCCCTCTGCCAGTTCAAACCCATTGCCCCTTGTCCTGGCATTGCAAGACCTTGTCAATAGTCCCTCCCCAGCCTTCCTGTAGCCCCCTTCAGATACTGGAAGCCTATTCTAAGGTCTCCTGGAAGCCTTCTCTTCTCCAGGCTGCAGAGCCCCAACTCTCTCAGCCTGTCCTCATAGCAGAGCTGCTGCAACCCTCTCAGCATCTTGGTGGCCTCCTCTGGACCCGCTCCAACAGTTCCACACAGGACTCCAGATGGGGTACATACTTTGAGAAATCACAGTTTATGCCTGTAAAAAGACTAAGCTAATCAAGATTATTCAGTAAACCAGTTTTTCCTCAGGAAATGCTGAGTTGTTGAGCCCAAAACATTTTTGTGGGAACATAAATTTTGTGCCAATGGATAGAGCTTTCCGTGGTAAGAATTGCACAACTGGTTTTGAGATCAAATGGTGTGAGTGAGTGAGAAGAGATTCCATAAGATAAGCCAACAAGTCAGAAATTATAACCTGGTGATGCTGACTCTTTTTGCATGGCTTTCTCTCTCACTGCTCTTGCTAAAGCTTTTATTTTGTGTAAACTAACTATAGATTGGAGAAGGAACTTGTGCTTGCATCATGCATATCTAGGGAAGGGAGTGTTCCTTCAGATCTGTAGGCAAATGGGTTTGTGTCTAATCTATCTCCTCTTCTATTTCTTATTTTCCTGTTAGAAGTACAACACTTGATTTCAAATCTTTTGGGGAAGTTAATGTCACTTAACCATTATGGGTCTGTTTTGCTTTTTCCCTGCACCTCATACATTAGTTCCCATCTGCGTGCAATGGACGTGAAGGATATCATAGCGCTGAGATATCGTTTTACATTCATCATGCACTCAGCTATCAGGGAAGCAAATGAGGATTTGAGGAGCAATGCAGAGAACAGTCAGATATCTTGCCTTTTACATTTTCTGGCACACTTATTTTTCTAACAGTCTGGTTTTAAACTTAATAGGGCGGGAACTTCATTCCAAGAGCATGCCAGGTTGAGTTCCCCCATAGGACTGTAACTTCAGCAAATGTTATGATCTATTGGTGTTTCTGTTTCAAGCCCAAACTTGTTATCCTTTGTCATCTTACATTTGTCTGGAGCACAGAAATAGCTAGGACTGTTCTGCTATCACAGATAATGCACTCAATGCAGACAAATGCTATTTCATTGATTGTTTATATAAACTCACAGTTTGAAGGAGCTCTGAAACTATATTGTTTCATAATGAGATATGCCTCTTGTTCGAGGATAAACACTGATAAAAGATAAACCCATGGGAAAAGTGAAACTGCCCCAGTTCTCATTTTCTTGCTCAGCACCCCCCTTGGGAAGCAGTTTCTGTTTATCTCAGCTTGGACAGTTTGATATGCAGATACTCAGTAAATATCAGCTACAGATCTTGGCTATTTACAGAGCAACAAAGAACTCAGTTTCACTTAAAGACATTCATTCTGAGATTTGGATTTTCATTTTTGTGTTCCATGTTGAATGAGCAGGAAAAATCTCACAGCAAAGCACATACCTGTGTATATGTCAACAAGTATTCCTCCAGGCAAAAACCCAGTGGCACTTTGCAGTTAGACTCCACAGATATTTACAGAGTGGAGGAAATAGGATTTTTTTTTTTTTGTCTCATTAGCAAACAATTAAAAATAGAAACAAGGCTCTTAAAAGAGCATCATCTTGAAGTCAGTGACTCCATGTCTGAGCTTTCACTGAGTTTTATCAGATTAACCCTCAGATTAAACAAACCCAAATCTCAACAAAGAGGATGTCCCTGTGTTCTCCTTAAGAAAAGACCAGCTCCAAACCTGGTGAAAAGGCATAGATGAAACTCAGAATGTCAGCTTGTGTTTAAAAGAGTAATAGAATCATAGAATGTCAGGGACTGGAAGGAACCTTGAAAGCTCATCCAGTCCAATCCCCCTGCCAGAGCAGGATCACCTAGGTCAGATCACACAGGAACGTATCCAGGCAGGTTTTGAGTATCTTCAGAGAGGGAGACTCCACAACCACCCTGGGCAGCCTGTTCCAGGGTTCTGTCACCCTCACAGAGAAAAAAATCTTCCACAGGTTCACATGGAACCTCCTATACCTCAACTACCACCCATTGCCCCTTTTCCTGTCACTGGGCATCACTGGGCAGAGCCTGGCTCCATCCTTCTGGCACTCACTCGTTACATATTTATAAACGCTGTTGATGATTTTTATAAACGCTGATTAAAAAATACCTCTTACCTGATGATAACTGTCACAGAATGCCAGGAAGGGACCTTGAGGATCTTCTGGTCCTGCATAAATTTCTCCAGGTTGAACTTAGCCTTCCAGTATCTGAAGGNGTGCTAGGGGGGGGTGTCCCTGCCTATGGCAGGGGGTTGGAACTAGATGATCCTTGAAATCCCTTCCAACCTTACCATTCTATGATTCTGTGTCACCCCTTAGTCTCCTCCTCTCCAAGGTAAAAAGCTCCAGCTCATAAGGAAGATGTTCAGTTTGCTTAAACATTTTTGTGGCTCTGCACTGGACTCTCTCAATCAGTTCCCTGCCCTTGAACTGGGAGGCCTGGAACTGGACACAATACTCCAGATGCAACCTCACCAGGGCAGAATAGAGGGGGAGGAAAACCTCCCTTGACCTACTAACCACAGACCTTCTAATACACTCCAGAATGGCATTGGCCCTCTTGGCCACAAGAGCACACTGCTGGCTCATGACCATCCTTCCATCTACCAGGACTCCCAGCTCCTTCACTGCTCTCCATCAGGTCAGTCCCCAACCTATATTGATAGATGGGATTGGTGACTCCCCTGATATTTAGACAACTTTCCTGCTCCACAGTTTAATCTACAGAAACATTAGCACCATTGAAACCTCTGAAATTACAGGACAAGAAATGAAAAGGTACATGGAGGTGAATTTGCAAGCAAAACTGTAAAACACAGTGGGGAAGTGAGAGGAAGAGTAGTTGAAATAAATTTTCTTCTATAAGATCCAATTCCTACCCATGTAGTTAATTGGCAAAAATCTTGAGTTGCTAAGAAAGTACTTTACTGAAATCAGAAGGCTTTCATCCATATAATTAGGCATTTGAAATGTGAAAAAGACTAGTGTTAAACTGTCACAGAGCTTCACTTGATCAAAGTGATGTAGAAACACTAATATCTAGCATATAAATGCGTTCGTTTCTTTAATTTCATTAAAATATTTTTGTCTTTCATGTTTGATTCTATTTATTTTGTAATTGAGTTCTTACAAGAGAAGAAGAGAGAAGGAAATATGCCAATTAGAGTAGCCACTGGGGAGAGGATAAGAAAGCCTACAGTTCCTGAGTCCAAACATAACCAATGACAGAGATTAATAAATCTAGTGTAAGAATAATTTTATTATGAAAGCAATTCAATCAGAGAGTGGAGACCTGAAGAAAAATGACAAAATACAGAGCATACCAATTAGCTCCTTAAGCAGACAGCTTGGTTTCTGTGTGTGAAAAAGTGAGTTAGTAGTGAATGGTCTCACAGAATCAAAGAAGGGTTTAGGTTGGAAGGAACCTACAAGATAATCTAGTTCCAACCCCCTGCCATAGGCAGGGACACCTCCCACTAGTACAGGTCACTCAAGGCCTCATCCAACCTGGTCTTGAACACCTCCAGGGAGGGAGCAGCCACAACCTCCCTGGGCAACCTGTGCCAGTGTCTCACCACCCTCACTGTAAAGAACTTCCTCCTAACATCCAGTCTAAATCTCCCCTCTGCCAGTTCAAACCCATTGCCCCTTGTCCTGTCGTTGCAAGACCTTGTCAATAGTCCCTCCCCAGCCTTCCTGTAGCCCCCTTCAGACACTGGAAGGTGACTCCAAGGTCTCCTGGAAACCTTCTCTTCTGCAGGCAGCAGAGCCCCAACTCTCTCAGTCTGTCCTCTGAACATCTTCCTGGCTGTTAATCTTCTAATTCTAAATCGCAGTCTTTATGACTGAAATTCCAGAAATCAAAAAATTCAAAATTAGTTAAAAGGCAGATAACTGGCTGGCTAGCTAGCTAGCTGGATGAATGGATGGATGGGTGAGAGAAGACTCATTTCAATTAGGTATTTCCAAAAATAAGTGGTTTAGCAAGAACTCTGGAGTTGAAGCAATAGCATGCACCTCAAGAGAAGTGATTCTTCTCCTTTACACTACTCTTGTGAGACTCAACCTTGAATACTGAGTCCAGTTCTGGTGTCCCCATCCTAAGAAGGGCATAGAGTTGTTGGAGCAAGTCCAGAGAAGGGCTACAGAGATGATTCAAGAGCTGGAACACTCTGTGAGACTAGACTGAGTGAGCTGAGGTTGTTCACCCAATAAAAGAGAAGACTCTAGGGGAACCTTAGTGCTGCCTTCCAATACCTGGCATGATTCTACAGGAAAGCTGGAGAAGGACTTATCGTAAGGGTGTCTAGACATAGATAAATGGCTGGAGAGCAGCCCTGAGGAAAAGGACCTTGGAGTCTGGGTTGATGAAAAGCTCAACATGAGCCTGCAGTGTGCACATGCAGCNCTCTCCCGCGAGGACAGGCTGAGAGAGTTGGGGCTCTTCAGCCTGGAGAAGAGAAGGCTTCGAGGGGACCTGATAGTAGTAACCTTCCAGTATCTGAAGGGGGCCTACAGGAAGGCTGGGGAGGAACTACTGACAAGGTCTTGCAATGACAGGAGAAGGGGCAATGGGTTTAAACTGGCAGAGGGGAGATTTAGACTGGATGTTAGGAGGAAGTTGTTTGCAGTGAGGGTGGTGAGACACTGGAAGAGGTTACCCAGGGAGGTTGTGGCTGCTCCCTCCCTGGAGGTTTTGAAGGCCAGATTGTATGAGGCCTTGAGTAACCTGTACTAGTGGGAGGTGTCCCTGCCTATGGCAGGGGGTTGGAACTAGATGATCTTTGAGGTCCCTTCCAACCTTACCATTCTATGATTCTATAAAGGGGAGTGGATTTAGGCAGAAGCACAATAGGTTTAGACTGGCTCATAGGAAGAAGATATGCAGTACAAGGGCAGTGAGGCTCTGGAATATGTTGGCCAGAGAGATTGTGGATGTCTCCTCCCTGGGGATCTTCAAGGCCAGGTTGGATGAGGCCTTGAGCAGCTGATTCTAGTTGAGAGGTGTCCTTGCCCATGGCAGGGAGGTTGGGGTAGATAATCTCTGAGGTCACTTCCAACCTAAGCCATTCTATGATTTGTTTCCTGAACGGCATATTTAAGGTCATTTCACAGCCTTGTCAAGATTCAGAATGTATTTCCTTTACCAGAATTACTAATTTCTCCCTTGACCATAATTCCTAGTTGCCTTTCCATCATGAGGTGGGGACTGTTCCTCAGACACTTAGGAATACCATACCGTATATGGGAAGCATACCTCTCTCCAGTATTCACTCTTGGCTTGCTCCAGCTTGGCTTGGGAGTTTCTGGTTGTGGTGGCTTTGTCTAACCGAGTGGAAGAATTCATGAAATAATTGTGTTAATAATAATGTTGCTTAGTTAAACTGAGAAGAACAGAGGAAAACAGACCTTCAGTGAGCAACAGAACTACTGAGTCTTGGTTCCTGAAGGAAAACCTCTCAAAACCTTTATCTCTGCTCATGGTAGATGGGGAAAAACTACACATGCTGCCACTCTGCAGCTTCTGCTGAATGAAATGCAGAGATGAACTTTGACTACCGTTCCCTCTGTGGCTGCTCCAATTAACATCCTTCCCTTCCTCCCTCCTTCCCTCCCTCTTCAGCTCTCATCAGAAAATAATTATTTCAAAGGCTGCTTCTCCCCTGTGAAACTTGGATTAAAAAATAGTGATGAGGAGGCTGAATAGGCAGCTCACTTGTACAGTCCTCGTTTCCCATGGAAATGAGGCCAGAAACATTTATATCTGGGTCGCTGGGATGAATTCATATTCTCTACCTTTGTTCTCCACGTCCCACCAGGCTCCAACTCACAGCTGTCCTTCAGCATCGCGTCCGGGGACAGCGCGGGGCACTTCGGCATCGACGGCAGCGGGGTGCTGAGCATCAGGCAGCCTTTGGACCGGGAAAGCCAGTCGTTCTACAGCCTCGTGGTGCAAGTGCACGACATGGCCCCTCTCCCAGCCTCCAGGTACACAAGCACAGCCCAAGTTTCAATTATTCTGCTGGATGTGAACGACAGCCCTCCGAGCTTCATCTCCCCAAAGCTGACCTACGTCCCTGAAAACACGCCGATAGACACGGTGGTGTTCAAAGCGCAGGCGACCGATCCCGACAGCGGTCCCAACAGCTACATCGAGTACAGCCTGCTCCGGCCCCTGGGAACCAAGTTCAGCATTGGCACCATTGATGGTGAAGTGAGGCTTACTGGGGAGCTCGACAGAGAAACAGTCTCCAACTACACTTTGACTGTGGTAGCCACAGACAAGGGCCAGCCATCCCTTTCTTCGTCTACAGATGTGGTGGTTATAGTCCTGGATATTAACGACAACGACCCTCTTTTTGCCCAAAAGCTTTATAAAGTAGAGGTGAAGGAAAATACTTTGACGGGGACAGATCTAATCCAGGTGTTCGCTACGGATGGAGATGAAGGTACAAACGGGCAGGTCCGCTACGCCATCGTCAGCGGAGATGCCAATAGTGAGTTTCGGATTGATTCTGTGACGGGGGTGATAACAGTTGCTAAGCCTTTGGACAGAGAGAAGCAACCCTCCTACACACTGACTGTTCAGTCTGCTGACCGTGGGAGCAGCCCCAGGACCGACACCACCACAGTCAGTATTGTTCTGAAGGATGTCAACGATTATGTTCCCACGTTTGAACTTTCTCCCTACTCTGTCAACGTCCCTGAGAACTTTGAGACGCTCCCAAAAGTTATTCTTCAGGTGAGTATATTCAACAAATAAGTATGTGTTGCCTACAGTTGGTAGCACATTTCAGTATCTCATGGAATCACAGAATGTCAGGGGCTGGAAGGGATCTTGAAAGGTCCTCTGGTCCAACCCCCCCCTTACCAGAACAGGATCACCTAGAGCAGATCACACTGGAGCGCAGCCAGACAGTTCTGGAGTGTCTTCAGAGAGGGTGTCTCCACAACCTTCCTGAGCAGCTGGTTCCAGTGCTCTGTCACCCTCACAGAGAAAAAATTCATAGAATGGTAAGGTTGGAAGGGACCTCAAAGATCATCCAGTTCCAACCCCTTGCTATAGGCAGGGACACCTCCCATTAGTACAGGTCACTCAAGGCCTCGTCTAACCTGGCCTTGAACACCTCCAGGGAGGGAACAGCCACAGCCTCCCTGGGTAACCTGTGCCAGTGTCTCACCACCCTCACTGGAAAGAACTTCCTCCTAACATCCAGTCTAAATCTCCCCTCTGCCACTTCAAACCCATTGCCCCTCATCCTGTCATTGCAAGACCTTGTCAGTAGTCCCTCCCCAACCTTCCTGCAGGCCCCCTTCAGATACTGGAAGGCTACTCTAAAGTCTCCTGGAAACCTTCTCTTCTTCAGGCTGCAGAGCCCCAACTCTCTCAACCTGTCCTCATAGCAGAGCTACTGCAACCCTCTCAGCATCTTCGTGGCCCTCCTCTGGACCTGCTCCAACAATTCAGTGTCCTTCAATTCCTCCTCAGGTTCAATTCCTTCTCAGTATATAGTACAAAAAGTTGCCTCCTGCTATAATCCAACATGCAGTGGTCATTGACTTGATTCCTTTTTTGTTTGTTTGCATGGGGGTTTTGTTTGCTTGGTCTTTACCATGTTTATATTATGCTTTGGAGTTTTGTTTTTGTCTTCCCCACCTATCTTCCCACCTGCACTGGGACTCTGTCTCTGATCTCAATCTCAACTGTCATGCAGCACATCTCTGAGTCTAACCCTTGCTTATGTAGGCTGAAACTCTGTGCTGGATACCAAAAGAGCACTAAATGAATTCAGGACATGAACTGTTTGCTATACCCGTGTCAGCCTATACCAGATCATCTGTCATTTTCACAGAGCCCCAGCACAGTCTTTACTGTATTTATACTTGAGAAAAATAAATAATTAACTTCTAACATTTTCAAAGTGTACTTTTAAGGCCATCACCACTGTGCTAAGTAATTCTTACAGCTGCAGCTAATTTATACTTACCCTTAGAGCAATTCACTCTATTAATTAGGATTATTGTCATAGAGAATATTTCCTGTACCCCAGTAAAATTTTGTACTGTGTTCATCAGTTCTTGATATGACTTCACATGTGCTCATACTGCTTTTGTAGGTTGTAGCAAGAGATGATGATCAAGGCCTGAACAGCAAGCTTACCTATGTGCTGGTGGCTGGAAATGAAGAAGGAGCCTTTACTCTGTCAGCCAGCGGAGAGCTGCGCTTGGTACAGAGCCTGGACCGGGAGGCGAAGGAGCAATATGTGCTACTGATCACAGCTGCTGATGCAGGTAAAGCAAAAAGAGCAATTTTTGCTGGTGGAATCTTGAAACCACATGGAAATGTTGTGGTCTGGGTAGCAAAGAAATATTTCCATGGTGGTCTGAAATCTCAGAGGATGGAGATTGGTAGCCAAGCTTCAACTGAGATCTCTGTGAGGAGAACTGGGCCTCCCTAATGTTCAAGAGGCTTTGGAAATCAGGATTTTATCCTTATGTCAAGCTGTCTGATATTGGTAGGCCTCTCTACAGGTTTATGGAGGTTGATTTTTGCCCTGCAGTAGTAAGTGGTCCTAACTAGGTCATAAGACTTTCACACATGGTGATAGAAAATGTCAATAAACCCCAATGTAATGTTATCAGAATGGTGCAGACAGGTCAAATCAGTGGAGAGAAAATCTCTATGGACTACTCAGTTAATCTTACCAAAATCTAAATGGGTCCAGAGGAGGCCACAAATATGCTCAGAGGACTGGAGCAGCTCTGCTATAAGGACAGGCTGAGAGAGTTGGGGCTCTGCAACCTGGAGAAGAGAAGGATTCCAGGAGACCTTAGAACAGCCTTCCAGTATCTGAAGGGGGCTACAGGAAGGCTGGGGAGGGACTATTGACAAGGTCTTGCAATGACAGGACAAACAGCAATGGCTTTAAACTGGCAGAGGAGAGGTTGAAACTGGATGTTAGGAGGAAGTTGTTTGCAGTGAGGGTGGTGAGGCACTGGCACAGGTTGCCCAGGGAGGTTGTGGCTGCTCCCTCCCTTGAGGTGTTCAAGTCCAGGATGGAAGAGGCTTTGAGTGACCTGTTCTGGTGGGAGGTGTCCCTGCCTATGGCAGAGGGTTGGAATTAAATGATTTTTGAGGTCCCTTCCAACCTTACCATTCTATGATTCTATGAAAATCACACCCCTGAAAAGTAATGACAATCTATGTTTCAACCTTTTACTTTCTTTTGCTCAGCATCCAGTCATACATTTGCTCCAGAATATTAAAGCTACTGCAAGTTCCTTCAGCTTAAGATGAGATGTGAATTCTTGACATGAAGAGTAACTCTACTTTCACTTGAGGTGTCTGAGAACCAAATTTTGATGTCAGCTTTTGGTCTGAGTATTAATAACAGAGGCATCCTGTGTTGTACTCTGGACTGATCTCTGATCCCCCATGATCTGATGGATTTAATTTGCTGCAGAACTTGTTCTTACTTTCTAGTGGTAAAAATAGACTCAAACCCAACTTGTTGACAAGGGGATGCAGTTTTGTTTTCTGCCATATTGTGTGCAGGATCTCATGTCAGTGACAAAATCTATGGCTTACATTTTCCTGTTGCAGCAGTGCTCAACTATTTCGCAGCCTGAGCAGTGCTGAAGCTGAGAAAGACAATTTTAGGACTTGGGATATTGTTTGTCTTGTGTTTTGGCTGGAGATACTGTACTCCTTGTGTTTTTAAACTGGCTCTCCATTGCTCTAAAGCCACAGACTACTCACTTGTGACTTGGACTTGCTTGGGCTTGAATGTCCTCTTTTCCCTTCAGAAGCTGGAGCTGGTTTTATAAGGGAAAGCAGATACTTGATGTCTATTTACTCTCTTAGTCCAAGTTGGCAGGATTCAGTTGGGTCTGTACAGAACTTATTAGCTTTAAACACAGAGTACCCAAACACTGAACTGGTAAGGGGTGTCACATGGACAACAATTAGTGTCCTGCTTGGAAGAAAGGAGGGAGTGAGAAGTCATTTGTATCCCATGCCTAGCACTGTGTGTGAGCCAAGGTTTTGACAAGAGCACATCTTTCTAGACTTTGATTCTGAACAAATATGAAATCCAGGAGATTTACCCAGCCATACCAAATGCAAATACTTATTTTTGTTGGGAAATCTCTGTGTTTCACATACCTTGGGGGAGACTTTAGTACATGAAATGTGCATGGGACTTTTGCCATGAGTGGCTGATAAGAACAGCAGCATGTTTTATTAGGTCCTGCATTTAAAGGTGTAGATACTGTGCTGATTAAACCCTGGTTCAAGCTATTTTGTTTTCTTAATTTACTGTTTTCTTACAAAGCTAACTCTCAAGTTCCTTCCTGTCAGTGTTAAAAGGTACTAGACAAAGTGTTCAGAAGCAGATGGTCAGTAGTAAATGTAACTGCTCTACATTAAACTGTGTTTAGGTTTACAGTCTGACTAATCCTAATCCACTTCGATTTGATACAGCTTTTAACCAGCCTGGCAAATAATGCTGGGTATCATCTTGTGATTAGTCTGAAGACTTGCTTTAAATTCATGCTATCAAAGAATGCACTGAAAACTATGTTAGTCATGATGCTATACTAGTTACAAGGTCTTGTAATGCCAGGACAAGGGGCAATGGGTTTCAACTGGCAGAGGGGAGGTTTAGACTGGATGTTAGGAGGAAGTTGTTTGCAGTGAGGGTGGTGAGACACTGGCACAGGTTGCCCAGGGAGGTTGTGGCTGCTCCCTGCCTGGAGGTGTTCAAGGCCAGGTTGGAGGAGGCCTTGAGTGAGCTGTACTAGTGGGAGGTGTTCCTACCTATGGCAGGGGGTTGGAACTAGATGATCTTTGAGGTCCCTTCCAACCTTACCATTCTATGATTCTATGATTTACCTAAACTAAAATATCACAGGAAATAGTCCAGCTTCACTAGAAATCAATTCTAGGCCTTCTCTTGATTTCATGGAAGTAGGGTATGGACCATAGTCATAATAGATGCTTTAAACATATGACATAGTGGAGAAATTCCAGAGCATCTCTGTTATACTTGAATTAGTCCTACTGAGTTTAAGCACTCTACATAGCAAAGAACACTCTGACATATAATTTGTTGGAGCCCTCTTAAAAAACTATTATTTGTCACAGCCGTGTGGAACAAGCAGACCAACTTACAGACTCTGGGATTTCTGTTGAGCTGCATCTCAGATTTTCTGTTGCCGTAAATTATGTTCTCAAACATAGAATGCACATGTAATTCTGCAGACCTTTGACAACTGAGTTAGAAAAATACTGCGTGGGAAGAAACCTTCATAAAAAACTTTCAACTTATCACCAAAAGAAAAAAAAAAGTATTTAAAAAAAAAAAAAAAGTTTAGGAAGACAAAAGATTCCAAAAACTATCAGTATGTGCATGTGGTGGACTTCCAGGTGCTAGCAGACTGACCTTTTCTAGTCAGTCCCTGCTTTGTTACATCAGGAAGTTCTGGTTGTGCTGGCAGAAAGATGGCAATGACACAATCTTGAATTATAGAATGGTAAGGTTGGAACGGACCTCAAGGATCATCTAGTTCCAGCCCCCTGCCATAGGCAGGGGCACCTCCCACTAGTACAGCTCACTCGAGGCCTCCTCCAACCTGGCCTTGAACACTTCCAGACAGAGAGCAGCCACAACCTCCCTGGGCAACCTGTGCCAGTGTCTCACCACCCTCACTGCAAACAACTTCCTCCTAACATCCAGTCTAAACCTCCCCTCTGCCAGTTGAAACCCATTGCCCCTTGTCCTGGCATTACAAGACCTTGTAACTAGTATAGCATCATGACTAACATAGTTTTCAGTGCATTCTTTTANTCCAGAACTGCACAAAGTACTCCAGGTGGGGTCTGACAAAAGCAGAGTAAAGGGGCAGAATAACCTCCCTTAAAGTGGGTAAGAAAAGTGCTTTGAGGGTTATGTTCTTGAGCAGCTGCTAAACATTTATCAAAGAAACTCTTCAAAGGCACATCCAACTCCTTACCTAGTGTAACTCTTGCTTTAGAGTGTCTTGAGGTTTTATTTGGTGATGCTTAAGGATTTTGCTTCCAATCAGAACCACAGGTAGTGGTTCTCTGCAGGACAGCAGTGCCTGCCAAAATGCTGAAGAAGTCAGGCTTATCTGAAATTATCCACATCCCTATTATCTTTGAAAATAAATCAAGGGAATGGTATTGTACTTTGCACTTTGAATTTGGCTTTTATTAGCTGTAATTAACAGTCTCTTGGATTGTCTTTAGCAGGCCTAATGACAGTTTTGCCATATATGGTGCAGCTTGTTTAGAGTTGGTTTTTATTAGATAAAAATCATGGTAGACATCCAGATGTAGTTAACACTAGAAATGTCTGGGTAGCACAACAAGGGCAAACTTCTGACTGTCCAACTTGCTTCCACTATTTCTTAGAATCTACATTTCAGTTTTTATAGGCTATGCTGACTGACTTAAAACTTTCCAAGATGATATCCTGCTCCTGTGGAAGTCTGTGCCAACTCATCCCTTTCTCTTAAGGGAACAGACACAAACATACTTAGAAACACCTTTAGACACAAGAACTGCTGGATTCCCAATTTGGTTTTTTCTGTCTTTCCAATATCCCTAATTATAATCAGGGATTTCTTACTTTTCTTATGTTTATTATCACTTCATCAGCTTGGGACTGTGGTTCTTACAATGTTACCCTGACCTGGGACACTGGCTCAGAAATCTCTGTGCTCCTTCATGCTGTACAGGAATCACAGAATCATAGAATGGTAAGGTTGGAAGGGACCTCAAAGATCATCTAGTTCCAACCCCATGCCATAGGCAGGGACACCTCCCACTAGTACAGCTCACTCAAGGCCTCCTCCAACCTGGCCTTCAACACCTCCAGGAAGGGAGCAGCCACAACCTCCCTGGGCAACCTGTGCCAGTGTCTCACCACCCTCACTGCAAACAACTTCCTCCTAACATACAGTCTAAATCTCCCCTCTGCCACTTCAAACCCATTACCCCTTGTCCTGTCATTACAAACCCTTGTCAATAGTCCCTCCCCAGCCTTCCTGTAGCCCCCTTCAGATGTTGGAAGGCTACTCTAAGGTGTCCTGGAAGCCTTCTCTTCTCCAGGCTGCAGAACCCAAACTCTCTCAGCCTGTCCTCATAGCAGAACTCATCCAGAGCCCAAATGTCACTCCTGAGCACACTAGAAGAGTTGTGGAATTGTGAAGCAAATGAGCTCTGAATATGTTTGGTGGGCAGGTCAAATGGGGACCGCTGGTAGGACCACATGTGGCAGTGATGGAAATTTGGGCTGTTGTTGAAGAATGCTTTTCTAAGCAAGATGTCTCCTCAGGCCCAGAGAAGTCAGTCATAATTCTGACTCTGTCCCAACTATTCCTTGGCCTTGCCTGCTAAACCTCCACCCGGTCCTCAGGGTAGATCTTGGGTCAGCAGAGCATCTTCTCTCCGCTCTGGAGGAGGGAAAAGACTGATAAAACATTTTCTGCTGCTTGGCTCGGTGATTTGTGGCCATGCAGCCTGCTCCATGCCCAGTTTCCACAAGACAATCTGCACCAAAGTACTTAATTTCAGTTTTGTCATTACTTTTCCCTTGTGTCTGCGCTTCCACCCTGCTCTGACTTCCACTGGCTCTCAGACTCTAGACTGCAGCTCTAAGTAGTGGGGATTTAGACTGGATGTCAGGAGGAAGTTCTTTCCAGTGAGGGTGGTGAGGCACTGGAACAGGTTGCCCAGGGAGGTTGTGGCTGCTCCCTCCCTGGAGGGGTTGAAGACAGGGGTGGAGGGGGGCTTGAGTGGGCTGTACTAGTGGGAGGTGTCCCTGCCTATGGCAAGGGGTTGGAACTGGATGATCCTTGAGGTCCCTTCCAACCTTGCCATTCTATGATTTACAAAGACGCAGAAAACCTCCGTCATCGCTAGGAACATTCAGCAGCTTCCAGAACTGTACACCTGTGGCTTTGGGCAAGAAATAAACCCTAATCGAAGCCCAAAGTCCAACCATCCCAGTTTAGAGCCCCTTTTGCAGCACAAGCTGCATGAGCAGAGTGCATGAATTATAAATATAAGGACAGGCAAAATGATGGACTGTAGAATAACATGATAGTGCTTAGAGTGCAGATGCTCCCCCCAAACGTCTGCTGACAGAAACGCCAAGAAACCTACACGCAGCTATTTGAATAATGTGTCTTTATGGGTCTGTTTCTACCACATCAATCATTTGTTTTGCTTCACTATACCCTTTTTTTCATGACAAAATGGTTGGGAAAAGAGATTTTTTTTTTTTTTCTAGACTTTTCCTCCCCACCCCCATCTGGTAGGGATGCAGTGCTGGGTAAACTTTGAGTTCTGGCACCGTGACAAGAACTGGTGCAGCCGCTTTTATCATCCCTGTCTTTTAACTGTTTGAGCAGTTTTCTGGAGCAAATGTTAGCATTCCAACAGTCCTCCTCCTTTTATTTATTGGTTGCAGGGAGGTGGAGTAGCACATCTGGAAACCTTACTAACTGCCCAGGACTACTGTTTAAATAAACAGCAAGCACCTATCTTTTGATTTGGTTGGTCAGAATGAACCATTGCCACAATAAAACCCAAATCAAAATGGGATGTTTCTAATTAGGAGCTGTGTTCTTGTGGGCTCTTTTAATTGTTTTTTTGGTTTTGCTTGCTTTTAATAATCTGTTTACTGATTTAGATGAATAGTTCTGAAAGAAAGGAATCAATGGACTGATTATTGTATTTAGTTAGCTGTTCTTTGTATACCTCCCTGACCTGTAGGAAAAACAACCATATGTTTTTTCTTTAGGAAATGTTTGGCTCACAACTTCTGCATTCTTTGCTTCAAGAATGCAGGAGGGCAACCGAGCAAAGAGGTTACATCCTCCTAAAGAATTCACTTTTGAGACAGGCTTTTGGTTTCCTTCAATCCTCAAACCAAATGAAATCTGACAATGGAGTTGGTTTGGGTTTTAACAGGTTTTAAGGTATTTCCGAGTTTGGAACGACAAGTAAGCAATGACTTCATTTTCTAGTAATGGTAAGAAAGACTCTCAAGGGTTAACACTGTGTGAGATTTATGTGATTTGGCTTAAAGACATTTATACTCATCCTGTTTTCTTAGTGTATACTGTATTTCTATTTAACAGTCAGTCCACAGCGTGAAAAGATGTTGCCTTAAAAGTATGAGTTGTATTGCAAAAACAAATCCAGCTATTTTTAAATCTCAGTGCTGTCAAAACAAACAAGCAACTCACAAATTTCTGTTTGAAATGTCTGTTTCCCCTTACTTTTTGTGCTAGGTCTAAATATAAACATAGCTTCAAGCCTTGGTGAACTAAATGGAGCTGGCGTGTGCTTACCTTGGTGCTTAGCAGTTTGCCAGAATCATAGAACATTAGAGGTTGGAAGGGACCTCCAGAGATCAAGTCTAACCCCCTGCCAAGGCAGGATCAGCCAGGGTAGTTCACACAGGAACACATCCAGGTGGGTTTTGAAAGTCTCCAGAGAAGGAGATTCCACAACCTCTCTGGGCAGCCTGTTCCAGGGCTCTGTCACCCTCACTGTGAAGAAGTTTCTCCTTGTTTTGAGGTGTTCCTGTCTGTAGCTGTTGCTCCTTGTCTTATTGCTGCTGACAACTGAAAAGAACTTGGCCCCAGCCACTTGACACCCAGCCCTCAGATACTTGTTCATGTTGATCAGATCTCCTCTCAGTCTTCTCCACACTAAACACCCCCAGGGCTCTCAGTCTCTCTTAGTATGGGAGATGCTCAAGTCCCCCAATCATCCTTGTGTCTCTCTGTGGCAGGTCCCTGTGTATCTTGAACTGGGGAGCCCAAAATTTGACACAGTATTCCAGGTGTGGTCTCATCAGGGCACTGGGAGAAGAACCTCCTTAGACCTACTGGCCACATTTTTCTTGTTGCAGCCCAGGATGCCATTGGCTGTCTTGGCCACAGGGGCACATTGCTGTCCCATGGAGACCTTGCTGTCTACCAGGACTCCAAGGAACTGCTTTCCAACAGGGCAGCCCCTAACCTCTACTGTTTACATCATGATTACTGTCTTTTGTGGTCCTGTTTTATATGACAGCTGTTTCAAGGTGAATCTTGACTTCTGTCCCATCTCCATTTATTTCCATCCCCATATGGAACCTCTTCCTAATATCAATGCTGTCTACTTGAGTCTAGTTTTACTGGGTTTATTATTTTCCTAGTTTTAGTATTTTTTGCTCTTTGAATACTGGTACTAAAGCAATGGTTTTTAATAGTTTTCAGTGATTTTTTGTTTGTTTGTTTTATTTAGTTTATTTCTAAATCACACACTGGGAGAATTTAAATGTTCATAGACTCATCATGAGCTGATAGTGTTTATTTTGTTATACCATCATCTAAAATCAGGAGAGAAGAGAATTGAGAGTGGCATATTGTAATTGTGGGAAGCTCACAGGGGGCCTACAGGAAGGCTGGGGAGGGACTATTGACAAGGTCTTGCAATGCCAGGACAAGGGGCAATGGGTTTGAACTGGCAGAGGGGAGATTTAGACTGGATGTTAGGAGGAAGTTGTTTGCAGTGAGGGTGGTGAGACACTGGCACAGGTTGCCCAGGGAGGTTGTGGCTGCTCCCTTCCTGAAGGTGTTCAAGGCCAGGTTGGAGGAGGCCTTGAGTGAGCTGTACTAGTGGGAGGTGTCCCTGCCTATGGCAGGGGGTTGGAACTACATGATCCTTGAGGTCCCTTCCAACTTTACCATTCTATGATGCTATATATATGTATAGTATGTGTGTATATATAAATTCTCTCTATATATATAGTGAAGATAACAAATTGTCAGTAGTCCCTCCCCAGCCTTCCTGTTGCCCCTTTCAGATCCTGGAAGGCTACTATCAGGTCTCCTGGAAGCCTTCTCTTATCCAGGTTGCAGAGCCCCAACTCTCTCAGCCTGTCCTCATAGCAGAGCTGCTCCAGTCCTCTGAGCATATTTGTGGCCTCCTCTGGACGCATTTAGATTTTGGTAAGATTAACTGAGTAGTCCATAGAGATTTTCTCTCCGCTGATTTGACCTGTCTGCACCATTCTGATAACATTGCACCTGGAGTTGTGCTTGGGATTGTGCCTACCCAGGTGCAGGACCTTACACTTGGCCCTGTTGAATTTCATGAGGTTGTCCATGGCACAGCTCTACAGCCTGTCCAGTTCCCTCTGGATGGATCCCTGCCCTCTAGCAAGTCAACTGTGCCACACAGCTTGGTGCCATCTGCACACTTGCTGAGGGTGCACTGATTCCTCTGTCCGTGTAACTGACAAAGATGTTAAGCAGCACTGGTCCCAGCACTGACCCCTGAGGGACAAGATAGTCAGGGCAGCAGTTGTGCTCTGGAATTGCTCAGCCTTTGAGAAATCTGGAGTTTTTCCAGCCTTAGTGATCTCAAACCACTGTTTAAGTTAAACACTTGCACCTTATAAATTGAATATCTGCTAGCTCGTTCTTCAAATAGAAAGCTACAATTACAGGGAACCTTAATTGCAAAGATGAAACAAGTAAAACCTGCACATATGGGCTGAACACTTCTCCTGCTGGTTAATCTTCACTGTTTATACAGGGTGTTTTTGAAGCATAATTCAAAATCCTGTATTACAGGAATTTCGCTGTGGGATACTCAGGAGTCACAAGCAGTCAAAAACTGCCTTAGTCAGCAGTCCCTGCAGGAGCCAGCTTCTCTGTTTTTTCTGTTTACAGCAATAACTTATAACAAGGAGAAGTAATTTTGTGGGTTTAAGAAAATATTTTTTTTTAAGAAAAAAAAAAGTCTCTGCCTTTCTTTTAAGTTGTAGCTCCACTGTCTTTAAATCTTACTTGAGTCACCAGAAGCCTTAGTGGTACATTCAACCACACCAAACTTCCCAGACCCTCCTGCAGCACAGGTAGTCCTTGCACTAGGGCAGCTCTATTCCTACAGTCCCTTTGTTTTCCTAAGTGTGAGTTCTCTTAAACCAGTTTTGGGGAAAACTACTGCTTTGTACCTGGCTGTGAGAAAGAATCAGATTTGGCACACAGAGAAGTTTGGAAAATCTGGGTTCCTGCATGGTTCCCGAGCATGTCCGGAGAAGGGCAATGAGGTTGGGGAGAGACCTCGAGCACAGCCCTATGAAGAGAGGCTGAGGGAGCTGGGATTGGTTAGCCTGGAGAAGAGGAGGCTCAGGGGGGACCTTCTTGCTGTCTACAACTACCTGAAGGGTGCTTGTAGCCAGGAGGAGGTTACCTTCTTCTCTCAGGCAAGCAGCACCAGAACAAGAGGACACAGTCTCAAGCTGTGCCAGGGGAAGTTTAGGCTGGAGGTGAGGAGAAAGTTGTTGCCTGAGAGAGTCATTGACTGCTGGAATGGGCTGCCCAGGGAGGGGGTGGAGTCAGCGTCCCTGGAGGTGTTCAAGGCAGGTTTGGACGTGGCACTTGGTGCCATGGTCTGGTCTTGAGGGCTGTGGTGATGGGTTGGACTTGATGAGCTTTGAGGTCTCTTCCAACCCTGGTGATACTGTGATACTGTATCATGCACCAGGTACCCACTGAACTGAATGAGAGTAGGACTAACTTCTAATCTTTTTGTTCTATTTGTTTATTAACTGTTTATTTTGGCTTTTATCTCAAAACATACTAGTTTCACCAGGTTTTTATGACTTAGCCAAGTCTGTAGTGAAAAACTGAGTAAAAGGAAAGCAAAACACAGGCAACATCTCACCTGGAGTGCTGCATCCAGCTCTGGGCATCCGACCCAAGAGAGCCATAGACCTACTGCCACAGGTCCAGGGGAGGGTCACCAAGATGACCAGAGGGCTGGAGCACCTCTCATATGAAGACAGGCTAAAAGAGTGGGGGCCATTCAGCCTGGAGAAGAGAAGGCTCTGGAGAGTCCTTTTTTATACCTGCATTTCACTGTCTGAAGGGGACCTACAGGAAGGCTGGGGAAGGACTCTTTAGAAGGGGTTCTGGCAGTAGTATGAGGGGCAGTGGTTTGAAACTGGAGCAGGGTAGGTTTGCATTGGACGTAACGAAGAAGTTCTTCACAATGAGAGTGATGAAATACTGAAACAAGTTGCCCAGGGATCTGGTTGAAGCCCTGTCCCTGGAGACCTTCACGAGCTTCAATGAAGAAGTTCTTTATAGTGAGGGACTATTGACAAGGTCTGGCAATGACAGGACAAGGGGCAATGGGTTTGAACTGGCATGGGAGAGATTGAAACTGGATGTTAGGAGGAAGTTGTTTGCAGTGAGGGTGGTGAGACACTGGCACAGGTTGCCCAGGGAGGTTGTGGCTGCTCCCTCCCTGGAGGTGTTCAAGGCCAGGTTGGAGGAGGCCTTGAGTGACCTGTACCAGTGGGAGGTGTCCCTGCTTATGGCAGGGGATTGGAACTGAATGATCTTTGAAGTCCTTTGCAACCTTACCATTCTATGATTCTGTAAGACCAAACTTGATGTGGCCCTGGGCAGCCTGATCTAGTTGGAGGTGTCCCTGCTGACCGCAGGGTGGGGCTTGACAAGATGACATTTGAGGGCCCCTTTCAAACCCAATGCAATCTGTGAACCTCCAACCAGGATGACTATGTTAAGGTCCATTTTTTTTGAAAGAACTACTTATATTTCACATTCAATATGCACTTTCTTTTCTGTTCCTGGTAAATAAGTTAATTTAAGGTCACCCACATTGCAAATCTAGTTTTGGGTGCACTGGAAATCCAAAGTTTAATTCAAGCTTAGATACTTTTTAACTCGCTCTGGCTCCGTGTTTACTTCAAACCTCCCCTGTTGTGTGAGGCTCAGCACACTCTGTCTGCATTTAAATGCATTTAGAAAGATTGGCTGCTTTATTGTGAGAGAGGCCTTGTTTACTTGAGTGAGAAAGTTAATGCTGTGTAATAACACCTACAGCTTCTAGCCCTGGGACTCATTCACTGAGTGTTTGACTGGAGCCCTGAAATCCGCTTTGTTGCAAAGCAACACATTGCAGTGGAGCAAAAATTCCCTTCCTGTTAAATCGCTTTCCAGTTTTCTGGATAATGATGTGTTTAATTTGCCACAAAACATGGTAAACTGCCTGTAGTAGAAGTTTCAATTAGTCATTTAGAGTCNTTTCTAGCACTTAATTTTGATATTTTCAAGCTGGCAAAAGCTTTGAGTTCCTGATGTCTGAAAGGAATAGTAGTTTTACTATCTGCTGTGCTAACCATGGCACAGACAAGACCCAGAAGCCATTGAAGCTTCAGACAATGCGTGGATAATGTGCTCAACGCGTTCTCCTGTTTCTGATTTTCACTCTGGGCCACACAGCTGAGATAATTTCCAATAGCATCATCTTTTCTGAGCCTTGGTGAAGAATGTGAATGGCTTTGCAAGTTTCTTTCAACTGTTTTCTGTTACTACTCCACTCCACAAAGTCCCTTAATCATTCTTCGCTCGCCCTTGTGTCCAGCTAGGGTGTATAGAGCTGAGCATACACTGGAGCAGATGGTGCCATATGTTTGGGGATTACAGGGAACTGAGACAACTTACCTTCTCTGTTTTCTAGGGCAAGGGTGGGTGAAGGTGCTGGAGCATGGCCAAGGATGAGCAATGAAGCTGGTGAAGGGCCTATAGCACAAGTCTTATGAGGAGTGGCTGAGGGCACATGGGTAGTTTAGCCTGGAGAAGTAGGGAGACATTCTTGCTCTCTACAGCTACCTGAAAGCAGATTGGAGTGAAGTGGGAATCAGTCCCAAGTAACAAGGAAATGGCCTCAAGGTGCAGAGGAGGTTTATATTGGACATCAGGAAAAAAATCATAGAATCATAGAATGGCAAGGTTGGAAGTGACCTCAAGGATCATCTAGTTCCAAACCACTGCCATAGGCAGGGACACCTCCCACTGGTACAGGTCACTCAAGACCTCCTCCAACCTGGCCTTGAACACCTCCAGGCAGGGAGCAGCCACAACCTCCCTGGGCAACCTGTGCCAGTGTCTCACCATCCTCACTGCAAACAACTTCCTCCTAACATCCAGTCTAAATCTCCCCTCTGTCAGTTCAAACCCATTGCCCCTTGTCCTGTCATTGCAAGACCTTCTAACTAGTTCCTCCCCAGCTTTCCTGTAGGCTCTCTTCAGATAGTGGAAGGCTACTCTAAGGTCTCCTGGAAACCTTCTCTTCTCCAGGCTGCAGAGCCCCAACTCTCTCAGCCTGTCCTCATAGCAGAGCTACTGCAACCCTCTCAGCATCTTCGTGGCCTCCTCTGGACCCGCTCCAACAGTTTCATGTCCTTCCTGTGCTGGGGTCTCCAGAACTGCACACAGGACTCCAGGTGGGGTCTGAGGAGAGCAAAGTGGCAGAATCCCCTCCCTTGCCCTGCTGCCCACACTGCTCTTGCTGCAGCCCAGCACACAGTTCCTGTCTGGGCTGCACTCACACTGCAACCTCATGTTGAGCTTTTCATCAGATTCAGCATTCTTCACCAAAATGGTGGCGATCAGCATCCCTGGTGTTTAAAATATGTGAAGACATAGTGCTGGGTAACATAGTGATCTGACAGTGTTAGGTTTATCATTGAAATTGATCATCTTAAAGGTCTTTTCCAACATAAACAATTCTGTGATTCTGTGAAGATAGTAGGTGTCAGTTCCTTCTAAATGTACATAAGCAGGCCAAGGCAAAAGTGAAAGTAGTCTTTAGGTACATCCCTTATGGATGACTTCAGGGCTCAGAATCATTAGCACAGATTAGGGGAATGAGTGACTTATGATGAGTTCAATCAGAAATGTGTTAATTGTCCTCTCTTTGCTCATTATCATACATTTGAGAGTTAAGAATTGTCAAATTAAATTATATCTCTTCCCACCGTCACCTTTCTGCATTTGATTTCTTTTCTTCTCCTTGCATTGCTGTACATAGCCAATGTTTTTCACCTCCCTTCTCCTGGACAGAGGGAGGAAAATTTCAAGAGGACTCACTATTATTTCACATTGTTTTGTGGCAAGCATTGGTGAATGAGGCAGAAGAACAATTTGAAGGTCTTTTCCAGTCCTGCCTTGTTGGCAAAAGTGAAGTCTTGCCTCTGTACTGCCTCCTGTTTCCCCATCATCCCCCTGTGGCTGCTGCTTCATATCAGCTCCTGAAACATCCCATGGAGAGAACCAAAGCCCAGTGCTGACCAAGCCCGAGGTGACCTCCCATACAAATCCCCCTGTAACTCATCCTCCACCACGGGCCTCCAAGGAGCAGGCTCCCAAGGTCTGCTCCTTCTCTTCATCCCCAGACACATGTTTACTTGCAGATGTAAGCAAAAAACTTATTTTTTTTTATTTTTTTTTTGGAAGAACATCCGTGGGAAGCAATTTTCTTCCTGAACTCAGCATTACTGTTTTGACACTATCCCAGGTTAATCTTTTATTTCCACAAATGACGTGTGGACATGTGTGGGACTGTCTGCTTAATGTATGTCTATGCCTGTCACCTAGAAAATAAACTCTTCATCTCATAGAAACAGCACACAGAGATGGGAACTTCAAAATAGTAATATTAATAATCATGTACTGCTGTCACCCTCTTCCAAACTGTAAAGATTTGGTATTCACTGAACAGCCAATCTGCTCTCTCCCATTTAGTTCACATAGTTAATTTCTGTTCTCCAGTTGTTCATCATTTGATCACAGAATGCTAGAGGTTGGAAGGGACCTTCAAAGATCAAGTCCAACCCCCACTGCAAAGCAGAACCACCTAGGGCAGGTTACACAGGAATGAATGCAGGCATGTTTTGAAGATCTCTAGGCAAGACTCCACAACTTCTCTGGGCAGTCTGTTCCATCACCCTCACAGTAAAGAAGTTTTTTTCTCATGTTGGGGTGGTGCTTGATAACATCTTTGTCAGTGACATGGACAGAGGAATGGAGTGCACCCTCAGCAAGTTTGCAGATGACACCAAGCTGTGTGGCACAGTCGACTTGCTAGAGGGCAGGGATGCCATCCAGAGGGACCTGGACAGGCTGGAGTGTTGGGCCCAGGCTAACCTGATGAAATTCAGTAAGGCCAAGTGTAAGGTCCTGCACCTGGGTAGGCACAATCCCAAGCACAAATACAGGCTGGGTGGTGAATGGCTGGAGAGCAGCCCTGAGGAAAAGGACCTTGGAGTCTGGGTTGATGAAAAGCTCAACATGAGCCTGCAGTGTGCACATGCAGCCCAGACAGCCAACCGAGTCCTAGGCTGCATCAAGAGAAGCGTGGCCAGCAGAGCAAGGGAGGTGATTCTGCCCCTTTACTCTGCTCTCGTCAGACCCCACCTGGAGTACTGTGTGCAGTTCTGGAACCCTCAGCACAGGAAGGACATGGAAGTGTTGGAGCGGGTCCAGAGGAGGGCCACAAAGATGATCAGAGGGCTGGAGCAGCTCTCCTATGAGGACAGGCTGAGGGAGTTGGGGCTCTTCAGCCTGGAGAAGAGAAGGCTTCGAGGGGACCTGATAGTAGCCTTCCAGTATCTGAAGGGGGCCTACAGGAAGGCTGGGGAAGGATTATTTACAAGGTCCTGCAATGACAGGACAAGGGGCAATGGGCTTAAACTGGCAGAGGGGAGATTTAGACTAGATGTTAGGAGGAAGTTCTTTACAGTAAGGGTGGTGAGGCACTGGAACAGGTTGCCCAGGGAGGTTGTGGATGCTCCCTCCCTGGATGTGTTCAAGGCCAGATTGGATGAGGCCTTGAGTAACCTGTACTAGTGGGAGGTGTCCCTGCCTATGGCAGGGGGTTGGAACTAGATGATCCTTGAGGTCCCTTCCAACCTTACCATTCTATGATTCTATGATTCTATGAATTTTCTGTGATTGAGTTTACATCCATTGCCCCACATTCAGTTACTGGGTATTACTGAAAAGAGGCTAGCTCCATCCTCCTGTCAGACACCCTGAAGATATTGTAGACATTGATGACATCTCCTCTCAGCCTTCTCTTCTCCAGACTAAGCAGCCCCAGGTCTCTCAGTCTTTCCTCCTAAGAGAGATGCTCCAGTCCTTTAACTATCCTTGCAGCTCTCCATCAAATTCTCTCAAGCAGTTCCCTGTCCCTCTTGAACTGGGGAGCCCAGAACAGTACAAAGTATTGGAGATGTGGTCTAACTAGGGCTAAGTAGAGGAGAAGGAGAACCTCCCACACTCTTCTTAATACACCTGAGTACACTAATGGCCTTGTTGTCCACCAGGGCACATTGCTGTCCCATGGGTAACTTCTTAGCAACCAGGGCTCCAAGGTCCCTCTCTGCAGAGCTACTCTCCAGCTGGTCATCCCCTAACCTGTACCAGTGCATTTGGTGATTCTTTTACTCCTTTGCCTTCTGAGAAAACTTTTTTTTCCCAAATGAGTATCCTAAACCTCTGTGAAACATGGCATTTTGGATTTTGAAAGAAACCTACTAGTAGTATAGGATTAGAGGTTTCTGAAAAAGAAATAGTTTCTGCTTCTGCATAAAAATGTTTCAGACTATTATGAGGGTGGTGAGACACTGGCACAGGTTGCCCAGGGAGGTAGTGGCTGCTCCCTCCCTGAAGGTGTTCAAGGCCAGGTTGGAGGAGGCCTTGAGTAACCTGTACTAGTGGGAGGTGTCCCTGCCTATGGCAGGGGGTTGGAACTAGATGATCCTTGAGGTCCCTTCCAACCTTACCATTCTATGATTGGTAGAAATTTCAAAGCAAGTTCACTAAGAGAAAAAAATTGTGGGTGGGTTTGTGGCTCTGGCCCTCAGGGCTCTTCATAGGAGTACCGAGAGGTTTGTATGGCTGTGTACAGGTTTGTATGGCTGTGTATAGGTTTGTATGGCTGTTTTCTGTGTAGGTTTGTGACTTTGTCTAGTACTGAAGAGTTTGCACAAAGTTTACTACAGTTATTTAGGCAAAATCTGAAGTGCAGTTTGACCCAAAAAGGGACGATGCTCTGGCATCATAGGAGTAACTGACTCGGGGAAGATTTGCTATTGAAGCAAAATGAAGAAATCTGGGAACTCAGCCTAACCATGGAAACTACTTCTCTCACCACAAATATGACATGCACATTTTATAAAACCTGCTTATTACCAGGGGCCAAGTTCTGTGGTCCTTATACAAGCAGAACTTTCACTGAAAGTTCACTGAGGATGGTCGGCTTTGGCCCCGAGCTATTGCTTTTCCATCAAAAATTACTTCATTTGTAATTTCCTCTTCTTATATTTCTCAGTAACTGCAGAAATGTGAGCTAGTCATTTAATCTGAACTGAACAAAAGCTTTGAGGGCTCTCTAGAACTGCAATTTTATCTCTCAGTGTAGTAGACTAAAAAAGTCAATTTGTGGACGTGATGTTTTACTTAGAGGGGGGAAAAAAACCCATATTTGGACAACTACCTTGACAGGAAACCAATGTAAACATGAGAGATTTTTCCATCTAAATAAGATGAGAGGCTGGGTTTTAAACTGAAGAGCAGTGATTTGGGATGTTACTAGCAGCTGACTTAATATTGGACTTCTGGGATGCATCTGTGAGCCACAAGCTAGTGCTGAATGAGATCTGGGTTACTTACATTACCCTAGCTAATTTTATTAGTGTGCTGCTCAGCCTTGGCTGGTATTTTCACTTCTCTCAGGGTAATGCAAATATTTCCATACTACACTTTTAGATGCTTGTATGGCCATCCAACAGAGAAGTGGACTCATGAATAATGGCAGGGAATAGAATCATAGAATGGTAGGGTTGGAAGGAACCTCAAGGATCATCCAGTTCCAACCCCCTGCCATAGGCAGGGACACCTCCCACTAGTACAGCTCACTCAAGGCCTCCTCCAACCTGGCCTTCAACACCTCCAGGGAGGGAGCAGCCACAACCTCCCTGGGCAACCTGTGCCAGTGTCTCACCACCCTCACTTCCTCCTAACATCCTGTCTAAATCTCCCCTCTGCCAGTTCAAACCCATTGCCCCTTCTCTTGTCATTACAAGACTTTGTCAATAGTCCCTCCCCAGCCTGCCTGTAGGGCCCTTCAGATACTGGAAGGCTATTCTAAGGTCCCCTCGAAGCCTTCTCTTTTCCAGGCTGCAGAGCCTCAACTCTCTCAACCTTTCCTCATAGGAGAGCTGCTGCAGCCCTCTCAGCATCTTTGTGGCCTCCTCTGGACCCACTCCAATAGTTCCATGTCCTTCCTGTGCTGAGGGCACCAGAACTCACACAGTACTCCAGGTGGGGTCTGACAAGAGCAGAGTCAAGGGTCAGAATCCCCTCCCTTGCCCTACTGGCCACACTGCTCTTGCTGCAGTCGAGGACTCTGTTGCTGTCTGGGCTGCACTCACACTGCAGGCTCATGTTGAGCTTTTTATCAACCCAGACCCCAAGGTCCTTTTCCTCAGGGCTGCTCTCAGTCATTCACCACCTAGCCTGTATTTGTGCTTGGGATTGTGCCTACCCAGGTGCAGAACCTTGCAATTGGCCTTGTTGAATTTCATGAGGCTGTCCAGGACACAGCTCTGCAGCCTGTCCAAGTCCCTCTGGATGGATCCCTGCCCTCTAGCAAGTCGGGTATACAGGGGGCTTAAGGCATAATGGCATGGAATATACAGGGGGCTGAGGTAATAATGACATGGAATATACAGGAGGCTGAAGCAAGGGCTGGGATCTGACCCTTGGATTGATCGTTCAAGTTGCTCAGAGAGGAAATGAATGAGTCAAAAGCTGCTGCCATCAGTGTAGTTCTGAGCAGCATATCCATAACCCTGAAGTAACTGTTACATCTGGCATCCCATTTGACCATTTCTGTTGTGTGACCAAAGATTTAATAGCCATGCAGAGGAAAGAATGAGCCCACTGCAACATTTTACTATTAGGACAAACCCAAACCAGCAGACATGAAGGTGTTCTTCCCATTCTGTCTTCACCAGAGCCATGGGCATTGCTAGCAAAGCTTGAGCCTGAGCTCAGTGCTCCCAGTTGAGAAAGCTCCAGTGTACAGAGCTATGCTGGAGCTGCTCCCAGCACTGGGCTAACTCTGAAGGCACTACCAATGCAGTTCAATTTTGTGAATAAACCAACAGTGTGGATTTTCCAGCTTGTGGTAGCAAATCCATTTAAAACAATTGAGTTTCAGGTTTTAGCTATGAGTTAGGTTTCTTTTCCAGAACGAGTTGTGGTCCTGATGCTCTTTGAATGTCACTTACCCAAGATTAATTTCTGAATTATATATAAATTGTTTAATCACCTGTGAAACTTTGCAGCTTTCAGCTTTTCATTTCATTAGCTGCAAGATGAATGTCAATTAGATGTGTTTGGAAGGCCAGGGCTTGATGACACACACAGCAAACACCGCTGAGGACTCTGTTTCATTTAATGCGGTAATAATAAACACTCCACAGGCAATATTTCAGCAATCAAGAATGCTTTTGCAGTCTTTTCTATCTATATGCATTTGGCTAAATGACAAAACTGAGAGGAAAAGGGGAAAAAAAAAAAAAAAAAGGTAAAAAATGAGTCAGACTTATTGCCTTAATGTAACCTTCCTGGCTGAAGTATATTAATTGGCAAAATGAATTACCTCAGACCAGAGCAGAGAAAGGCCTCCATTGTGCAGTGCCATGGCATGAAAGCTATACTCTTTGGCTTGCGCCTTCTTTCCTCGGCGTCGTGATCCGTCCCGTCCCATCAGCAGGCTCCAAAATCAGCCTTGTGAGATTTATAACACCTCTCAATTGGAAGCTCTTTCATTCAGTGAGTTTATACATGAAACCAAGTTACTTTGAAGTATTTTGTAGAATCATTTTGATTGGGAAAAACCTCGAAGATCGTTGAGTCCGACGATAAATGAGGTGGAAAAACCTTTCCCCTTTCAAAAGCTATTCCAAACTTCTTCCTGTGATGCAAGTGTGGTAATTCTTTAACCTGCAAGGGTTAACATGTGGGAAAATGGGTCATTATTTCTTCTTTTACACAAGAATTTGGTGTCTGGAGCACCTTGTCAGGACAACATGAGACCCAAGAGCCTTCCTCCTTCCTAAGGTTGAGGTCCAGCAATAACCTCGGGTAGCAGCGACCCAATCTGGGTTGGAAGGACTAGGGCAGTCAGACAGAGGCTGTGCCTGTGTTTCATCAAATGACAGCTCCATGTAATTTGCTTGCTTTGCAGCAAGGACTTGAAACAGTCTCTGGCCCAATGCATTTCATTATCAGAGCTTTTTTCCCAGTCCAGCAAATGTTGAATTGTTGTATCTGTTTGAGACTGAAGAGGAAAGCAGCACAATCTTGAGTAAAACAGGCAGGGTCATCATTTGCCTTTTATGTAAAAAGGGTCATAACTCAATTGCTTTATGCTCCACTATCATTGTCTCCTCTTTGTATTCAAAGAAAGGAACAATCTCTTTTATTTTCTTTTTTTTCTTTTTTTAATTTTTTTTTGCCCCCCCCCCCCC
>VWZE01004271.1:205411-224107 GCA_013396675.1 Eubucco bourcierii
AAATAAATATATTTTAGAAATAGAGATATTTTTAAAAATAAATATATTTTATAAATAAACATTTTTTAAATAATTTTATAAATAGATATATTTTAGCAATAAATATATTTTAGAAATAAATATATCCTAGAAATAATTTTAAAAATAAATATATTTTAGCAATAAATATATTCTAGCAATAAAGATATTCTAGAAATAATTTTATAAATAAATTTATGAATAAATATATTTTAGAATGTTTTAAAATATAATTTGTTAATATTATTATAAATGAATTTTAAAATTATGTTAAGGACAATTAGAGTTGCAGTTGTTGTTTTAGCTTTTAATAAGTACAAAACAAATTAATTTAACTGACGCCTACTACCTAATTGGCAGTAGGGTAAATTTGTAGCTGCCAATGAATGAAAATCTTCAGCCTGGAGAAGAGAAGACTTCCAGGAAACCTTAGAGTAGCCTTCCAGTATCTGAAGGAGGCCTACAGGAAGGCTGGGGAGGGACTATTTACAAGGTCGTGCAATGACAGGACAAGGGGCAATGGGTTTGAACTGGCATGGGAGAGATTGAAACTGGATGTTAGGAAGTTGTTTGCAGTGAGGGTGGTGAGGCACTGGCACAGGTTGCCCAGGGAGATTGTGGCTGCTCCCTCCCTGGAGGTGTTCAAGACCAGGTTGGATGAGGCCTTGAGTGAGCTGTACTAGTGGGAGGTGTCCCTGCCTATGGCAGGGGATTGGAACTAGATGATCCTTGAGGTCCCTTCCAACCTTACCATTCTATGATTCTATGAAAATGAAAAAAAAACAAAACCTGGAACTCCAGAAAATATAAACAGATTACACATTGCAGTGTTCATTAGAAAGGAATAAAAATACAGGCCGTGAATGATCATCATGATTGACAATCATCAAATCCTTATGAATACACAAGTATTAGCTGTAACAGCACATTCATTGCAAATTTGAGGGCATAGTTAAATTACAAAATATCCAAGAGATTTTTTTTTTTTTCAGTTATGTTCACATAAAACCACTCACCCTAATTAAAACACAACTCCAGTCATCTTTAAACTTTAAGCTGGAAATCACTTTCACCTTTTTGGTGGGTTTTTTTTGCATAGATATGTCCAAACTAGTGTTAACTTGTGGTATGTTTAAGGAAGGCTGCAGGATCTTCTTTTGAAGCTTAAATGTTTTTTCAAAGCTAACTGTAGTTTAGTTACCTGCTTATGCAGACCTATGCATTCCTAAGAAATTAGCCAAGCAGGTACCATATCACCCAAAAAACTAATCCACAGTTCACATGAGATGCTGCAGACTGCTGATCAGTCCACAGCAGCTACAACCTGCCTTGCTGCTGCCTTCCCATCTCCTCATGTATGTAGTCAGCAGCTTCCACTGAAATCCATCATGTTCCTTGGTCAATCAGTGGTCAGTTAATGTCTTGAGTTTTAGAAGGAAAATTTTACAGGACAAGGCATATGGTTTATCCCATTCAGGAAAAAACTGTAATCATAGAATCATAGAATGGTAAGGTTGGAAGGGACCTCAAGGATCATCTAGTTCCAACCCCCTGCCATAGGCAGGGACACCTCCCACTAGTACAGCTCATTCAAGGCCTATAATGTGGCAGTTTTGCTTTAAATGCCAAGTGGTTAGCAGAGTTCAGTTGATGGAACTTAACCAGACACTGGGCTGAACACTGGCTATTCCCAGCTTCACAGAACAGGAGTAATGAAGATGCTGAGTGGCAGTGACAAGCTGAAGATTATCCACTGCTTTATTGCAAATGGAATAGAAAGCAGCTTCATATTAGTTATTAATCGGTCGTCTCGGCACATTTAACTATTGTGACTTCAAACATCTGTGTGTCTGTTTCCAGACTCACAAAACAGAATAGAGAAGTGGCTTCTTCATTTACTTTTGTTAGTTCACCTCAGTTCACTCTTCAAAGTGCATAAGAATATCCCTGTGGTTGTCACTTACTTTAAAAAGAAGGAAGTAAAACAAACCAGAGCTATGTCAAAGCAAGTGTGTATAAAACGCTGTCATATTTTCTTTCCAGTTAGCTACAAGCTGAAAATAGAAACTTGATGTTTTGGCATCTTTAGATGTTTGAAAAGCATCCAAAATTCCTATTTATTAAATTGAGAAACAATGAAGCTTTTAATTCTATTCACTCTTACCCGAAGAAACTATTTCTGGCAAGCTCCTTTAGCAAAAAAGAATTCCATACAAAGCATGGATGATTGTATGATCACATCGTGTAATCAAACATTATCAGGGTGCTCTTGGATTTCTTTGGTGTGGTTGGATTGCTTTAATATCTCTGCCATTACTCTTAGTCATTCACTCAGTACCTTGTAGTAGAATAGTTGATAAATTTTGTTTTTCCTTTTTTTTAAGTAGTTATTTAAAATTAGTTTTCAAGTTTTGGTTTTTAGAGTCAGGAAAATACTTTGTTTTACTTGGATAGAATTTGTCCAGATTCAGCATTCAGAGTCTTAATTAAAGAATTAAGACTCTGGCAGGGGGTTGGAACTAGATGATCTTCGAGGTCCCTTCCAACCTTATCATTCTATGAAACTTAAAGAGATCTTATGCAAATCTTAACTAAAGAATCATAGAATTGTAGAATGGTTTGAGTTGGAAGTGACTTCCACATCCAGACATGCTACAGCTCCTCTTCTCTTATTTTTGGTGGTAACCTGTGAAGTCATTAAAGGAGGCTGATGAGGTTGTTAGGGTCAGTGCACACTTAAGCACTCCTGTTTAAATATAAGATAGGTAAGAGGGGTCAGCACTGCCCAGCCAAAAGGCTAGATTTAAAAGACTTCTAATTAATTCCTTTTATGCCAGTTGTCATCATTAAAATTTGGGAGGTTTGGGGTTTTTTGGTATTTTTTTGTTGTGTTTTTTGTTTGTTTGTTTTTGGTGTGAGTTTCTGGTCCGTGTTTTCTTTTTTGTTGTTGTTTGGTTTTGGTTTGGTTTGGTTTGGTTTTTGTTTGGTGTTTTTTGTGGATTTTTTGTTTGGTGGTGGATCTTTTTCTTTCTGGTTTGGATTTTTTTGCTAACTGTGCTGGAACACACTTGCCTTGTCTAGTTGATTTGCACACAATGATCCTCAGCTATAAATCAGAATATCCTATGGCAAATTTAATTTGTCTTTCTTCTTCTTTTTTTATTGTTGTTATTGGGTTTTTTTGTTTGGGTTTTTTAATTTTTGTTGTTTGTTATTTTTAAAGGGTTTTTCATACCATTTTTTCCAATGCTGATGCTTGAGCTGTTCTACACATGTAGAAATGCAGGCAGAAGTGAAAGTCTTTATCTTCTGCATCACCTCACACAGGGTTAAAACATTGCACATCACAGATGAAGTTTGCCTGCCGGTATTTAGGGAGATTTAAGTGGTGCTTTAGGCTTTGTGCACATTCTTTCCACCCTAGATGCACATTGCTGTGGCTGGAGAATAGTTACATATGGCCATCATATTATATCATAATTAAGCAATTAAAGAATGCTGATGGCATTCTGTAGCAATTAATGACTGAGCAGGAGAAGTTGCCACAGCTTATTACACAGGCTGGCTGTCAGTCCTCTAGGAAAAGCTTCTGGCCTTTGTTATTACTTCTGTCATAAACTGGTTTGATTTAAGAAAGGTGAAGAGAGGACCATTGCTACCTGTCATAAAAGGCATTTTCTTCTAAACTGTACATAGAATCATATTCCTCAAAAAAGCTGCTACTGCTCTGCACCAGGCTTCTCTGAAGATGCAGTGTTAATCACAGCTGCGTAGGGTTGGTTAGGGTTACGATGTTCTGTATCTTAATTTTTCATTTAAGCCAGCTTTTCTTTCCTTTGTTTTGTGGAAAACACATTAGCTGAATTAACAGAAAAATAAAATATTATCCAAAGGTCAGGTTGGATAAGGCTTTGAGCAACCTTGTCTAGTGGAAGGAGTCCCTGCCCAAGTAGATTTGTAGATTCGTAGAATGGTTTGGGTTGAAAGACACCTTAAAGCTGTTTCCTCTCATCCTGTCACTACAAGCCATTGCAAAAGGTACCTCCCCAGCTCTCCTGTAGGTCCCTTTCAGGTACTGGAAGGCTTTTCTAAGGTGTCCCTGGAGCTTTCTTTTCTCCAGGCTAAACAACTTCAAGTTTCACAGTCTGTCTTCAGAGGGGAAGTGCTCCAGCCCTCTGATCATCTTTGGACCACTCTCTGGATGCTCTCCATCAATTCAGTGTCCCTCTTATGCTGGGGGCACCAGAGCAGGACACAGTACTCCAGGTGGAGTTTCACAAGAGCAGAGTAAAGGGAAACTAGATGACCTTTAAGGTTCCTTCCAAATCAAACCATTCTATGATTTGCACACTCTTGACACTTGTTCTGTATGGACACAAGAAATCTATCAAGCTACACTTGAAAAGCACCAGAAGTGTCATTTATGGCAGGGCTTGGAATATGGAACAGAAAAAAAAAAAAAATAGGTGAAGACAGATGGACAGATAGAAGACAATCCATGGGAATCCATGTTACCCATTAGCATGATAGTGTGAAGAGTATAGAACATTGTGTCCTGGCAGGCATAAATCCTGCCAGGCTGGTTTAAACCCTCCTCAGTCCTCCTTCTGTTCAGGGTCCGGAAGTCGAAGTAGATTGAGGAAAAGCAAAGCCTTGTGGCTAGGAGCTTAGCACCATGTGTCAGGCATCTGATGCAGTCCCTCAGCATGCCTGCATGGTCACATGAGGCATGAAGCTTTAAATACATTGGGCAGCACAAGGATGCTAAATGCCTATTGGCCAGTTTAACTTTCAAATTGGTCCATTTAAGGGGGGGGTGGGGGGGGGTGGGGGTGATTTAGAAGCCGCACCTAGCCCCGCACGCTAGGGGCAATGGGTTTAAACTGGCAGAGGGGAGATTTGGACTGGATGTTAGGAGGAAGTTCTTTACAGTGAGGGTGGTGAGGCACTGGAACAGGTTGCCCAGGGAGGTTGTGGCTGCTCCCTCCCTGGAGGTGTTCAAGGCCAGGTTGGAGGAGGCCTTGAGTGAGCTGTTCTAGTGGGAGGTGCTCCTGCCTATGGCAGGGGGCTGGAACTAGATGATCCTTGAGGTCCCTTCCAACCTTACCATTCTATGATTCAAGATTCTGTCATTGCCATCTTTCTGCCAGCACAACCAGAACTACCTGATGTAACAAAGCAGGGACTGACTAGAAAAGGTCAGTCTGCTACCACCTGTAAGTCCACCACATGCACATACTGATAGCTTGCCATTCTATGATTCTATGAGACCTGACAGTAGCCTTCCAGTATCTGAAGGGGGCCTACAGGAAGGCTGGAGAGGGAATATTGGCAAGGTCTTGCAATGACAGGACTAGGCAGTGGGTTGGAACTAGATGATCCTTGAGGTCCCTTCCAACCTTACCATTCTATGATTCTTCAGAGATTGTTTTTGCTATGCAGACAGCCTTCTCTGCACAGCAGGAAGCAGCACCTCTTAGTGTGGCTCTTGAAGTAAGGCTTTTATATGGAGCTCTTCTTTGAAGTAGTTTAAAATGGGAGCATCTCTGTGTTAATCAGGGGCTCGTTTAATACTTATGGGATCCTGAGGAGAGATCAGCACTTCTCCCTCCACACCTTCCAAAAGGGAATATGATGCTGCCATCCAGTTCAGCTTAGTGGGGCACCAGGCAAGCAACCAGCACAACTGTTCCAAGACAGGTCTCTGAAGAGCTTTCCATAACAACTGGAGGACTGAAGAGTTTACTCACTGACCACCTAGCTCATTACTCATCAAAATGCAATCTGGTTTAGGGCTCCTTGTTGGAATAGCTACAACACCAAGACCAGACTTACTGCATAGACTGGGAATTGCCATGGCCACATGTTTGCAGCTTACACTGACTCCGCAGCAACTCACTCTCTCTTCCCCCTCTGCCTGGAATATTTTGTATTTTCCTGTGGGATCATTATCATGAGTTTTGGAAGCGTTCTTATATGGGAAGCTTACTCAGGGATCGAAGGCATCATGAGTACTGTGTGCTAGGGTTAATGCTAAGACCTCTGCAACACAGTTAGAATTTTTCCTGTTTCGTGTTCCTATTTTTCCAAGTTCTGATTGTTCAAACTGTTTAATTCTATGTTAATAAATATCCTTTGTGCAAATATTTCCTGTCGACCGAAAATCCAAAGAATCTGAGGGAATTTTCCCCGATTTTAAAAATATTAATAACAAAAAATAATATTCATATATATTAATAACTCATAATCCATAACCAGTTATTAATATCTCATCACACATCATGTGTGTAAGGCAGCAACTCCCTTATGAAATAGTCATCCATTTTTTCTTCCTTTTTTTTTTTTTTCTCTTTCAACCAGCTATAGGCTTACTGGCGGCAATTCACAGTTCACAATCAACCCATCAACAGGCCAAATCATCACCAGTGCTCTTCTCGATCGGGAGGTGAGGGAGAACTACACTCTGGTGGTCGTGGCAAGCGATGGGGGCTTCCCCGAGGCTCTCTCCAGTTCCACCAGCGTGCTCGTCTCTGTTGCCGATGTGAACGACAACCCACCCAAATTCCAACACCACCCCTACGTCACCCACGTGCCATCACCCACCACTTCAGGTAACCTGATCAGTGGCAGAGTTTGGGATACCTCAGACATCTTGCAAAAGGAAAAACTGTGCCATAAAAAAATGTGTCTGAGATGTTCCTCTGCGGCTGTTTCTCAGGGTTTGTTTTATTGGTGTTGCATGGGAATGAGTAATGGCAAGGCTCAGTCACCCACACTTTGGCAATTATTTTTTCCATCCAAATTCAATGTGGACAAAGTGGCTGTGTCCAGTTCTGGGCCCCTCAATTGAAAAAGGACATTGAGGTGCTTGAGTGTGTCCAGAGAAGGGCAACAAGTCTGGGGAGAGGCCTGGAGCACAGCCCTATGGAGAGAGGCTGAGGGAGCTGGGATTGGTTAGCCTGGAGAAGAGGAGGCTCAGGGGAGACCTTCTTGCTGTCTACAACTACCTGAAGGGTGCTTGTAGCCAGGAGGAGATTGCTTTGTTCTCTCAGGCAAGCAGCACCAGAACAAGAGGACACAGTCTCAAGCTGTGCCAGGGGAAGTTTAGGCTGCAGATGAGGAGAAAGTTGTTGCCTGAGAGAGTCACTGACTGCTGGAATAAGCTGCCCAGGGAGGTGGTGGAGTCACCGTCCCTGGAGGTGTTCAAGGCAGGTTTGGACGTGGCACTTGGTGCCATGGTCTGGTCTTGAGGTCTGTGGTGATGGGTTAGACTCGATGATCTTTGAGGTGTCTTCCGACCTTGGTGATACTGTGAGACTGTAATTATTTTCCTGGTGTGGTATAGAGAAGACATAGTGTAAACAAGCATCCACTCAAATAAGTCATTACATTATTTTGCCAGGATTAGGAAGGCAATGGCTTCTTTTCCTCTCCTCTGGAAGTTTCCTCCTACATTTAGATATTACTTTTCCACCCTGGGCAATTCTTACAGAGGGTTGTGTCAATTAGTTCCCAAAAGTCCATAACTCTCTCAGATGCAAATTACGTTGCTGGGGAGGGACCATTTACAAGTTCTTGTAAGGGTAATGGGTTTGAAGTGGCAGAGGGGAGATTGAAACTGGATGTTAGGAGGAAGTTCTTTCCAGTGAGGGTGGTGAGACACTGGCACAGGTTGCCCAAGGAGGTTGTGACTGCTCCCTCCCTGGAGGTGTTGAAGGCCAGGTTGGAGGAGGCCTTGAGTGAACTGTGCTAGTGGGAGGTGTCCCTGCCTATGGCAGAGGGTTGGAACTAGATAATCCTTGAGGTCCCTTCCAACCTTACCATTCTATGATTTCTTTGGGCCAAGTGGTGAAGTAAAATAAAATAAATATAAACCCAAGCAACAGCTTCCCTTTTGTGAAACCCACAGCCAAACCAAAGTAACTTCACTCAATGCAGGAATTCATTTTTTCAGTCAATTTATGTTTAAATAATCCTGATAAATAAATACATCATAAATAAATGCATACATAAATAAATATAAACCCAAGCAGCAGCTTCCCTTTTGTGGAACCCACAGCCAAACTAAAGTAACTTCACTCAATGCAGGAATTAATTTTTCAGTCAGTTTATGTTTAAACAGTCCTGATAAATAAACACATTAGAAATGAGCACATCCAAAATAGTAATATTTTTCCATTTGTAGAATTGGCATTGCAAGGGGGGAAGAGGGGAGATGATGTACATTTGCATGAGGATGGAGAGAATTTGCTAAATTATTCTGCTGGTTTGAGTTGTTAGGGTGTTTTCCCCCAAGATTTCAAATAAACTAATACTGGGTCCTCTGCTATCTCCAAACAGTAAAAGGATTTAATAAAATGATCACTGTATTACCAAATTTACAATGAGATTACTGTGTTCACTGTAGTACAGTGAGGGTGGTTGGCTGTGGAACCACTGTGTGCTTTCAAGTGCGTGCACATATGTGAATGTGTGATCTTGCAGAGAAGATTCCAAGACAGATGGTTTACAAAACAAAATTTCCTTCAAAAGAATTAAAAAAAAATAAAATAAAAGGCTTATTTCCATGTCTTGAGTTTTAAATTATAAACAATTGGAAATACTTCTCCTTTTTTATGGAAGAATAAATTTGTTTACATATCTTCCCTGTTTCCAGAAAAACATTATGAAATTATTTTATTATTACATTAGTGAATCTTTCTGTATTCTGACTTAGAATTGCATTAGTGAATCTTTCTGTATTCTGACTTAGAACACAGGACCTTTGTGTGGCTCTTTTTTGGGGCACTTCTTGAAATTCTCACATGTTTAAATCAAGTTTTCTGGTAGTATCTTTTTGGATGTGTTTTGTTCGTAACTCTTTATGACTAGGAAACATATAGAAAGCCTAAACTATATTTAATTTGTTTTTAAGTTGGAAAAAAAAATTAGGGATGGATGCACTCTTTTGTTTGCAGATTCCTTGGTTGATAGTTCACAGAATTACAGAACTTTAGAGGTTGGAAGTGAGTCCCAACCCCTTGCCAAGGCAGGATCACCCAGGGTAGTTCACACAGGAATGCATCCAGGCAGTTTTTGAAAGTCTCCAGAGAAGGAGACTCCAAAACCTCTCTGGGCAGCCTGTTCCAGGGCTCTGTCACCCTCATTGCAAAGAAATTTCTCCTCATGTTGAGATGAAACCTTTTCTGTTCCACTTTGTAGCTGTTGCTTCTTGTCTTATTGCTGCTGACCACCAAAAAGAGCTTGACCTCAGCCACTTGACACTCACCCCTCAGATATTTGTACACATTCATCAGATCCCCTCTCAGTCTTCTCTTCTGCAGACTAAGCAGCCCCAGGGCTCTCAATCTCTCTTGGTAGGGGAGATGCTCAAGTCCCCCACTCATCATTATGGCTCTCTGCTGCACTCTCTCCAGCAGGTCTCTGTCTCTCCTGAACTGGGGAACCCAAAACTGGACACAGTATTCCAGGTGTGGTCTCACCAGGGCAGAGCAGAGGGGTAGAAGAACCTCCCTAGACTTGCTGGCCACACTTCTCTTGCTGCACCCCTGGATACCATTGGCTCTCTGGCCCCAAGGGCACATTGCTGACCCATGCAGAACTTGCTGCCCACCAGCACTCCAAGGTCTTCCTCCGTGGAGCTGCTTTCTAGCAGGGCAGCCCCAACCTGTACTGGTGCCTGCTGTAACTCCTCCCCAGGTGGAGATCCCTGCACTTGTCCTTATTGAACTTCCTAAGGTTTGCCTTCACCCATCTCTCCAGCCCATCCAGATCTCTCACTTTTAAATGAAAAGGAAATGTTAATATCTTTTCACGTTACTTTGAAAGGTTGTTGACAGTGAGGCTGCTAGCAAACATGGTGTCCATTAAAAAAAACAAATTTTATTGCCAGCCAATATACCATTTTGAACAGTTTTGGGTTTTGTTTTTTTTTTTCCCCCAACATAGGATCAAACCCTTGTAACTTGATCAAGGCTCTTGTTTTCAGAATATCTGCTGTACAGTTTGAAAGAAAAAACTTCATTTCCTTTTTATATTTAAGCAAGTTTAAAAGGGAAACTAGTAATAATAATAATTAATAATGTAATATGCCTAACTGAGGCAAAAATCTTATTCTTTTACACTTCTCACATGGATTTGAATACAGCTTATGTCTAAACAAACCTCCCTCTGGAGTACAAATCATTGCACATGACAAACAGTGACATGAAGTACAGTTTTAAGGGGATGCTGTCATTCTAACCTGTAAATGATTTTGCCTAAAGAGGCTGAAAACAAGATGATTTTTGTCCAGGAGTGTCTATTTTCTATTTCTATTTCTTTGGTACCAGTCAAACATCAACTGAGTGTTTTCCAAATTGATTGGACAGTGTCAAATTTGAAAAGCATACTATGCATTAGATTAGATTTAAGACCCTCACCTTAAGTGTCTAGCTCTGGAGTTCTCAGCAAAAGAAAGACATTTTGCTGCTAGAGCATGTCCAGATCAGGCCACAAAAATGATCAGAAGGCTGTTGTGAAGAAAAACTGAGAGCTGAAGTTGTTCAGCCTGGAGAAGGAGAAAACTCTAGGGAGAATCTGTGGCCCTTCAGTACTTAAGGGGGACCTATAACAAAGATGAGGATGGTCTTTTTAGCAGGACCTGTTGTGACAGGACAAGTTAAAAAAAAAATCACACAGAAGATAGTAAAATCCTGCACAAGTTGCCCAGAGAGGTGGTAGAAACCACATCCCTGAACATATTCAAAGTCAGGCAGGATGGGGATCTGAGCAATCTGCTCTAGTTGAAAATGCTCACTGCAGGGGGGTGTTGGACTAAATGACCTTGAAAGATGATCCAACCCAAACCATTTTGTGATTCTATTGTATTCTATGATCTGTAGAGTCCAGTACAAAAGCACACCCTGGATTCTCCTTCTAGACAGGCACATATATAGAGGTTAATGCAAACAGTGCTCATGTAATCAAGCTCATTGCGAAGCATGGGTGTGAAAGATCTGAAAAGTAATATATTCCTGTTGCTGCACTGGTGTGCAGTAATGTTGTATTTCTGGGCAATTTTGACTTTGTCTCAGGGGACCTTCATGCTTTGAAGAATGCAATTCTGTTAGTTACTGTCCTCAGAACACTCTTAGCAACTCATTAGCGAGAGTTATTCGGGACAAAGGAGCAGCATCTGGGAAATAAGGAGTAAAGAGATTGCAAGGGAAGCTACATGTGTAGGGTAAATGTCCATGGGTGCTGCCTGCTCATTACATAACCTTAATAGTATCAGAGTATCACAGAGTTTGGAAGAGACCTCAAAGATCATTAGGTCCAACCACAGACCTCAAGACTAGACCATGGCACCAAGTGCCACGTCCAAACCCGCCTTGAACACCTCCAGGGACGGTGACTCCACCACCTCCCTGTAGTAGCTGAACCTAGGATTTTTTTTTTTTATGTGAATAAATAAACTTAGAGCAATTAAAAAAAGCCAAAACAAACCAAACGAAAAACCAAACACATAACATTCAGTCTTACTGAGTTTAAAGCTTTTGCACTGTGAATATTCTAGAAATGGGATGCTAGACTTACAGAAAGTGGCAGGACCCTTTTGCAGTGCAGATGAACTGCCCCCACTGACATCTGTACATGCAGTTCTCTGGAAGCACTGTGACCTCCTTTTCAAACCCACATTGTTTTTTCTGTGTCCATGCCCTATGGCCTCACACACTTATCTGCCCTTTGCTGAAGTGTTGTCCTGGCAGGGAAAAAAAGTCACAGAGCAGTGTAAGGTAGAGTGCACTGCTACAGGACGTGCTTCTGAGTAAAAAGGTGGCATCACCTTTCTGCAGCTGGCACATTCGTTAACGATCTGCCCTACCTTTGTTCTCTGTTTCAGGCTCATTTGTGTTTGCTGTCACTGTCACTGATGCGGATGCTGGATCCAACGCCGAGCTCCATTATTCCCTTGTGGGGAAAAACTCTGACAAGTTCCACATTGATCCAGTGAGGGGGGCGATCCTGGCTGCCAACCCCTTGGCTGGGGAGTCTGAGCTCACCATTTCTGTCCACGTGAGGGACGGCGGCCGGTACCCCAAGACAGACTCTACGACTGTCACCGTGAGGTTCGTGAACAAAGCAGAATTTCCTCGCGTTCAGGCGGAGCAGGAGACCTTCACCTTTCCTGAAAACCAAGCGGTTGGTACGCTCGTCACCACTGTCTCTGGATCTTCAGCCAGAGGAGGCTCCTTGTCTTACTACATTGCCAGTGGTAACCTGGGCAGCACCTTTCTGGTCGATCAGGTGACAGGACAGCTTTCCATCGGACAGGCTTTAGATTTTGAAGCCATACAGAAATACGTGGTTTGGATTGAGGCCAGAGACACAGGCTTTCCTCCCTATTCCTCCTACAAGAAACTGGAAGTAACAGTCATGGACATCAATGATAATGCACCAGAGTTTGAGCAAGATCCCTTCGTTGCAGAAATAGTGGAGAACTTGTCCCCACGGAAGATACTGACTGTGACTGCTGTCGACAGGGACAGTGGTCTGAACGGACAGCTAGATTATGAGATAACTGAGGGCAATACAGAAAATAGTTTCAGTATCAATCGAGCCACTGGTGAGATCAGAAGCGTCAGGCCCTTGGACAGGGAGAAATTGTCTCAATACACACTAACCATAAAAGCTTCAGATAAAGGCACCCCGCTCCAGAGCACAACTGTCAAAGTCATGGTTAACATTCTAGATGAAAATGACAATGCTCCAAGGTTTTCCCAGATATTCAGTGCTTCTGTGCCTGAAAATGCACCTCTGGGTTTTACAGTAACCCGAGTCACGACATCGGATGAAGACATCGGGGTGAACGCAGTCAGTAGGTATTCCATAAGGGATACGAGTCTCCCATTTACCATAAATCCCAGCACTGGGGACATCACCATCAGCAGACCACTGAACAGGGAGGACACAGACCGCTACAGAATCAGGGTCTCTGCACACGACTCTGGGTGGACGGTGAGCACGGATGTCACCATATTTGTCATGGACGTCAATGACAACGCCCCACGGTTTACAAAGCCCTCCTATTACCTGGAATGCCCCGAGCTTCCTGGGATTGGATTGAAGGTCACCCAAGTTTCAGCCACTGATCCTGATGAAGGGTCAAACGGCCAAGTCTTCTACTTCATAAAATCCCAGTCTGAGTTCTTCCGAATTAATGCAACCACAGGGGAAATTTTCAACAAGCAGTATCTGAGGTACCAAAACTCCAGCGGCACAAGCAACGTCAACATCAACAGGCACAGCTTCATTGTTACTTCTTCAGACCGAGGCAACCCTCCCTTAGTGAGTGAGACAACTGTCACCATTAACATAGTAGACAGCAACGACAATGCACCGCTGTTCCTCGCTCCTAAATACTTTACTCCTGTTACTAAGAATGTGAGGGTTGGTACAAACGTGATCAAAGTCACTGCAGTGGATGAGAAAGACTTTGGCTTGAATTCTGAAGTGGAGTACTTTTTCTCTGAGGAAAGCAAAACGAATAAATTCAGACTGGACAGAAGTACAGGCTGGATTTCTGTGTCATCCTCATTAATGGCTGATTTGAACAAAAACTTCCTATTTAAAGTGAAAGCAAAGGATAAAGGTAATCCTCCACTCTCATCTGAGGTAGCTGTTGAAATAGTAGTAACAGAAGAAAACTACCACACGCCTGAGTTTTCTCAAAGCCGTATGAGTGTTACTATCCCAGAGAGTCACTCTGTTGGAACAGTGATCAGAACGGTTTCAGCCCGAGACAGAGACACAGCCATGAATGGGTTAATCAGGTATAATGTTTCCTCTGGGAATGAAGCTGGCATTTTTGCTATTAACACAACTACAGGTACACTGACACTAGCAAAACCACTTGATTTTGAGTTGCACCAAAAGCACGAACTTGTCATTACTGCCACGGATGGAGGATGGGTGGCCAGAACAGGTTACTGCAGTGTCACCGTTCATGTCATTGATGTGAATGATAACTCCCCAGCGTTCAACCCTGAGGACTACTTTCCCAGTGTGTTAGAAAATGCCCCCAGTGGGACAACTGTTATTCGTTTAAATGCCACTGATGCTGACTCTGGACCTAATGCTGTGATTGCATATTCTCTTCAGTCCTCAGATAGTGACCTCTTTGTCATCGACCCCAATACAGGAACCATCACCACTCAGGGATTTTTAGATTATGAAACAAAACAAAGTTACCACTTAACTGTAAAGGCTTTTAATGTTCCAGATGAAGAGAGGTGCAGCTTTGCTAGTGTAAACATCCAGTTAGAAGGGACAAATGAATATGTGCCTCGGTTTGTGTCTAAGCTTTACTACTTTGAAGTTTCTGAGGCAGCCCCCAAAGGTACTGTTGTAGGTGAAGTTTTTGCAAGCGATCGTGATATGGGAACTGACGGAGAAGTCCAGTACCTTATCTTTGGCAACAGCAGAAGAAAGGGATTCCAGATAGATCAGAAAAGTGGACAGATCTACGTTTCAGGACCTCTTGACAGAGAAAAAGAAGAACGAATCTCTTTGAAAGTCCTGGCAAAAAACTTGGGCAGCATTCGTGGTGCAGATATAGATGAAGTAACTGTTAATGTCACGGTGCTGGATGCCAACGATCCCCCTGTTTTCACCTTAGGGGCCTACAATATACAAATCAGCGAGGGTGTTCCTCCAGGAACCCACGTCACATTTGTGAGTGCCTTTGATTCAGATTCTGTCCCTAGCTGGAGCAGGTTTTCCTATTTCATTGGGTCTGGCAATGACAAAAGTGCCTTTTCCATCAACCCACAGACAGGACAGGTGACGGTCACTGCAGAGCTGGACCGTGAAACACTGCCTGTGTACAACCTGTCTGTGCTGGCCATCGATTCAGGGACGCCATCTGCTACAGGAAGTGCCTCTTTATTGGTAACTTTGGAAGATATCAATGACAATGGCCCTACCTTGGCCACCAGACAAGGAGAAGTCATGGAGAATAACCGTGCAGGAACTCTTGTGATGACGCTTCAGTCGTCGGATCCTGATCTTCCTCCAAACCAAGGTCCCTTTACATATTACTTGCTCAGCACTGGCCCTGCAACCAGCTACTTCAGCCTTAGCACCACTGGCGTGCTGACGACGACGAGAGAGATTGACAGGGAGCAAATCAGTGAATTTTACCTGTCGGTGATTACAAGAGACTCTGGTGTTCCTCAGATGTCTTCCACAGGAACTGTGCAGATCAAGGTGATAGACCAAAACGACAACCCATCTCAGCCCAGAACAGTAGAAATCTTTGTTCACTATTATGGCAACCTCTTCCCAGGTGGAATTTTGGGCAACGTAAAACCACAAGATCCAGATGTGCTAGACAGCTTCCAGTGCTCCCTTACCTCGGGAGTCACCAGCCTCTTCAGCATTCCTGGGGGTACCTGTGAGCTGTACTCGCAGGCGAGGTCCACGGATGGCACGTTTGACCTGGCTGTCCTCAGCAATGATGGGTTGCATGGTGCTGTCACTAGCAGCGTCCGAATTTTCTTCTCAGGCTTTGCCAACGCCACCATTGACAACAGCATCCTCCTGCGCCTGAGCGCCCACAGCGTGCACGATTTCCTGACCAATCACTATCTCCACTTCTTACGCATCGCCAGCTCCCAGCTGACAGGACTGGGCACTGCCATCCAACTCTATGGGCTGTACGAGGAGAGCAACCACACCTTCCTGATGGCAGCTGTCAAGCGTGGCAACAATCAGTATGTGAATCCCAGCGGCGTGGCCACCTTCTTTGAGAGCATCAAAGATGTCCTCTTCCGCCAAAGTGGGGTGCGGATTGAGGCTGTGGACTATGACTGGTGTCTGCAGAACCCCTGCCAGAATGGAGGGAGCTGTCTGAGGAGACTGGCTGTGAGCCCAGCTCTGAAGAGTCATGAGAGTGTCCCTGTCATCATTGTGGCCAACGAGCCGCTCCGGCCCTTCGTGTGCAGGTGCATGCCAGGGTACGATGGGAGTCTGTGCGAGACAGACATCGATGAGTGCCTCCCTTCTCCCTGCCACAACGATGGCACTTGCCACAACTTGGTTGGAGGATTCTCGTGCAGTTGCCCAGAGGGCTTCACTGGCATGGCCTGTGAGAGGGACGTCAACGAGTGCCTTTCCCACCCATGCAGAAACGGTGCTGCCTGCCAGAACTTCCCAGGAAGCTTCAACTGTGTCTGTAAAACCGGCTATACAGGTATGCTTTTGATTCTCTATGTCTTAGGGTCCAGGAGAGATGGCAAGGGGGTGGAAACTGCCTTTTTAGTATAAGATTGCCTGAATATAAACATGTCCAATAGGTAAAGAGGTCATGCAAGATGAGGTATTTTTAGTTAAGGACACTCAGATGACTGACTGTTGCTTTACTTGAGCTCTGCCCACAGGCAAATCTCACTTAACTGAGCTGCGCTGGAACAGAAAGATTTTTACAAGAGCTCTTACAGTTTGCTAAATTCAGAGTTCAGTTTTGGGCTCCACACTACAAGAAGGACATTGAGGTGCTGGAGTGTGTCCAGAGAAGGACAGCAAAACTGGTGAAGGGTTTAAAGAACAAGTTTTATGAGAAATGTCTGAGGGAATTTGGGTCGTTCAACTCTGGAGAAAAGGAAGCTGAGGGGAGACCTTCTTTCTTTCTGTAACTGCCTGACAGGAGATTGCAGCAAGATTGGGGTCAATCTCTTTTCCCAAATAACAAGTGATAGGACAAAAGGGAATGGCTTCAGGTTGCACTATGGGAGGGTTAGATTGGACAGCAGGAAATAATCTCTTCACTGAAAGGGTTGTTAAGCCCTGGAACAGGCTCCCCAGGACAGTGGCGGAGTCCTCATCCCTGAAAGTATTTAAAAGATGTGGAGATGTGGTGCTGAGGGACATGGCTTAGTGGTGATCTGACAGTGTTGGGTTAACAATTGGACTTGATCTTAGTTGTCTTTACCAACCAAAATGATTCTGAGTATGCTGAAACCATTTTGAATGCAATATAATTTTTCTGTTCTTGCTATTGTTCTGCATGTTATGGTAGCATTTAAAGTCTGCTAGGAGTGTGCCAAGCAAAAAAATAAAAAAAAAAAACTCAACCTCTGCCCCAAATTACTTACAGTCATGCAAGACAGAAAACAGATGAAGGGTATGGGGGGGAAAAGCAGAATTCAGGCAAAATGATCAAACATGCCTGTTCCATATTGTGTCCCTTCTTCATTCCTTTTTTTCATTAAGAACAGAAATGTTCTGCAGCGCTCCCCCTGAGTATTTTTTTTTTCTCTAATATTTATTACACATTCACACAGAGCAGCATTTTACCCCAGAGAAGCATGCTGTTGTTTGCTTCTGTACTATGAGATTTAAGGATGATCTGAGCAATTTTAACCGTGGCTTATGGACACTTTTAACAAACATTGTCTTAAAAATCTAACCAGAAAACGTTAGGCAAGACTTTAATTACTTTTTCTAAGAAGTATTTTCTGTATCTCAGATGCCCCAGGGCAGTCTGGGTCAGCACAGCCATGCTTGTTATGGTGGCCACCAAAACTCATCTGTGGCCAGTGCTCAGTGCTCAGGAGGTTGATTTTTCCTTAGTTTTTTTTCTTATTTAACCAGTTGAGTACAGGAGGTGTGATGCACCTTATTGCAAAGGATAATGTTAATTAAGTTAATAATAAAGATTTAGTTCCATCACTTAAAGCACAGCTACAGCAGTGGGTACATAGTCAGCATGGAAAGGTCTGTGGATATGAAGGACAGTAATGTGATCTTTTTCATGAGGCTTGCAAACTACTGAGCCTCAGGTCAGGAGCAATTCTTGTTAATTGACAAGCAGTTCTAATTAAGTTACCAGTGCAGGATTTTATTTCATGTTGTATTAGTACATTGAATTGTTTTTGCTAGGAGCATGGCAGAACAATTCTAGGGCACCCATCCCCTCTAAGTCTTCAGACCATTAGCAATAGAGCTTACATGGGCATATGTTTGCTGTTGCAATGAAGCAAAGCACTTCATTAACTCTAGCAAAATGTGCCTCAAGCTTATAATTTGAAACATTAAAGAAATGTCCAGCTAATTTTTTTTTTCTGGTATTAAAGCTGATATCTTAATGTTCAACCCTTCTGTCAGCTAAAAATACAGCTCCACATGTGACAGGCTCAAGAAAAGAAGAACATTTTAACTAAGAAAATGTGATGAGAGTCTCTTACAGCTTAAAGTGTTGGATTTCCTTCACACTATGAATTAAAAGTGGCATCTGATATGAGCTTTCTTAAACTCCTTGTCAAAACAAATAAAAATAGGCTATCACTGGTACAGACGTTTCTGTTTGGGAGTCAAATCTTTTAAAATCAGGTGGCCATTGTAGAATCAAGAATTGCTTCAGTGTCTGGAGGTTAAATGAACAAGACATAAACCAAATGGCACCAAAGAATGTAATTAAACCCCAAAATATAGAATCGTAGAATGGTAAGGTCAGAAGGGACCTCAAAGATCATCTAGTTCCAACCCCCTGCCATAGACAGGGACACCTCCCACTAGTACAGCTTACTCAAGGCCTTGTCCAGGCTGGCCTTGAACACCTCCAGGGAGGTTGTGGAGCACAGAAGTCTAGAATGTGATCTTTGATCAAAGATTACATTGGGTGATTCTGTGCTCCAC
>VWZE01004271.1:233799-250705 GCA_013396675.1 Eubucco bourcierii
TTTTTTTTTTTTTTTTTTTTTTTGTGCTCTAGAGGGCTGTGGTCCCTCTGAGTCAGGAAGGAGGCTGTAATTGATGAGGAAAAGTCAGAAAAATCATATAATGTACAATAGCAATCTGTGTTCAGTGTGCTGTGTTCGTACAAGGTCCAGCAAGGGCTGTCTGTATCTCAGCCACAGTAAGGGGTACATTCCATAGGGGGGAATGATCACTATTTTCCTTTGACTGCAGCATCTCCTTTTATTTCATGACCTCTGTTTTATGGACACCAATTAATTAAAAAAAAAAAAAAAAAAAAAAAAAAAAAAAAATTTAAAAAAAAANTAAAAAAAAAAAAAAAAGCTTAAAATATTTAAAAAAAATACACCAAACCCACCAAAACCTGTGTGAGCTAATTGCAGTGAAACACTTGAAAAGGAAAGTTAATTTCCCTGGGCTACACATTATGGCTGCTCAGGGCTGGGAACAGCATTGTCTCTCCATTCCAAAGCCACCACTGCTCCTTGGCATCCTCCCTCTTGGCCATTCCTTCAGAAAATTGGTTCATAAGCTCATGACTTAAATACCAGCCTGACTTTCTTACTGACCTGGAAATCTGACCTGGAAATTGCTTTTATTCCCTAACCACAGGGAAAACTTGTGACTCTCCTGTCAACTACTGTGAGTGCAACCCTTGCTTCAACGGTGGATCCTGCCAAAGTGGGGTGGAGGGGTATTACTGCCACTGCCCCTTTGGTGAGTATGCTGCTCCTTCTGCCTGCTTGGGCTTGCTTTTCCCAGTGAATATGTCTCAAATCGTTGTCTATTTTTATCCTGCACAAAGCCAAAGGGTGTGTAGATGGATCCCAGGCTGTGGGCACATGTAGGTCATCTCCTTGGCCCATCCACTCCATTCTTCCCCAGCTGCAAGAGAGAGATGCTGCATTTGGAATATTGTGTTCAGTTCAGGGCCCCTCAGTTCAAGAAGGACAGGGAACTCTTGGAAGAGTCCAGTGCAGAACCACAAAAATTTATTAAGGGAGTGGAACATCTCTCTTAGGAGGAGAACCTGAGGGAGCTGGGGCTCTTTGGCTTGGGGAGGAGAAGACTGAGAGGCGACCTCATTCATGTGTATAAATATGTGCAGAGTGCCAGGAGCGTAGAACCAGGCTCTGCTGGGTGATGCCCAATGACAGGACAAAGGGCAGTGGGTAGAAGTTGAGGCATAGGAAGTTCCATGGAAACATGAGGAGGAATTTTTCCCCTGTGAGGGTGACCGAACACTGGAAGAGACTGCCCAGGGTGTTGTGGAGTCTCCTCTGGAGATACTCAAAACCCACCTGGTTGCATTTCTGTGTGATATGGTCTAGGTGACCCTGCTCTGGCAGGGGAGTTGGACTGGATGAGCTTCTAAGATCCATTCTAGTCCCTAACTTTCTGTGTTTGTGTGGTATGTTTGCTGATATTTCTGCCAACACAACAGGAGGTGGGATAATGTGGCAGGGTGGGGTGTCACTGTGACATCTCAGAGGGGCACACCAAGAGCTCCAAGCAGTGCTTACACTCCTGCTGTATAACAAACACTTTTAGGAGAGATGTTGCTTAAGATAACTGTAAATTACATCAGTATCCTCGTGTCCTGTGCTGTTGCAAAGCACATGGAAGTCATCATAATGTTAAACCTAGAAAAAGGGACTTTGGGAGGATGCTGAGCAGAGAGAGCTTGGTTTTCTTTTGAGAAATTTGCATAGCTTGTAAAAATATCTGAGCAGCAAAAGTTAGCACCCACATTTTTCTGCAGGTAGGGAACACGATAGTAGACATTGGTACTTTTCTAGTTAGTAATTTGGGTAAGGAAACCTGACCTAATAGCTTTGTTAGCCCACACCAGTACTTGCCCATTCAATTTATTATATATTTATGAAGTTTTGAATTCCAAAACCAGAGTACTCTTCCAAGAATCAGAGAAGCATATAGTACTGCCAAAATAGTTTAATAAGCAGTAGAATTTAATTATCCCAAATTTGGGTTGTGGAACAAACCCAATAAAGACATAAAACGACACAGTTTAAGGTATCATGATAGAGCTGTGGCAAGATAGGTTCAGAACAAGAGGACACAGTCTCCAGCTGCACCAGGGGAAGTTTAGGCTGGAGGTGAGGAGAAAGTTCTTGCCTGAGAGAGTCATTGACTGCTGGAATGGGCTACCCAGGGAGGTGGTGGAGTCACTGTCCCTGGAGGTGTTCAAGGTGGGTGTGGACGTGGCACTTGGTGCCATGGTCTGGTCTTGAGGGCTGTGGTAATGGGTTGGACTTGATGAGCTTTGAGGTCTCTTCCAACCTTGGTGATACTGTGAATGCAGATTAATCCAGAGTCGTCATTGTTCATGTGGAAAAGCATGAAGTAAATGAACAGATAATCCAAACCCAAGTACAACTGAGAAATCACCTGCAGTGTTTCAGAGGCTGCCGAAAACCCTCACGCAAAAGTGCGCTTTCGGTACACGTTTGTAACTGCCTCTCAATATGGTTTTCTAGTAACATGTGGAATGACTTCTTGATTCTGTTTTATTTCCTTTGTTTTACGTGTCCTCAGAGTTTATTCATTTCCTCTGTAGTCGTAGTCCATTATAAATGTAGCTAATACTCATAAATTAAGCAAGTTTTTTTCTCGTTGTCGCTGCAGTAAAAGAAGTCGAAGGAAATGAGGTGACAAAGATCTGGAAACAAATATGTAGAATGCAGGAAAAAAACTATTCAAATCAATAAAATACACAGGAAGGAATAATGTTTTCAGTATGGAATCGTAGTATGCTGTGCTTTGGAAGGGACCTATAAAGGTCATCTAGTCCAACCCCCCCTGCAGTGAGCAGGGGACATTTTGAACTGGGTCAGGTTGGTCAGAGCTCCATCCAACCTGACCTGGAATGTTTCCAGAGGTGTATGTTGATACAGACAAGGGATGGGGCTTCTATCATCTCACTGGGCAACCCATCCCAGTGTTTCACCACCCTACTTGTAAAAAATGTCTTCCTTATAGCTAGTTCAAATCTATCCTCCTTTAGTTTAAGACCATCACCCCTTGTCCTATGGTGTCAGTCACTTATTTGCTTATAAGTATAAAGAATGAACCAGAGAAACAGTTCAGGTAACAGCTATAAAAGGAAAAAATAAACTGAAATTGCAAATTTATTTCCGTAGCTACATCAACAAATACCTAATTATAACTAACAGCCACATTTGTCACAGCTATCAAACTCAGGGGTTTTGTTTTCTGAAGAAAGGAAGGCTGGGGAGGGTTGTAATGACAAGACAAGGGGCAATGGGTTTAAACTGGCAGAGGGGAGACTAAAACTGGATGTTAGGAGGAAGTTCTTTACAGTGAGGGTGGTGAGGCACTGGAACAGGTTGCCCAGGGAGGTTGTGGCTGCTCCCTCCCTGGAGGTGTTCAAGGCCAGGTTGGACAAGACCTTGAGTAACCTGTACTAGTGGCCTATGGCAGGGAGTTTGAACTAGATGATCTTTGAGGTCCCTTCCAACCTTACTATTCCATGGTTCTATGATTCTGTGAAAGCAGAGCTCGATGAAACATGCTTGGGTTTTCTATATAGGTGTATTTGTCATATGCAGATCAATTTTAATGTTGACTATGTGTACCTCAACACCCACCTGTGGGTAGTAGGAGTCCTCTGTTTAAGTTGCATATCTTTAATCATATATTAAAGCCTGTGCATCGTGGCCAAGTCTGGAGCACGTGAATACTTTGTTTCTGGGAGAGGAGGGGGAAAAACAATCTGATACCAGATTCTGCTTTTCATTTTGCAGGTGTCTTTGGGAATCATTGCGAACTGAACAGCTATGGATTTGAAGAGTTGTCCTACATGGAGTTTCCCAGTATAGATCCAAACAACAATTACATCTATATAAAGTTTGCCACTATCAAAAGTCATGCCTTGATGTTGTATAACTACGACAACCAAACTGGAGAGCGGGCAGAGTTTCTGGCCCTGGAAATAGTAGAAGGCAGACTGAGGTTCTCCTACAACCTTGGCAGTGGCACCTACAAGCTCACCACAGCTAAGAAGGTTTCTGATGGACAGTTTCACACAGTTATTGCCAGGAGGGCTGGAATGGTAAGAAATGCTCTAATGAGAATTTAAGATGAGTTCAGCCAAGCCGATTCGGCTCCCACTTGACCTCAGAGCAACATAAAATCCAAGAATGTTGTGTTTGCTAGCAGAGCCCCCAGCTCTGGAAAAAAAACCCCAACTCCTCCTTTCTATCTTATTCCAACTGACTCAAAGATCTGTAATGGTTTCTTTAGTATGGCTATGATGATGAATATTAATTAAAAAACATGTGTGCTGCCTTGTACTCTAAATGTGAAAAATGAGAACCAGGAATAATGAATGAAATAAATTACTACACATAAGGCTCATTAACTGATGCAGATTACAAGAGTGATTATCAAGGAAGGCCAATTAACCATAACTTACAAAGTAACTTCATAACTATAAAAAAAACCTCAAAATATTTTTCTGTTCTCAGCATTTGGAAACTAGAACCAGACAAACTTTAAATTCCAGGCATCCCTGACCTCCTTGAGCTAGTGCAAAGATTTTTCCAATCTCATCAAACTGGGAGCCTGGTTTTCCTCTGTAGTATACATAGTTCAAAGGTGCTGCCATGAGAGAGTTTCTTTTGGGGGGAAGTAGGGGAGTTACTTTTCTTTTTGTACCCTATAAAGCATCTGAGGGGAAGAATTCTGCCAAAATCTGGACTGGGACAACCAATTGCCGTATGCCTGGTAGTCTGACCCCACTCCTACTTCAGGTTTTTGTTTTGTTTTGTTTTGTTTTTTTCACCAGTAAATGTTTTCTATCCTCTTCTATCACTTTTAAATAATATTTCCAAAGCAGAACATAAACCAAATGCTCTTTGAGTCCAAGCCAAGGTTTTTGTCTGCACAGTGTTTGATTTAGAAATGAAACCAAATCTATTTGCCATCCATAATCAGTAACTATTGCCCAACAGCTCCCTTCTCAGGCAGCAATGACCACCGTAGATGCAATCTCATATTCTTCTTCCCATGTTTGGAATTGAAGTCATATAAGAATAATTTATGGTTGAAGCTCTACATTTTGTTCTATATCTTTCCAACCAAGAAGTGACTCAGGGAACAAAAGAATAAACTGTTTGACCCAGTATGGCTCCCTCAGAGTCCTTGTAGAGATCTCCCATCATGAGCTGCTACAGAAGGCATTGCTGCTGAGATACAGCCCTGGTTTATTTTTCAAACTGTTCCTGAAGAGCTTCAGGTCCACAGGATCACAGGATGTTAGGGGTTAGAGGACACCCAAAGAAATCATCAAATCCAACCCCCCTGCCAGAGCAGGACCATACAATCCATCTTAGGTCACAGAGGAACACATCCAGATGGACCTTGAAAGTGTCCAGAGAAGGAGACTCCACAACCTCTCTGGAGAGCCTGTTCCAGTGCTATGTTACCCTTACTGTAGAGGAGTTCCCCCTTGCGTTGTGTCCAGGACGAGATGTCCATAAGCACAAATGTCCCAAGAGTAGCAAGGAACTCCTTGTGGTCTAGAGTTCTTTGTAGGACCAGGGAAGAAGCAGCAAGGAACTCCTTGTGGTCTAGAGTTCTTTGTAGGACCAGGGAAGAAGCAGCAAGGAACTCCTTGTGGTCTAGAGTTCTTTGTAGGACCAGGGAAGGAGCAGCAAGGAACTCCTTGTGGACTAGAGTTCTTTGTAGGACCAGGGTAGGACCTGTCCTTCCTAAATGTGCTCTTTTTCCTTCTCCCTCAGCCTTGAGTCTGATCCTGCAATTCAGTTGCATAGTGCAACACCAGATTTCTTTGATTTACTATAGGGGGAATGGTTTAATCTTCAGCTGAATGTGCAAATCAAATTTGTGTGTGTTGTAGGAGACACAACTCCAAATGAGTTGAAGGATAATCATGTTGTTGAGTAATGACTCTGTTTAAATCTGCCTTAGTATCAGATGCTTAATAATTTTCGTTCCAGCTTCTAAATGGTAAAGAACAAAGGTAAAGAACAAGGTTGGAGCAGCTCTGCTATGAGGACAGGCTGAGAGAGTTTGGGCTCTGCAGCCTGGAGAAGAGAAGGCTTCCAGGAGACCTTAGAGTAGCCTTCCAGTATCTGACGGGGGCTACAGGAAGGCTGGGGAGGGACTATTGACAAGGTCTTGCAACGCCAGGACAAGGGACAATGGGTTTGAACTGGCAGAGGGGAGATTGAAAGTGGATGTTAGGAGGAAGTTGTTTACAGTGAGGGTGGTGAGACACTGACATAGGTTGCCCAGGGAGGTTGTGGCTGCTCCCTCCCTGGAGGGGTTCAGGGCCAGGTTGGATGAGGCCTTGAGTGAGCTGTACTAGTGGGAGGTGTCCCTGCCAATGGCAGGGGCTTGGAACTGGATGATCTTTGAGGTCCCTTCCAACCTTACCATTCTATGATTCATCTGAATCTTAGAAAGCATCAAGTTTCCCATTTTAGCCACTAAATGAGTGTGATGTTTCTAGCCATAAGATTGAAGTGGCTAAGCACAGGAGCACACGTTCAAAATTGCAATGAATAAAGTGAAATGGATTTAAGAAAAGGATAGAGCAGGAAAATGTTTTACTTGTAGATATGCCAAAGGGCTAGACCATGGAAGAGAAGATAACATAGAAAGGGCTGTTTCCAGAAGATTTCAGTTATCACAGTCTCACAGTATCACCAAGATTGGAAGAGACCTCAAAGCTCATCAAGTCCAACCCATCACCACAGACCTCAAGACCAGACCATGGCACCAAGTGCCACATCCAAACCCACCTTGAACACCTCCAGGGACGGTGACTCCAACACCTCCCTGGGCAGCCCATTCCAGCAGGCAATGACTCTCTCAGTCAAGAACNTGTCCCCTTGTTCTGGTGCTGCTTACCTGAGAGAAGAAAGCAACCTCCTCCTGGCTACAACCACCCTTCAGGTAGTTGCAGACAGCAAGAAGGTCTGCCCTGAGCCTCCTCTTCTCCAGGCTAACCAATCCCAGCTCCCTCAGCCTCTCTCCATAGGGCTGTGCTCAAGGCCTCTCCCCAGCCTCGTTGCCCTTCTCTGGACACACTCAAGCACCTCAATGTCCTTCTTCAATGGAGGGGCCCAGAACTGGACACAGGACTCAAGGTGTGGCCTAAGCAGTGCAGAGTCCAGGGGGAGAATGACCTCCCTGCTTCTGCTGGCCACACTATTCCTGATGTTATGAATGCTTGAGGCTGAAAACAAACTTTCAAGATGACCCTGTACCTTTGTGTGACTTTTGGTTTATGTTTAAAATTTCCCAGTAATGTCAGCTGTTTACCAACAGACTATGTGAATCATAGAATCATAGAATGGTAAGGTTGGAAAGGACCTCAAGGATCATCTAGTTCCAACCCCCTGCCATAGGCAGGGACACCTCGCACTAGTACAGGTTACTCAAGGCCTCATCCAAAGAGAAGAGAAAAGAATTGCCTTTGTCTTAGATATTTCTGCTGTAGGAAAAATGTCTCCCAGGTGTCCAAAACTGCATAAAATAACCTCCCTTCAGGATTCCAAATCTGTCATTTCCTACAGCACAGTGGGATTTTATCGGAAACTGGTAAAATCATTAAGTTGTCAGTCCTGAGCTATTGCAGAGTGACAAGACAGAAAGTCTTAGAATGCGGCAAGGTAACGGTGGAGTAATGCTTAAGGAACAAGCAGGAACATTTGACTAACATTAGAAAATAAATTGTGTGAACTCTGGGCCAAGTAAAATACACTCTCAAATATCTAACCCTTCAGCTGGGGTTGTAGCTTGGCTTTCGCGGCGCATAGCGATGTAAGTTGGGGAGATTACATTGATTGAACTAAGAACAAAAAAAAAACTCATTTCTTTTTTTTTTTTTTTTTTTTCTTTTTTTTTTTTTGGTTTGTTTTTGTTGTTGATACTCTGAAGGAAAATCTGTATGCGTGTGATGGCAGCCAGGCCAACCAGCTTATTATTCTTTCTATGAATTGTTTCATTTATACCAGGCTGTAATCTGCTTTGGAACTGCAGGCTGACATTTCTTGGGAGAAGCAGTTTTTGCTCATTATGTCTGGAATGAAATCCGAGATAAGCTTTCATTAAAAATAGCAAATTGAGCAATTTAGGCGTGCTGAAGGGGGCATGATTTAGGGCTGAGGGCTATGAAATTTATTTGGTCAACACAACATGTCAGTTCACGGTGTGTATTTGGAAATAGCAGAGACAATCTGGGGGTCTGCATCAAGAACAGCGTGGCCAGCAGGGCAAGGGAGGGGATTCTACCCCTTTGCTCTGCTCTCATCAGACCCCATCTGGAGTCCTGTGTGCACTTCTGGAGCCCTCAGCACAGGAAGGACATGGAAGTGTTGGAGTGGGTCCAGAGGAGGCCATGAAGATACTCAGAGAGCTACAGCAGCTCTGCTATGAGGACAGACTGAGAGAGTTGGGGCTCTGCAGCCTGGAGAAGGGAAGGTTTCCAGGAGACCTGGTAGTAGCCTTCCGGTATCTGAAGGGGGCCTAGAGGAAGGCTGGGGAGGGACTATTGACAAGGTCTTGTAATGCCAGGCCAAGGGACAATGGGTTTGAACTGGCAGAGGGAAGACAGAAACTGGATATTAGGAGGAAGTTCTTTACAGTGAGACACTGGCACAGGTTGCCCAGGGAGGTTGTGGCTGCTTCCTCCCTGGAGATGTTCAAGACCAGGTTGGGCAAGACCTTGAGTGCCCTGTACTAGTGGGAGGTGTCCCTGCCTATGGCAGGGGGTTGGAACTAGATGATCCTTGAGGTCCCTTCCAACCTTACCATTCTATGATTTCAACAGGACTTTGTCAGTTGGAGGCAGGAGGGAAAAAAAACCGTTGCAGAATAATGATGTACTGATAACTGTTTGTTCAGCTCCTGTAGAGTAATCAAAAGCAAAATAGAAACCAAAGCATTTTTTCAAGTGACATTTGATTGAAATTTGCTGTAAAACTGTACCACAGGTCTAGGTGAAATGTGAGAAGCCAATTTGGAGATTGGTTATTCCTTAAAACAACTTCTCAGACAAATAAACACAACCTTCAGGCCTGGGTTGGTTTTTGGGTTGGTATTTTTTTGTTTGTTTTTGGTTTTGTTTTGGTTTGTTGTTGTTTTTTTGCAGTGCATCTGTTACTAATAAATTGTTGTGGAGAAAACTCTTAGCTAAATAAGGAATAAAATAAAACTCTTTTCTTTTTTTTTTCTTTTTTTTTTTTTTTTCCCTAAAACAGGAATGATTTGGCGACTTTAGTGAGAGGTTTGCTTAGATGATTAGGTGACTTTAGTGAGAGCTTTGGTTAGACTTTTGGAGATTAATGAAAGTGTCCTGATTCACTTTGGTGGCTGAGATGGGGAATCATAGTATGAGTTAGGCTGGAAGTGACCTCAAGGATCATCCAGTTCCAATCCCCTGCCATAGACAGGGACACCTCCCACTAGCACAGCTCACTCAAGGCCTCATCCAACCTGGCCTTGAACACCTCCAGGGAGGGAGCAGCCACAACCTCCCTGGGCAACCTGTGCCAGTGTCTCACCACCCTCATTGTAAAGAACTTCCTTCTAACATCCAGTCTAAATCTCCCCTCTGCCAGTTCAAACCCATTGCCCCTTCTCTTGTTATTACAAGACCTTGTCAATAGTCTCTGCCCAGCCCTCCTGTAGCCCCCTTCAGATACTGGAAGGCCACTCCAAGATCTCCTCAAAGCCTTTTCTTCTCAGGCAATCTGTTTAGATCTTGATGGCTTGGAGCTAACATTAAAGAGGAAGACTGCTCTAAGTGCTGGTGGTTCCTGATACTTCTATGCAAGTCAGCTTGGTCCCACTGCAGGTATCCACAGATGTCATCACTACCAGTGTGGGGCAAACATCCTTCATGACTTAGCCTAAAAGTTTCTTTAATCAGATCCACTTGGTTACTCTTAGAGTATTATTGAGAGGTTGGCTATTGTTGTTAGTTAATAATCTCAGTGTTTGTATACCTAGCTTTTGTAGCCTGCTTTTTGTCAGGTTCAAGCAATGTGTTTTATGTCATGGTCAAGCCCCTGAAGGAATGCCCTTTGTGAGCAGCAATCTGTTCAGATTGACAGCAGGATACAGTCTGAGCCAAAAGGACTGCAGTTTCAAGGAGTGAAGCTAACAAACACAAAGGAAACCCTACCCAAATCTGAAAACTTTGTGTTTATCCCTTTCTCTGTGGGAAGCAGTCTCTGTTAGTATCCACATCTTGGTGATCACAGAATGCTTTAGATCAGAAGAGGCCTTTAAAGGGCATCTAGTCCAACGTCCTTGCAGTCAACAGGGACATCTTCAGCTAGATCAGATTGCTCAGAGCCCTGTCCAACCTGACCTGGGATGTTTCCAGAGGTGTATGTTGATACAGAATGTCATTGATCAGCAGCTCTGCAGCACCCTGTGATCTTGAGTGACATAGTCATACATATACAAATGCCCCATTCTAGCCTGGTCCTTGATATAATGCATATGTTCATAAGTATTTAGTGTGGTTACAACCTTGCATCTTTGTGTGTGTGGCTTTTGCAGGCAGCGTCACTGACAGTGGATTCCTGCTCTGAGGATCAGGAGCCAGGGTACTGCACTGTTAGCAATGTGGCTGTTTCTACTGACTGGTAAAGAGTTTTTCATTTTGTGGATGGGGGGTTTTGAGTAAAATGAAAGACAAATCAATCTCTAAAACCAGAGAATGCTGGAGTAAAGATGACAAGCTCCTAGCCCAGCCTCAGGCACGGGTTAGATACCTCAGCTGCCCTCTCCCAAATGCACGCAAAGACAAGGCTCACAAGTGCCATTTTCTTCCATCTCTGCAGGAGCAAATTAAATTTTCTACATCTGCTGTTACTTGCTACTCAGGCTGCATTCCTGCATGGAGTTTATTCATGACAAGGAGCTTATTCAGGAATTCCCATTTCTCAACTCTCTCCCTGGGTGCTGGTGGCACATAAGAAGTCTGTGGCCACAGATAGTCTGCATGGGGATAGGACTTGTGGTCTAATGCTCTGAGATGAGACTTGCTGTCTAATGCTCCGAAGTTTTACTTCCTAATCTAGAAAGAGCTAACAAATCATAACATCAGATGTTCATTACTGACAGCTTATAAATCTAAATTAGACAGTAATTCACAAATGTATTTGTTAGAACCAACTGGCTCTTAAATTAAATACACAGCACTACTCTTGGACAGTTTAAAGTTCTGCAATATTTAGTGCTACAAATCTTTAGCAAAGCCTCCTCTGCTTTTACATTCTGAATTGTATCTGTCTTGCCAAAACCAGGCTCAGACTCGAAATGCTATTACTCTGGTAGCACCTATATTTCATTCCAGTGTTCAGGTTTGGGCATCTTGTACTTCTACTTTTTCATTTATATAAACTGCACCTCTCTTTCCTTCAAAAAGTGTAAGAAATATCATCACTTTGTTATTGCATGCTTTAAAAAAAAAGTATTGTGCTGTTACTCTGACTTTATTTCCAAGTGTCAGTTTTCACAGTTTCACAGTTTTCATTTCTAAAGCATTGTCCAGTGCAAAGAACAACTTTATTTCTTGTGTTTACTGTAACTTATACTTTATTTCTTGTGTTTGCTCTAACTTATTCAGAAACCTTTCTGGTGCTTTCTTAAATCATCTTTGGAGATAAGAATAACTTTAATTCCAACCACTACTGTAATTTCTTACAGTGCTTCCTTAAATGATCTTTGGAGATAAGAATAACTTTAATCCCAACCACTACTGTAATTTCTTACAATGATCACAATCCTATTTCCTGTCACACGTGGTATCCCCACTAGCAAAGGTGTCATATCTTTGCAAAATAATTCATCTACCTCCCAGCTGTTTAAATATCCTCTATAATATAAAGCACAACCTAGAAAAAACCTTATTCATTATGACTTCTAGTGCCTCGCGCATTCAAGTGAGTAGAGATTTCAACATGCAACAACCAAGTGTGACTCTAAAACCATACCAGTTAAAAATGATAGCCCAGGCACTCCTGATCTCTCTGCATCCCCTTCTAAATGTAAAATATGATTTGTGAAAGAGGAATTTCAGCTGGTGGTCACAGTTCCTTTGTTGCCATTGCTATCTTAATGCCTGATACTGATAAATCATTGTTCTGACTCTTTTATAGGACCCTCGATGTACAACCCAATCGAGTTACTGTTGGTGGCATCAGGTCTGTAGAGCCCATCCTTCAAAGGAGAGGACAGGTGGAAAGCCATGATTTTGTGGGCTGTATAATGGAGTTTGCAGTCAACGGACGTCCCCTGGAGCCCAGCCAGGCTTTGGCAGCTCAAGGCATCTTAGATCAGTATGTCTGCTATATATGGTATTGTATGGACAGCGTTTACAATGCAGGATGCAGTCATGAAAGTCAGTTGCTATTCCATTCAGACACTGCCACTTATTTCTTGTGGGAGAAAAAAAAAAAAAGACTGCAGAATTTATTGTCAAGTGAGAAAAAAAAAAAGCAGGAAGCAATGGAATTTGGCTTAAAGGTTCATGAAAGAGGACAGAGGCTTCAAAACAGCGAGATCATTATATTTCTATTGCCAGTTATTAGTGTTACACTGCAGGCTGAAAGAGAGTCTAACCCTCTTAGTGGGTTTCTTTATAAATTCTACCTGGGGTTGACTTTACTCATACTGTTTGCTAACCCTCTGCTCCCTCTTATTTCTTTTTAATCCACAATGTCTGTTCTATCACTTTGCCTCTCACGTATCACTGCATTTCCCTCATCTCCTCTGAGCGGTCTTTCAGAGATGATGAACTATCTGACTCTATTGCTTTTTCCATCTCCGTGTTTGAAGTCACCCTTGTAGCAATAATGTCAGTCCTACATCCAATTTTGTTAGCTCACTCTTCTTCTTGCAGCCCCCAAGTTTGTGCTGCTTATTGTCATATGAAGTCTCAAGACCGGATTGGATGAGGCCTTGAGTGACCTGTGCTAGTGGGAGGTGTCTCTGCCTATGGCAGGGGGTTGGAACTAGATGATCCTTGAGGTCCCTTCCAATCTTACCATTCTATGATTCTAAGATTCTGGAAGTCTGCAACATAAAAAGCACCAGAAAAGTTTCAAAGAATCATAGGATGTTTGGGGTTGGAAGGAACCTTTAAATCTCATCTAGTGCAACCCCGCTGCAGTGAGCAGGGACATCTTCAACGAGATGTGCCCCAAACAACCTCACCTGGAATGTTTGCAGCCGTGAGGCTTCAACCACCTCTCTGGACAACCTGTACCTTCATCATAAAAACTTTCTCTCTTACATTCAGTCTTAAATCTCCCCTCCTTCTGTTTAAAACCATCACCCCATGTCTTTCTTAACAGGTCCTGCTGAAAAGATTGTCTCTATCTTCCTAATGAGCCCTCCCTTTAAGTCCTCAAAAGCTGCAATAAGGTCTCCTTTCTCCTTTTGCATAACAGATAATAGGATTTTCACTGCCTCTGAATTCCTTTCTCTTTTGTAAGACCATTATAGAATCATAGAATGGTAAGGTTGGAAGTGACCTCAAGGATCATCTAGTTCCAACCCCCTCCCATAGGCAGGGACACCTCCCACTAGTACAGCTCACTCAAGGCCTCCTCCAACCTGACCTTGAACACCTCCAGGGAGGGAGCAACCACAACCTCCCTGGACAACCTGTGCCAGTGTCTCACCACCCTCACTGCAAACAGCTTCCTCCTAACATCCAGTCTAAATCTTCCCTCTGCCAGTTCAAACCCATTGCCCCTTGTCCTGTCATTGCAAGACCTTGTCAATAGTCTCTCCCCAGCCTTCCTGTAGGTCCCCTTCAGATACTGGAAGGCTACTCTAAGGTCCCCTCGAAGCCTTCTCTTCTGCAGGCTGCAGAGCCCCAACTCTCTCAGCCTGTCCTCATAGGAGAGCTACTGCAGCCCTCTTGAGTTATAACTTGTTGTTGAAAATTTGTATCCATTTACAAACATGAGTTTGCCATGGAGTATATCTCTGTGGGGAAGAAAAGGAGTTTGCATTCAGGCCTTTCCCCAAATGTGTTTGCTCTGCTTCTGCATGCACACGCTCCTCAACATCTGCTTTTCTGATCTCTTTCAGGTGTCCCAGACTCGAAGGTGCTTGCACAACCAGCCCCTGCCAACATGGTGGCACCTGTGTTGATCACTGGTCGTGGCAGCAGTGTCACTGCAAAGATGGACTGACAGGAAAGCACTGTGAAAAATGTACGGAGGGGCTTTTGCTGTCACTCTCTTTGACGTACGCCTAACTGTGGTGTAACCCAATGCCATTCAGGGTTTCTTTTCAGGGGCACAGGGTAATGGATTTCATAAAATAATGGAAATAAGCACCATGCCTGCCAATGAAATAATGTTGAAGGAAAAACCCACAATGCTTTATTGTCCTTTCATGAGCTAAAAAAGAGCAGCTAGTTACATATATTATGCCTTCTGCTCTGTATATCACATTTCAGGTAATTCATACTCTTCTAAAACTACTGCTTGCCCATCAATGCATAATTAGTAACTCAAACAAAGCTCACCCCTAAGGAGGGATTTCTCTGCTATGGGGAGGTAAGAAGGTAAGGAAAATCCTTCCCTTCATGTTTTCTGCATGTGACTTCTCTGAGTTTTAGACCATTTTTGTCATGTATAAAGTCAGATCACGTGCAAGAAAATACGGTAAATGTAAATGAAAGCAAAGCATTTGCACCCTGAAGTTCTTAACTCACATATGGATAGCTCTGTAAATCAGTGTGGATTGTCTAGGAGAGCAAAGTGACTTATTTCCATGTAGTTGCAGCATAATCACTGGACTTTGTTTTCTTATGTGTCCCATTATTTAGCTGATTTATACCCTTTTATTGCCCTGGTTTAGAAAAGAATTTAGTCATAATTTTAACAGCATTTGGTAGTCAATGTTCTGCCACTTTTTTTTTTTTTTTTTTTTTTTGNCTTACTTTTTTTTTTTTTTTTTTTTAATGCCATAACAAATAGCAAGTCATTATCTCTGCCCTGAAGAGCTTAGAGTTGAATATATCATGAAACCCTTCTTGCACTAATGGAAACAGTAACATCCCTGGGAAGGAATTACAGTTCTGAGAGCCAAATTTTTCCCTCCTCCCTCACTTGTTCCCTGGCGAGTTTTAATTTACTATTGACTGATAGCAGCAGTAAATCACTAGCACACTCCCACTCTCAAACACACATTCTGGCTGAAGGCAAAGAATAAGAGGGCTGAAATTCCCATTCACTCCTGCTCTCCCCCCCTGACCTGCTCTAACCTTGATCTCTGCTCTGAAAATGGTCATTGTTGGGCTATTGTGATGGTTTGGGAATTCCCTACCCCCACACACACTTTGTAAAGTCACCCAGACTAGACTCAGCTGGCTGGAAGTTAAGGACTGAAGCTCTATTTACATCTTAGCACAATGCACAAGCAGAGATATACAAAATAGATGTGAATAGTTACAGAAATGTACAAGTTAAAGGTAATACAGAAACACAACTCCCCTCCCAGAAATCAGAGACCCCAGGAGGGGCTCCCAACCACCCTTCCACCTTCTTCCCACCCCTCTACCTTACCCCAGGGTTTGCCTTATGTGCAAGGTGAGTTTGAAGGATTGGCCAGAGGAGTTAGGTGCAGAGTGGTTAGGTAGTGGTTGGTCAGCAGAGAGGAGAAGGCAAGAAGCTAGACAACCTGAGACTCCCTGGGAGAGTGTCATATCTATGTTTTGTGTTCTTAGTCTTATCCCTCTCAGCAAGCCTATGAGTGCAGCAGACATCACCAGTGTTTCCTTTTCACAACCTACAATGGAAAAAAACATTTTCTCCATTAAAATATTCCAATTAGCCTCAAACCAGCACAGCTACAGCTGTACCGAGCCACTCACTGAGTCCTTCCTGTGCTTTGTCCCAGCTATCACTGCAGACAGTGCCTTGTCACTGGAGGGCAAGGGGCGACTGGACTACCACATGAGCCCCAACAAGAAGCGAGAGTACCTGCTGAGACATGGCCCTCGAGGAGCCAACCCAGGACCCCCAAAGGCAGAGCGCTTGGAGGTGAAGTTCAGGACCAGAAGTGAGAACGGTGTTTTAGTCCACGTCCAGGAAAGCAGCAACTTCACTACTGTGAAGGTAAGATTACAGCTAATGCTGAGCTTCATTTGATTGAGCTGCCTTGTGCATAATGATCAAGATCACATTTTTCCATTACTCTTGCTGTTTCCTTTATGAAATATTAGGTCTTTAAGTGAGCCTAGGCACCACTCCAGTATCATACATCTCCTCAGCAATCCCCTTGCTATTTGCCAAGGCATCAGAAGATCTTGATGGGTTTGTATCTAATCGGTTTTGTCTAGATTCCAAACGGTGACTGGTTCAGGGCAGCAAGAACAGAACTCGTTGCCATGTTTGTTGTTGTCGTCAAACTACACTCTGCAGAACAAATCACTTCATTGTTGGCCTTTTATCTTCTGATTTTTCAGGCCTTGAACCCAGATCCTCTGCCAAAAAGTTTTCATTAATTCCTACTAGCATGGCTCGTGCTTATCAAGCTAGGAAACGAGGGATAACTTGAATTCATGAGGTTACCCTTAGACTAATGTCAATATCAAATTATTTTCAGATATGCAGCTGAACTAATGCTTCAAATGCCACAGAGTTTTGCCTTTTTTCCCAAAGAGATTATTGCTACAGAAGTTACCTTTCTCAAGAGAAGGCAACGGTTCAGTTCCTGGCTATGACTCAGTCCATTTACTCATAACTCTAAATGAGTACAGCAGTGATGTTGGCAAGCCCCTTTATTGGGCTGGTGTAAGCTCCAATTTTCCTTGACTGCTGGAAGGCTTTCCAAGTTCTCTTT
>VWZE01004271.1:253087-296371 GCA_013396675.1 Eubucco bourcierii
CTGCTCTTGATGCAGCCCAGGACTCGGTTGCTGTCTGGGCTGCACTCACACTGCAGGCTCATGTTGAGCTTTTCGTCAACCCAGACTCCAAGGTCCTTTTCCTCAGGGCTGCTCTCACCCATTCCCCACCCAGCCTGGAGTTGTGCTTGGGATTGTGCCTACCCAGGTGCAGGACCTTACACTTGGCCTTGTTGAATGTCATGAGGTTGGCCTGGGCACACCTCTGCAGCCTGTCCAGATCCCTCTGGATGGCTGGATAGAGATATGGATAGAGTATGCGGATTACATGTCACCTATGTGAGTTAACATATGTAGAGTGCTGAGGCACTGGAACAGGTTGCTCAGAGATGTGGATGCCTCATCACTGAAAAAGTTCAAGCCCAGGTTTAATGTGATGCTGAGTCTAGGTTAAGATGCCCCTGCATATGGTGGGAGAGCAAAGACACCACTAGGTGTCTTTAAAGGCCCCTTCCAACGCTAACCATTCTGTCTTTCTGTGCACATAAGAAACTACAGGAATAAATCAGAACTTAGCTCTTCAAAAATGATATCCAGTGGGCTATAAATCTGTAAAGTTAGTCCTCAGGTTTAAGACAAATAAGAAATAATTTGTTCAGTAAAGGAGACTCAGAATATTAGTAAAGTTGAGTCATCTTTGTGGTTAGAAACATGTTTGCTTTAGTGATTCACTCTTTTCATTATATTCTACTTGTCAGTTGTTCTACCTTTTCAAATAAAACCCCAAAATGAGTGTTGCTCAGTATTGTCAGCAGCAGCATTTGTTTTCCAGCATGAGTAAGGAGGTGATTGTTGCCTCGTACCCAACTCTGGTGAGACCACACCTTAAGTGTCGTGTTCAGTGTTGGGCACTGCAATACAAGAGAGATGTGAAGGTGCTGGAGCCAGTCCAGAGGAGGGCAACAAAGCTGGGGAAGGGCCTGGAGAATAAATCTGTTGAGGAGTGACTGAAGGAGCTGGGGATGGTTAGCCTGAAACAGAGGATGCTGAGGGGAGACCTGTCTCCAGCAATGTGAAAAGACATTGTGGGGAGGCTGCTGCTGGTCTCTTCTCACAGATAAACAGTGATAGAACAAGAGGAAATGGCCTCAAACTGTGACTGGGTAGGTTTAGACTGGATATCAGGAAAAAAAATTCCCACCAAGAGTGGTCAGGCACTGGAATGTGCTGCCCAGGGAGGTGGTGCAGTCACCAACCCTAGATGTGTTTAAAAGTCATTTGGATGTGGTGCTTGAGGATATGGTTTAGGGTGCACCTTGTAGAGTAGGGATATCAGTTGGAGTTGGTGATCCTGAGGGGCTTTGCCAACCTGTGTGTTTCTGTGATTCTGTGAAATTTGGAAGTACATTGTGCTTCAGGGAAACAAGAGCATTCCTTCTTTTTCTCTGGTTGAAGAAGTCATGGACATCTTGTTTCTGGAAATTTTATTTCCCAAGAAGAACATTCCTTCTTTTTCCCTGGTTGAAGAAGTCATGGACATCTTGTCTCTGGAAATTTTATTTTCCACATGCCAGCAGTGTGTTATTTATGAGTCTGTTAGAGTCAGTCACATGCCATTTAAAAGCAACAGAAATAGAGCTTAAGGGTTGTAAATCAGTATGGAAAATATCAGCTGCTGACAGGTAAATAATTCTACAATTCTTCCTTAATGCAGAATTAACAGTTCTGATTCTGTACTTAGTCTTCTGAGGAGAGGCTGAGGGAGCTGGGGGTGTTTAGTCTGAAGAAAAGAAGGATTAGAGCAGACTTTGTTGCTCTTTACAACTACCTAAAGGGGCATTGTAGCCAGATGGGGTTGGTCTCTTCTCCCAGACAACCAGGAACAGAATAAGAGGACACAGCCTCAAACTGTGCCAGGGCAGGATTAGACTGATCTTAGGAAGAAGTTCTTCCCAGCAAGAGTGATTGGCATTGGAATGGGCTGCTCAGGGAGATGATGGAGTCACCATCCCTGGAGGTGTTTGAAAGGAGACTGGATGAGGCACTTATTGCCATGGGTTAGTTAATTAGAAAGTGTTAAGTGTTAGGTTGGACTTGATGATCTCAAAGGTCTTTTCCAACCTGGTTAATTCTGTGATTCTTGGATTCCAATAAGCTTAGAGGATATTGCCTGTTATGGAACTATGGAATGGCTTAGGTTGGAAGGGACTTTGGAGATACCTACTCTAACATTTTCACTTACATAAAGACCAAATATAAGGCAGCGTATTCTTGGTGCATAAAGGACAAAAAAAAAAAAGACCTACCAAGCAGTTACAGATTACAGACATAAAGAGATGTATCTATGAGGTCCAGTTAATCTTTTTACAAATAGTTTAGAATGTGGCAAGGGGTATTTAGTACTTCAGAACAGCCTGTGAGACTACCCTGCCAAATGTGGGACAGTTCAGATGTATGCCCCCTGTGTTCTCCTCTAACAAAAGCATCCTATCTCTAAGGGGCAGCTCTATCAAAGCACCCCTCAAACAAAACGTTTTCAAACATTCCAAATTACTGCATAGATAACTGAAGTGCCTGCAGATATTAACCATTGTATTCCTTCATCCAAATAGGATACATGCTAGATCCATTTAGTTCAGGCTGCTGCCAAGGCATGAGCATGGTCTTACAGCCATACTAAAGCTGATCTGTACGAACAAGGTCCTCAGCTCGCATCACTGAAGAAGTTAAATCCAGAGCATTTAGCAGTTTCTGGAAATGAGAGCAGCATTCTTGTAGCTGGTGTGTCACCTCACAGTTCTTCCCAGGTGAACGTTATTTTTCCTGGAACAAAGCATGAGAGGCTTTAGAGAGCTTTCAACAAACCTGCTCTGGGGCTTTGACCTTTCCTGGACTATGCACGTGCACGTTCTGCACGCAGATCATGGACCGGCTGAGCTGCAGTCCGCAGCACCGAGTGGGAAATAAGTGTCTTGTTTAGCATCTGTCTTATTTAACACATCTCACCAAATAGAGAGAGGAGAGAAGGAAACTTACAATGAGTTGCAGAGCCCCACCCTATGTGAGCTGCACACAACCTGTACCCCCTTAGGAGGTCAGCTGACATACCCAGCTGTTGTGCTGTGTTTGAGCATCTGACAGGTTTGGATGCTGGTTGGCTTTTTTCAAACTCCTATGTCTTAAATGCAGAATTTGCACTGATCTCATTCTGGGATCATTCAATTTTGAGCTAACAAGAGGTCTGAAATCCTGCATCTCATGATTCAGTAGAATTGTGAGGCGTCATTCCTGCAGGAAAAGCCAAAGAAATCGTTTGGTCGAATTTAACAGTACCTTTTCATCCTAACAGCTCACAAGTTTGAAAGCAGTTTGCTCAAGGAGGCACCATTTGAAAACTCACACAAAACCACACACTTCACAGCTCTTCAGAAAGGTTTCTCCAATGCAGCTGCTGTTTTGCAAAACAGAACAAATCCCCCCCAAAAAAAAGCAAATTGTCAGGAAAAACAGATATGAAATGGGAATCTTGCTGTAGTCCTGCTGTGCCAAATGTATTCCTGCTGAGTTGTAATGAAAACTAGATGCAAGTGTTTTGGGCAAGGGAAACATCTATTTATCCTGCAAAGCATTTTCCACACTTACATTGGAGGAGAAGGAAGAATTTTATTTTTTTTTTCACTTTTTCTGTTCAAGTAAAATGTTTTGTCATGTGCATGCCCTGTTGCTGGCCTCTCAATCTGTTTGTTTTCACTTAGAATCATAGAATGGTATGGTTGGAAGGGACCTCAAGGATCATCTAGTTCTGACCCCCTACCATAGGTAGGGACACCTCCCACTAGTACAGCTCACTCAAGGCCTTCTCTAACCTGGCCTTGAACACCTCCAGGGAGGGAGCAACCACAACCTCCCTGGGCAACCTGTGCCAGTGTCTCACCACCCTCACTACAAACAACTTCCTCCTAACATCCAGTCTAAATCTCCCCTCTGCCACTTCAAACCCATTGCCCCTTGTCCTGGCATTACAAGACCTTGTCAATAGTCCCTCCCCAGCCTTCCTGTGGACCCTCTTCAGATACTGGAAGGCTACTATCAGGTCCCCTTGAAGCCTTCTCTTCTCCAGGCTGCAGAGCCCCAACTCCCTCAGCCTGTCCTCATACCAGAGCTTCTCCAGACCTCTGAGCATCTTTGTAGCCCTCCTCTGGACCTGCTCCAACACTTCCATGTGAGCTGCGGAATGATTGGATGGCAGCAATAAGTTTTTCTCCCTGCCAAAATTTTTAGTGCTAAATACTAAATGCATTTTTAGTACAAAACATTTTATTTGAGGAAAAATAGACTCAGGCTTTCTGTTCCAGCCAAAACCACGTCTTGCTGCAGCTGTGCCAAACGGGCATTAAATTGGTTATATGTGTATGTGTGTGTTTATGTGTATATTAAAATGGTGCATTTTGTATTCTTCTGTTCAGATAAAAGGTGGGAAAGTGCATTACGTGTCTGATGCTGGAATCGCTGGGAAAGTGGAAAGGAACATTCCAGAAGTGTACGCAGCAGATGGTCAGTGGCATTCGGTGCTCCTGGAGAAGAACGGATCTGCTACTGTCCTCTCGGTTGACAGGACTCATAGCCGAGACATCCTCCATGCCACGCAAGACTTTGGTGGGCTAAATGTTCTTACAATTTCTTTGGGAGGAATTCCTTCAAGCCAACCTTTCAAAAGCACAGCTGCAGGTAATTTTTGCTGTGGGGTTGGGTTTTTTTTTCTTTTCCCTGGTACTGTGATGCAAGAGAGATACAAGAGGAGGTGCTGGAGCAGGGCTAGAGGGAGGACAACGAAGATGGGGAAGGGCCTGGAGAATAAATCTGATGAGAAGCAACTGAGGGAGCTGGGGATGATTAGAATCATAGAATGGTAAGGTTTGAAGGGATCTCAAAGATCATCTAGTTCGAAGCCCCTGCCATAGGCAGGGACACCCCCCACTAGTGCAGTAAGTTTGAGTAAGAGGAGGCTAAGGGGATACTTCATTGCTGTCTACAGTTACCTGGAGGACCATTGTGGAGAGGCTGCTGCTGGGCTCTTCTCACATGTAATTGGGGACAGAACAAGAGGGATTGGTCTCAGGCTGAGACTGGAGAGGTTTAGACTGGATATTAGGAAAAAAAATTTCACAGAGAGAGTGGTCAGGGATTGGAATGAGCTGCCCGGGGAGTTGGTGGAGTCTCTCAACCTCAATGTGTTTAAGGGTGGTGTGGATGTGGTGCTTGGGGCTATGGTTTAAGGTGAATCTTGTAGAGTAGGGTTCTAGGTTGGACTTGGTGATCCTGAGGGGCTTTGCCAAGCTGCATGTTTCTTTGATTCTGTATTTGAACAAAGGGTCTCTGTTTGCATGAAGTTTGGCAGTTTGTAATTCTTTACCAGTAACTATTATCAGTAAATAGTTATACTTCCATCCTTTGCCAGAAAAAAACTGCAATTGGAATGAGTGAGGATTGCAGACTTTGTTCTTTCAGTGCACTTTGCAGCTTTATTGTTTCCAAAAGCAGGCACCTCCTATCTGCAGAGCTTTGTGCAGGCAGGGGGTGGGTTTGCTTGCTTGCTTGCCAGTTGTTATAATTTTGTGATGCCAATGGAGAAGAAAGGATCTATTCTTTACCTGGCTCAGAATCTGGAACATCAAAGCAAATCTTTTACATGGGCAAAAACCTGAAATGAGAGTTTTGTCTCTGTAGGGGTTCAGTAAGTACTGCAGGATTTAGCCTGTTGTTAATATGATTAAAATATTTTCTGAAACACCCAACTTCCCCATGCTTTACCCTGCTCTCTGGTGAAGTGTAGGATTTATTTCTCAGCCACAGAAATCAAGGACAATAAGGAACTACCCTCTGACAGACATCTAACTGTTAAGGAGTAAATCAAGTCTCCCCTAAGAGTTAAAGCAACTACCTTAGCTCCTGGCAAGGAAAAAAAAAGAAAGCAGATAATATATTTTTGATATAATTCCCCCAGTGTGTAATGATTTGGGAGTTCCCTGCCCCCCACACTTTTGTGAAATGACCCAGACTAGAACACAGCCAGCTGGAAGTTAAGGACTGAAGCTCTATTTACAGCTCAGCACAATGTACAAGCAGAGATACACACAACAGACAGGAATAGTTACAGAAATAGACAAGTTAAAGGGAATACAGAAACACAACTCCCCTCCCAGAAATCAGAGTCCCCAGGAGGGGCTCCCAACCACCCTTCCACCTTCTCCCCACCCCTGTACCTTACCCCAAGGTTTGCCTTACACACAAGGTGAGCTTGGAGGATTGGCCAGGGGGGTTAGAAGAAAAGTGATTAGTGAGATTACTCAACAGAAAGAACCAGAAGCTGCTAGCCCGAGATACTGTGCCCCAGAGAGACTTACCTATGTTTTAGTTTCTTCTCTTATCATCTCAGCAAACCTATGAGTGAAATAGACATTGCCATGTTTTCCTTTCACAACCTATAGTGTAATTTTCTCTATTAAAATATCCTAAATATCCTCAAACCAGCACACAGTGATAAGTAAAGATGGAAGTGATTTTGAGCTATAAACTATGAGGTAGTCCAGACAATGCAGGCATGAGGGGAGGGGTAATATTGAAAAATCTTCCTGGCTTCAAGAATGATGACCAGAGAAGTTATCTCTGAGTGGAGCAAATTCACACTTCACATTTGTGTGTTGTGAATTTATATGAGAAGTGGTACAAAATGGTATGGCTGCTGTGCTAACCTCTACCCTTTGGGCATGCATGTTTTATGAGCGGCATGCACATGGGAAAAGCAGAGGCTTGTAGGAAAGCTGGAACAAAGAATCATAGAATGGTAAGGTTGGAAGGGACCTCAAGGATCATCCAGTTCCAACCCACTGCCATAGGCCGGGACACCTCCCGCTAGTACAGCTCACTCAAGGCCTCCTCCAACCTGACCTTGAACACCTCCAGGGAGGGAGCAGCCACAACCTCCCTGGGCGACCTGTGCCAGTGTCTCACCACCCTCACTGCAAACAACTTCCTCCTAACATCTCCCCTCTGCCAGTTCCAACCCATTGCCCCTTGTCCTAGCATTGCAAGACCTTGTCAATAGTCCCTCCCCAGCCTTCCTGTGGACCCCCTTCAGATACTGGAAGGTTACTGTCAGGTCCCCTTGAAGCCTTCTCTTCTCCAGGCTGCAGAGCCCCAACTCCCTCAGCCTGTCCTCATAGGAGAGCTGCTGCAGCCCTCTGAGCATCTTCATGACCCTCCTCTGGACTGACTCCAACACTTCCATGTCCTTCCAGTGCTGAGGGTTCCAGAACTGCACACAGGACTCCAGGTGGGGTCTGACAAGAGCAGAGTGAAGGGGAAGGATCCCCTCCCTTGCCCTGCTGCCCACGCTTCTCTTGCTGCAGCCTAGGGCTCGGCTGCTGTCTGAGCTGCATGTGCACACTGCAAAAACTAAGGACACTAACTTCTCAGCACTGCTGCCGCGTGCCGTGGCAGACGAATTAGGAATGTCTGGCTTCCATTAGGAATGCACAATCCAGAATCTCTTATTCATATGATTTTAGTTTATTTGACTATTGGATTACATTGTGTACGACATACCAAGGATCTTACAAGGGGGAGGTATAAAACTCTGCATGAACTCGGAGTCAAAAATGTCTGCAGCAGTGTTAGAGGCAGGCAAAAAAAAAAAACAAAACCATTGGAATGGGCTCCCCAAGAAGGTGGTTGAATTCCCTATCCCTGGAGGTGCTTAAAAGATGCAGAGATGTGGTGCTGTGGGACGCAGTTTAGCATCAGGCTTGGTAGTTAGGTAATGGTTGGAATCAATGATCTTAAATCTCTTTTCTAACTGATTCTGGGTGACAGTTCTAGGGCTGTGGAGCTGGTGTATCACATAACATTTTCAAACCCAGGTAGGCCTGACTAAATCCCAATTGCTGTTTGTCAAACCGCTGCTGCAAGGGACCACCAAGCACGCAGCAAGGTAATAGTCCATTTTGCTTGGGCTCCCACCTGAACCTAAATCCTCAATTTCCTTTTTCATTTGGCAGTGTGAAAACGGGAGGAATATGAAAATATAAGTAATGCTGCAAGAGAACACATCTTGTTCAGAATAGAAAGAATACAGCAGAAGCCTGTTTGCAAAGCTTAAAGGCCTTGAATGACCTGGTCCAGTGGGAGGTGTCCCTGCCTGTGGTGGGGGTTTAGAACTAAATGATCTTTGAGATCCCTTCCAACCTAAACCATTCTGTGATTCTTTCATGCCCCTTTACACTACACAACTTGCATCTCTCAGTTTAGCTTGTTTGATGTTGATATTTAGATATTAGACTGGATGTTAGGAGGAAGTTCTTTCCAGTGAGGGTGGTGAGACACTGGAACAGGTTGCCCAGGGAGGTTGTGGCTGCTCCCTCCCTGGAGGTGTTCAAGGCCAGATTGGATGAGGCCTTGAGTAACCTGTACTAGTGGGAGGTGTCCCTGCCTATGGCAGGGGGTTGGAACTAGGTGATCCTTGAGGTCCCTTCCTGCCTTGCCATTCTGCTCAACATCTTTGGCCTCTGTTAACAGTGCATACTCAAGACTTCAGGTCATGATGTGGCTGTTGTTTTTCTTCCTAGGCTTTGATGGCTGCATTTCCTACATCAAGTATGGTGATGAGAGCCTTCCCTTTGCTGGCAAGCACAGCCTCGCCACCCTCTCCAAAACAGACCCCTCGGTGAAGATCGGCTGCCACGGTCCCAACGTCTGTGCCAGCAGTCCTTGCTGGGGTGAGCTGATGTGCATCAACCAGTGGTACGCCTACCAGTGCGTCCCACCAGGCGCCTGTGCCTCCAACCCCTGCCAAAATGGAGGGAGCTGTGAGCCTGGGGCCCACTCCAGCTTCACCTGCATCTGCCCCGAGACATACGCGGGACGGACCTGCGAGGCGGTGGTGGCGTGCCTGGGGGTCTTATGTGCCCCAGGCCATGAGTGTAGAGCAGGGATCAGTGGTGGCCACATCTGCCTCCCATCGCCTCACCCTGCCGAGCTGTCCCTGCCCCTCTGGGCCGTGCCGGCCATCGTGGGTAGCTGCGCAACGGTCCTGGCGCTGCTAGTCCTCAGCCTCATCCTCTGCAACCAGTGCCGAGGAAAGAAGTCAAAAAGCCCCAAAGAGGAGAAGAAAACAAAGGAGAAGAAGAAAAAAGGGAGCGAGAATGTGGCATTTGATGACCCTGACAACATCCCGCCCTACGGAGATGACATGACTGTCAGGAAGCAGCCTGAAGGCAACCCAAAACCTGACATCATTGAAAGAGAAAACCCCTATCTCATCTACGACGAGACCGACATCCCACACGCCACGGAGACCATCCCCAGTGCCCCGCTGGCTTCCCCTGAGCCCGAGATCGAGCACTACGACATCGACAACGCCAGCAGCATCGCCCCTTCAGACGCAGACATCATCCAGCACTACAAACAGTTTCGAAGCCACACTCCCAAGTTCTCCATCCAGAGGCACAGCCCGCTGGGCTTTGCGCGGCAGTCCCCCATGCCCCTGGGTGCCAGCAGCCTGACCTACCAGCCTGCCTACGGGCAGGGCTTGAGGACAACATCTTTAAGCCACTCAGCGTGCCCTACTCCCAACCCCCTGTCTCGGCACAGCCCCGCACCCTTCTCCAAATCATCGACCTTCTACAGGCACAGTCCAGCGAGGGAGCTGCACCTTGCCATACGGGAAGGGAGCCCTCTGGAGATGCACAACGACGTCTGCCAGCCTGGCATTTTTAACTATGCCACTCGGCTGGGGAGGAGAAGTAAAAGTCCACAGACCATGGCGAGCCACAGTTCCCGGCCAGGGAGCCGCCTGAAGCAGCCCATCGGGCAGATCCCTCTGGAGACTGCTCCTCCAGTGGGACTGTCCATCGAAGAGGTGGAGAGACTGAACACCCCTCGCCCCAGAAACCCCAGCATCTGCAGCGCAGACCATGGCCGCTCCTCTTCTGAGGAGGACTGCAGAAGGCCTCTGTCCCGGACGAGGAACCCGGCCGATGGTATTCCTGCTCCCGAGTCCTCCTCTGACAGCGACTCCCACGAGTCCTTCACCTGCTCCGAGATGGAGTACGACAGGGATAAGCCCATAGCATACACCTCCCGCATGCCCAAGTTATCCCAGGTCAATGAGTCCGACGCGGATGATGAGGACAACTACGGTGCTAGGCTGAAGCCCCGGCGCTACCACGGCCGCCGAGGTGAGGGTGGGCCGGTGGGGGCACAGGCGACTGCTGCCAGCCCTGGGGATAGCTCCCTGCCCGGGAAGCTGGGGCAGCAAGCAGGAAGCTTCAACTGGGACAACCTCTTGAACTGGGGCCCAGGCTTTGGGCATTATGTGGATGTTTTCAAGGATTTGGCATCACTTCCTGAAAAAGCAGCAGCAGCAGCAGCAGCAGCAGCGAGTGAAGACAGCAAAGGTGGTACCACAAAGCCTGTCTCCAAGGATGGGGAAGCAGAACAGTATGTATAGGCTTTGTCTCTTGGTGTTGCCACAGCACAGAGCCAACCAGACCATTCTATGGTTGTAGAAAAGCAAAGGTCAGCATTCGAACCCCAGGCCAGTTTGGTTGGAGGAGACTTTAAAAATAATAACCATTAATGCTGCTGAAAGAGACTTAAAAACATTTTTAATTTAATTTTGCTTGGTTGAGTTTATTTCTCCTGCATGCATTGTATTGGGGAACAAGATATTCGGCATGCAGCCTTGGGAAAGGCTTCCCTTCTTCTTTTTTTTTTTACCATTGGTTGGGTTGTGATTCTTAAATTAATAATGCTTTGTTCTGAAAAGGAACTAATTTTTGTCTGTGCGTGTGTGGAGGATGTGCATATTGTCTCCAGCTAAAAACTAACATGTTTTACCATGCCAGAGAATTGAGGATTTGATTTTCCTTAAGAAGGGCATGGAAAGAGGATGGTGAATGAAGGAATTACAATAGTAAGGTATCGTGGAAAGCATAGTTACCATATCCTGCAGTTGCTCACGTGTAACTTTATGGATGAAATCAGCTTGAATCATTGCTGGCAACAGTGCTGTTAAGTCTCACTCCATACAAGAGGTGCTAGAAGCAGCTCAAGCCAGTCAGCACTTTAGGAGTTGTTTTGTTTTGTTGTCTTTTGTTTGTTTGGGTTTTGGTTTGGTTTTTTTTTTTTCCAACTTGTTTCTCAAGGGGGGATTCTTTGGTTGGTTTCTCTGTTTTCCCTTGTTTTCTTTTGGTTTGGTTTTTGACAAACTTGTGTGAGAGCTCCTGAACCTCTATGAAATATTTTGGAATGCTTAACCCCCGTCTCTGCCCAACCCCTCCAGTGCTTCCAGTGGGAGGGGAGCTCAAGCTGCCTGTCAGCCCAGCCCAACCTGCAGCAGCAGCAGCATCAACAGGAGTGGTAAAAGATCACTTCCATTTCCACATCTCCTGGCCTCTCACCTCAGCCCCACTGCTGCTGCTTCTCCCAAGATTTCACTTTCCCAACTGTACTGTGGAAAGGGAGGAAAAACACTTCCCTACCTCACAGGAGTGTTGTGAGGACTAATTAGTTAACTCCTCCAAAGTGCTTAGACACTATAAAGCACTATAATAAGTATTATTACAGTTACTATTAAAGCACTGCCTAACCTTTGTGACCTTGGAGTGGCATTTTCTGCATTCTATGATTTTTTTTTTCTATGATGGAAACTTTGAAGAATTATTTATTGTATAGAAAATTACTGCACTCTACCATTTTTGGAGTGGATATGAGGGAAACAAAACAAACAAAAATAAATATTTGTAGATTCATTAATGTAGCTTTACTGTTGGTCCCAAACTCCCCAAAAGTTTTAGATAAAGTAGAACCTCCCAAAAGTCCTTACATCTTCGTGCAGATCTGATGAACCTGTTGTACTGTGTAAAAAAAAAAAAAAACAAAAAAACAAAACCTTCAAATTTGTTTTTAATTTTTTTTTTTTTAACCTAAGCTGTGTTTTTTATATCAATATTTTCCTATGCTGAATAGTTTTCTTGCTTTCAGGGAAGGTAAGAAAAATACTTTTTTTACATTTGTTACTTATGTAACATCCATATTTTTCACATTTTGATAAAATTGTAACATACTGTATGCTTTCTACCTGTAAATGCCAATAATAGAATTAAAATATTTATTTAAAATCTTTGGTGTATGTTGTTGCAAACCTTTTCTTTTCCCCTCTCTCTCTCTCCCTCTCTTTCTAATTTCCACTCTCTGATCTTCACTTTTACTAGCTTTTTTTTTTTTTAATTATTATTATTATTGTTTATTATTCAGAAAATGGGCTTTAAGAAGCAAGGTGATGATGTGAAGTTACTCACTGAGGGTTCATGCACAGCAAAGGCAGCACTGGTGTCACTCTAGAAATTAATCTTTCTGCAGAAAGGAAGCACAAAGCCAGTGCAGTTATTAAAGTCCCACTGAGTTGCCCTGGGATAGGACAAGGGGCAACTGATGTAAATGGCAACACAGCAAGTTCCACCTCAACAGGAGGAAGAACTTTTATACTGTAAGGGTCATGGAGCACTGGAACAAGCTGCCCTGAGACGTTGTGGAGTCTCCTTCTGTGCAGCCTTTCCAGCCCTGTCTGGACATGGGGCATCGAGTCAGTCACCAGCAAGTTTGCAGATGACACCAAGCTGGGGGCTGATGTTGCTGGGTTGGAGGGCAGAAGGGCTCTGCAGCAGGACCTCGACCGCCTGCACAGATGGGCAGAGTCCAAGGGGATGGAGCTCAACAAATCCAACTGCCAGGTGCTGCACTTTGACCACAACAACCCCATGCAGAGCTACAGGCTGGGGTGGGAGTGGCTGGAGAGCAGCCAAATAGAAAGGGATCTGGGGGTGCTGATTGACACCTGCCTGAACATGAGCCAACAGTGTGCCCAGGTGGCCAAGAAGGCCAATGGCATCCTGGCCTGCATCAGCAAGAGTGTGGCCAGCAGGAGCAGGGAGCTCATTCTCCCCCTGGACTCTGCACTGCTTAGGCCACACCTTGAGTCCTGTGTCCAGTTCTGGGCCCCTCCATTGAAGAAGGACATTGAGGTGCTTGAGTGTGTCCAGAGAAGGGCAACGAGGCTGGGGAGAGGCCTGGAGCACAGCCCTATGGAGAGAGGCTGAGGGAGCTGGGATTGGTTAGCCTGGAGAAGAGGAGACTGAGGGCAGAACTTCTTGCTGTCTACAACTACCTGAAGGGTGCTTGTAGCCAGGAGGAGGTTGCTTTCTTCTCTCAGGCAAGCAGCACCAGAACAAGAGGACACAGTCTGAAGCTGTGCCAGGGGAAGTTTAGGCTGGAGGTGAGGAGAAAGTTGTTGCCTGAGAGAGTCATTGACTGCTGGAATGGGCTGCCCAGGGAGGTGGTGGAGTCAGCGTCCCTGGAGGTGTTCAAGGCAGGTTTGGATGTGGCACTTGGTGCCATGGTCTGGTCTTGAGAGATGTGGTATTGGGTTGGACTTGATGAGCTTTGAGGTCTCTTCCAGCCTTGCTGATACTGTGATACTGTGATGTGTTCCTGTGTGACCTTTGCTTTGTCCTGCTCTGACAGGGGGTTTGGACTCGATGATCTCTGGAGGTCTCTTCCAATGCCTAACATCTTGTGATCCTGTGTGTGGTTGTCCCTGGCAGAGGGATGGATTTCATCAAGAGTGAAAGGAGCATTCAGTATATCCTTTATGGGTTCCATGTGTGACCTCAATAAGATTGAAAACCAGGAGGCTTTGCCTATCTCAGGAAGACAGAGAAGGAAGGATGTTGTGACATGGTTGAGCCTAAGAAGGATGGGGAGGGACTGTTTGCAGGGTCTTGTGATGACAGGACAAGGAGTTTGAACTGAAAGAGGGGAGATTTAGACTGGATGTTGGGAAGAAGTTGTTTGCAGTGAGGGTGGTGAGACACTGGCACAGGTTGCCCAGGGAGGTTGTGGAGCATGGAATCACCCAATGTGATCTTTGATCACATTCTATGATTCTGTGTTCTGCAACCTCCCTGGAGATGTTCAAGGCCAGATTGGATGAGGCCTTGAATGACCTGTTCTAGTGGGAGGTGTCCCTGCCTGTGGCCCAAGGCGGGCTGAAACTGGATGAGCTTTGAGGTCCCTTCCTACCTAAACCATTCCATGATTCTAAGATAATGTTCACAAGTACCAAATCAATTTTCACCTTTCTATGCCATAATAAAACATCATTTTAACCCATATGAGTTTGTTAGTAACAACTAGTTTTGCATTTGCCAACCTAGACTTCATCTCTTCTCAAAGCTGAAGCTTTCCAGTGCATAGGTTGCTCAGCCTAGGGAGGAAAAGGCTCCAAGGAGACATTAATTACTAAAGCCTTTCAGTACTTAAAGAGGTGGTTAAGAATGATGGGGACAGAATTTTTAGCAGGGGCCTGGAGGACAAGGAGTGATGGTTTTACATTAAATGAAGAGAGATTTAGACTAGATAGGAGTAAGATGTTTGGGGTTGTTTTTTTTCACAATGAGAGTGGTGAAACCCTGGTCCAGGTTGGCCAGAGAGGTGGGTGGGGAAAATATTCAAAAGCAGGTTGGATGGGGCTCTGAGCAACCAGATCTAGTTAAAGATGTCCCTGATTCGTGCAGGGAAGTTGGACTAGATGACCTTTAAAGGTCCCTTCGTGCAGGGAAGTTGGACTAGATGACCTTTAAAGGTCCCTTCCAACCTAAACCATTCTATAGCTACCAGTGTGGGACCAAGAGCTTTCTTTAGTAAAGCAGCACTTGAAGAGCAATTAACTAATTGCTTGTATAAGAGAATAAATCAAAGTTGGACAACTTGTTGGAGAAGACAGAGAGGGAAAAGTTAAGCTTGCAGGCCTGAGGTGACTTGGGAGGATACACTTTGAATTAGTGGTCTTTTCTTTAAAGAATTTGGGGAAACAATAACAATTCAAGGGTGGTTTTATCAATTAGTAGCTTGGTTTAGAGAGTTGTTTGGTTTTTTGGTTTTTCAGTTGTTTAGTTTGTCTCAGAACTGCCCAGCAAGGGTTGTGACTGATTTTGGCTAACGAATGCTCACCACTTCACCTTGCCCCACAACAGTGAGAAGGTACTGGGCCAAAGTAACCCCATTTGTACCTAAGTAGTTTCATCTGAAATAACAAGAAATCCACAAATGATTTCAGAGTTGGAGAAGCTGCTGTAGTTAAACATCTGTTAAAAAGCTGCATGTTTAGCTTGAATATTATCCTTTAAAGCAAACTGTACCACATGCAAGCAGAGATGTTAATAGCACAGAAAAACTTTACCGAATGAAATCTTTTCAGTGTAACACCAAACACATTGAGAACTGTGTTTTGCCTGTTGAGCATTCAGAGATTATGAAAAAGCTCTTATTAAAGGAAAATTGGTGCTCAGTGTGGGCTGCAGAGCACAGCTCTGCTGGATGAAACATTACTGAACAATCAGGACCAAACAGTGGTGCTCAATGGAGCTAAATCCAGCTGGTGGCTGGTCACAAGTGGTGTTCCTCAGGGCTCAGAGTTGGGAATTACTTCTCTTTAACATCTTTATTGATGACCTTGATGGGGACACAGAGTGTGTCAGCAGTAAGTTTGCAGATGATCTGGAGTCCTGTGTACAGTTCTGGAGCCCTCAGCATAGGAAGGACATGGAACTGGTGGAACAGGTCCAGAGAAGGCCACGAAGATGCTCAGAGGGCTGCAGCAGCTCTGCTATGAGGACAGGCTGAGAGAGTTGGGGTTCTGCAGCCTGGAGAAGAGAAGGCTTCCAGGAGATTTTATAGTAGCCTTCCAGTATCTGAAGGGGGCCTACAGGAAGGCTGGGGAGGGTCTATTGGCACAGTCTTGCAATGCCAGGGCAAGGGGCAGTGGGTTTGAGCTGGCAGAGGGGAGATTGAAACTGGATGTTAGGAGGAAGTTGTTGGCAGTGAGGGTGGTGAGACACTGGCACAGGTTGCCCAGGGAGGTTGTGGCTGCTCCCTCCCTGGAGGTGTTGAAGGCCAGGTTGGAGGAGGCCTTGAGTGAGCTGTACTAGTGGGAGGTGTCCCTGCCTATGGCAGGGGTTTGGAACTGGATGATCCTCGAGGTCCTTTCCAACTTTACCAGTCTATGATTCTATGATTTAAGTGTGAAAAGGTGCCAGATTGGGAAGTCAGGAGTGAAAGAAGAGCTGGAACACAGGAGCAGCAGAACACAGGAGGTCTTGATGGAAGGCAAATCTAACTGTTTGGTTTTTTTTTCCTCTCAAAGGCCTGCACCCTAATTCAACACCTTCATTGCCACAATCAGCACACACAAGGGAAGTGTTGAGGTGTTTGTGTATGGACTACAGCTGCTGTGTAGCCTGACAACAACATGTCAGCAGCAGCAGCAGCTCTTTTTCACAAAGGAGGATGATTTTGTGCACACATGCATAAGGTGATGCAAACACACAGCAACATATGCAGCCCTCCATGAACAGGCTTTCCATATGGCAATTAATACCTTGCAAATTCCCTGGCAAGAATCCATGATTGGAAAACAGATTAGTGACCTCTCTCCACCCAGCAATAAAAACAAAGCCACTGTTCTGTATGATTCTGTGCACTCCCTTCCAATAGTAGGGCTCTTTGTGCAGCCCCTCAGACAAGGAGCAGGGAAAATAAACAGGTCTCTGTCTCCCCATTTCTAGGTTTATTTCCCCTGTGTCCTTTAAAAGCCAGAGTCTGATTTAGTAATTAGTGTTTGCTCTTGCATATCTTGTGCAATTAGCCAAAAGGGCAAATTAGGGAATAAGAAATAAACATTAATATAAAAAACAAATACCAATATTAAAGATAGAGAGAGATATATATATACACACACTGGATGAGAAATGGATATTGTTGAGTCATTCTAAAAACCAGACTTTGGTCTTATGGTCTAGAATATTTCCAAATACACATTGTAATTTCCTTCAAAGTATAGCTCACTCTTAATCATTTCAGTCCTTATTAAAACAGTTTGTTAAAGCTTGGCAAAGACACCATGACAGCATCATCGGGTAAGAATTCCGTGTGGCTTGCAGAAAGCTATGTGAGAATGGGAGTGGTTTGTCTCTCCTCAAGGAACTGCTGGTGAGTGTATGAGCAAGAGAAAGGGACAATTTGTTACCATCCTTTTACACCTCTAGAATTCACAGAATTACAGAATCAAACAGGTTGGAAAAGACCTCTGAGATCATTGAGCCCAACCTATCGCCTAACCCTTGCAATTTACTAAGCCATGGCACTAAGTGCCTCATGCAGCCTCCTTTTAAATGCCTCCAGGGATGGGGATTCCACTACCTCCCCGGGCAGCTCATTCCAATGCCAATCACTCTTTCCATGAAGAGCTGCTTCCTAACACCCAGCCTAACCCTGCCCTGGCACAGCTTGAGGCTGTATCCTCTTGTTCTGCCCCTGGGTGCCTGGCAGAAGAGACCAACTCCACCTGGCCACAGCCTCCATTCAGAGTAGTCATCAAAACAGGCTGGAATTTCTGGAGCTGCATAACAGCATGAGGCAGAGAATCCTTTTTTGTGACAATGAAGAGATGTTTAGGCTGGAGAAGAGAAATCAGAGAGGGATCTCATCAGTGTCCATCTGTATCTGAGGGGTGGGTGTTGGGGTGAAGGTGCCAGGCTCTTTTTGGCGGTGTTCAGTGATAGTACAAGGAACAGGGGGTACAAACTATAACACGCACAGGAGGTTCCACTACAACACTAGGACACAATTCTTTGTGGTGAGGGTGATGTAGCATGGAGCAGACTGCCCAGTGAGGTTATGGAGTCTCCTCCTTTGGATACTTTCAAGACCTCCTTGGATGTGTTCCTGTGTACCTGCCCTAAGCGCTGCTTTGGCTCAATGATCTCTTGGAGGTCCCTTCCAACCTCTAACATCCTCCCAGCTCTGTAGAAGGGCTGAAAATTGTTACAAAGAAAGAACACTGTTAGAAAGAAAATTGCTGGGAAAGAAGTTCCTACACTGCACAGCCACAGCTAGAGTGTTAGCGTTAAGAAAAAGCAGTGTGCTGTGACATACAAAATCTGCCTTCAGCCTCAGAACACTTGGGCCAGGTCCCAGAGGATGACAGTTGTGACCTAATCCTCCTGAAGGGGAACATTCCTGGTGCATGTGTGTGATCCTCCAAATATGTAGCCTTGGTTTTGTTTTCACCTGGAGAAAATCCTGTACTGTGGGTGTCATTTGGGGGCTTTTCTAATCCTCCTACATTTACAAGGCTGATCCTTTTTTGTTTTGGTTTGGTTTGGTTTTTAATTTTTATTATTTTATTATTAATTTTATCAGAGTAGTTCACAGCTTGAGTCACCTGAAGGTGCTAAAAATCTTATTACTTCAACATAGCTGTGTTTTGTGGCGAAACCTTTTAGTTGCAGCGAGGAGAAGTTTATTATGAAGGAGATTATATTAAATTATGTGCACTTTTTGCCTCTTTGCCCCTGCTGTTAGCAGAGATTCTGTTGTTGTTGGCTGCTCTGTCACCCCACTGGATTTTCCCAGTGTTGTTTTTTGCTCACCTGTTTGTAGCATTAAAACTCAAAGCAGCGTATTTATTTTTGTTTGTTTTAATGAAGCTGATGCTGCAGAGAGCAGTGCAAGTGAAACCTTTCAGTAGGGCTCAGCAGTCTGGGGTGACAGGGCACCCTCTTTTTCATTGATGTGAGTGCATGTACTGAAAAATTGCATCTGACAAGGTTCTGAGGCTTTGTCAGAGTTTTCTCTCTGCCTTCTGATTTTGGTTGCTTCTGTTTTGACTTTTAGATGTCCCTGGATGTTTGTCACGGGAAATGAACTTGGCTGTTTGTTTTGCTTCAAGTGACATTCAATACTCTGAAGAGAGGAGTGGGGTGTGACAAGTCTGTAATTGTGTCAATTTTTCTTTTCCCATCCATGACATAGCTAGACAGGAATATATCTAACAGCTCTGCTCCTGCAGAAGGCTGTGTCCTGGGTGCTCAATAGGATTGGCCTACAGTTAGATTAGGATCCCAGGACTTGGGGGGTGGTTTTTTACACTTGTAAGAGAAATTCATGACTTCTGTAGAGCCCTGAGAGTTTTCAGTCTGCAAAATGTCAGTGACAAGTCAGGGAAATAAAAAAAAAACCAAAACAACAAAACTGTGATACAATAACTATGAGAACCTTGTCCAATTTGTCTCATCAGCATTTCTCTGCCCTTTGGCAGGAGATGCTGTCACTGTGTGAGAATCAGAACTGAAGTGCCTATAGTGCCTGGAAAACAAAGGTAAGATGGAAAAGCACAGACTTCATGCACAGCAGGTTGTGAAGCTGAAATCTGCCCTTTATAAATGCTTTCAGTGAGCTCAAATAGTGCAGATTTCTGGGTTTAACTGCCTCACTCTGGTGTTTGCTCCGAAGGGTTGATAGTAGTGTTGGGAAACAGGCCCCTCTTCACTGAAAACAAGGGCACTTTGCTGAGCTGAGTAACAAGGCCAAGTGTAAGGTCCTGCACCTGGGTAGGCACAATCCCAAGCACAACTCCAGGCTGGGTGGGGAATGGCTGAGAACAGCCCTGAGGAAAAGGCCCTGGGGGTCTGGGGTGATGAAAAGCTCAACATGAGGCTGCAGTGTGAGTGCAGCCCAGACAGCAACTGTGTGCTGGGCTGCAGCAAGAGCAGTGTGGGCAGCAGGGCAAGGGAGGGGATTCTGCCCCTTTGCTCTGCTCTCCTCAGACCCCATCTGGAGTCCTGTGTGCAGTTCTGGAGTCCCCAGCACAGGAAGGAGATGAAACTGTTGGAACCAGTCCAGAGGAGGCCACAAGGATGCTCAGAGGGCTGCAGCAGCTCTGCTGTGAGGACAGGCTGAGAGAGTTGGGGCTCTGCAGCCTGGAGAAGAGAAGGCTTCCAGGAGACCTGATAGTAGCCTTCCAGGATCTGAAGGGCGCTACAGGAAGGCTGAGGAGGGACTATTGACAAGGTCTTGCAATGACAGGACAAGGGGCAATGGGTTTGAACTGGCAGAGGGGAGATTTAGACTGGATGTTAGGAGGAAGTTCTTCCCAGTGAGGGTGGTGAGACACTGGCACAGGTTGCCCAGGGAGGTTGTGGCTGCTCCCTCCCTGGAGGTGTTGAAGGCCAGGTTGGAGGAGGCCTTGAGTGATCTGTACTAGTGGGAGGTGTCCTTGCCTATGGCAGGGGGTTGAAACTGGATGATCCTTGAGGTCCTTTCCAACCTTACCAGTCTATGATTCTATGTCTGTTGACTATCGTGGGGTTACAGTGTCCTTAAGGGGAGGAAAAAAGAGATTTTAATCAAACAAGGTTACCACCTGTAAACCATTTTATTCTACCTGAGAAAGATTTTCCTTCTCTAATAATAACAATTTGTTAAACTTCCTGTACATCTTTGACTTAAAAATACAATATGCAAGGCATCAAAGGATGTCAAAGCAGCACCTTAGGAAAACAGAGCCTCAGCTCTGGGTTTGGTATTCAGCTCATGTGATATTTACTGCCTGGTAACACTTCCATAGCTCCACTAAATTGCCTTCTTAGTTGTGTAAGTATGAGGAAGAGATTAATCCTCCTCCAGCTCTGCTCTGTGTTTCATACACCTACAGCTGTAGGACATCTGCTGAGGCAGAAGATTCTACATAAATAAGATGTTAATGTAACAAAAAAAAAAAAAAAAGGTATTTACATGACCTAAAATAAGAACTGTTAGGGAAACATCCAAGGGGCTGTGTATCTTTCCTCTGACAGCTGGATGGAGGGCCCTAAACAAAAAGCAGCAGGCAACCTCATGTTTTCAAGGGGTCTTTCACGGTTTTGTAAACTCAAAGAGTTTTGTGGCAAAAGAATCTTTAAGGTCCCTTTTCCACAGCCCTTTATGCTCTTAATTCCTCTGTTGTATTTTCTTATTTCTTCTTCTTCTCTTGGGTTCTTTCCTCTGCTTATTGAGGCTTGGAAAATGACTGGGAGGGTCCCATACAGCTTCCAGATGACCCATGTGGAAGGTAGAAATGCTTGTTCACCTTTGAGTATCTGAAGGGGGCTACAGGAAGGCTGGGGAGGGACTATTGACAAGGGCTTGCAATGCCAGGACAAGGGGCAATGAGTTTGAACTGGCAGAGGGGAGATTGAAACTGGATGTTAGGAGGAAGTTGTTTGCAGTGAGGGTGGTGAGACACTGGCACAGGTTGCCCAGGGAGGTTGTGGTTGCTCCCTCCCTGGAGGTGTTCAGGGCCAGGTTGGAGGAGGCCTTGAGTACCCTGTACTAGTGGGAGGTGTCCCTGCCTATGGCAGGGGGTTGGAACTAGATGATCTTTGAAGTCCCTTCCAACCTTACCACTCTATGGTTCTATGATTTGTAAACCACCAGTATTCAGCTTCCAGAGTGAGCATTTTCTATTGCTTTTCTTCCTTCTAACCCTAACTGGATGCCAAACATTCAACCAGCACACAGATGTGGGGGTGGTTTAATCTTGAGAATTGCTATCAGGTAGGATCTTGTTGGGATTCACAAGGCACTGTGCTGTGCATCCAGGGATTTGGGTCATACAAGCCTCCTCTCAGGAGATGTAGGTTACCCAAAGAACTGTCTTAACAAAGTTGTGCAGACCCTGCTGCTGCTGAAAGGATGTCAGCAAATTTCCCAGCTACAGGAGCACTGAAGAGAACAGCTCCTGAGGTTTCCCAGCCAGCACTTAGTTGGGAGGGTGTGAAAGGTAAGCTGCTCTGCATGGCCACAGCTGCACCAGGGACCACACCACTCTTTTGCTGCACAAATCTATATCAAAAGTGACCTCAGTGTCTGGGGTCCCTTTTCCCAGGTTATAGTGATCTCACATCTAGGCACAGGTGACAGGCAAGGAGTTGCCTATTAATTGCAATCACTTTCTCACAGAGAGGTCAGCCTGGGAGCTTGGCAGACTTCAGAGCAGTCATAGAATCACAGAATGTCAGGGGCTGGAAGGGACCTTGTAAGCTCATTCAGTCCAACCCCCCCTACTAGAGCAGGGTCACCTAGACCAGATCACACAGGAACACATCCAGGTGAGTGTTGAATATCCCAGAGAGGGAGACTCCACAAACCCCTGGGCAGCCTGTTCCAGAGTTCTGTCACCCTCACAGGGGAAAAAATTCCTCCACGTGTTTAAATGAAGCTTTCTATGCCTCAGCTTCCACCCATTACCCCTTGTCCTGTCATTGGGCATCACCCAGCAGAGTCTGGCTCCAGCCTCCTGGCACTCATCTTTACATATTTATAACCACTGCTGAGGTCACCTCTCAGTCTCCTCCTCTCCCAGCAGCACAGCCCCAGCTCCCTCAGGCTCTCCTCCTAACAGAACTGTTCCATTCCCTTCAGCATCTTTGTGGCTCTGTGACTCTCTCAAGCAGTTCTATGTTCCTCCTGAACTGGGGGGCCCAGAACTGGACACAACACTCCAGATGCAGCCTCACCAGGGCAGAGTAGAGTGGCAGGAGAACCTCTCTTGACCTCCTAACCACAGCCTTTCTAATACAGCCCAGAATGGCATTGCCCCTCCTGTCCATGAGAGCACATTGCTGGCTCATGCTCAACCTCCCATCAGCTAGGACCCCCAAATCTTTTTCCCTTCACTGCCTTCCAACAGGGAAGAAGCAGGGGGAACCCTGCCATGTCAGCAGTGTAACATGGACAAATCAAACCATCACATTCTCTGTGGCTGGATGTTTGGTTCCTGACTCTTTTGTCCCTCATCTGCCCTTCTTTTCATCATGTTTTCTCCTTTCCTGCTAAACCACTTCGACACATTTTCTGCTCTGTACTTCACTGACGATTGCTTCCCCATGAGAGGCTGTGGTAGGACAAATTCTTTCCTCCTTATCCCCAGTTTCTGACGTCTATACCGAAGGAATGGCCCTTTGGAGTGCAACCAGATGCACCTAGGACTCAGGGATCACCTTGCTTCCCCCTGGTATCTTTTCTGCTGGGAGCACAAACTAACACTGCATAGCTACTGGCTCACCACAAAAGCCAAAGCTGTGAGGTCTCCTGTTGCTGGGATAACATGTGAGGATCTGGTGGGACCATGTCGTGTTCTGTGACTTGTATAAAGTCTGTCCAACTCATGTGGATCCCAAATGCTTAGATCTTTTAAACATCCATGAGGCACTCAGGCACCTGAGGTTATTCCCAACAGTTTGAGTCCAGCCACCAGTTGTCCAGAGCCCTCTGTGATACATTTGAGCCAATGCAGGACCTTTTATTTTCTCAGACCACTTGGAGTCAATTTACACAACCACGTATCTGTTTCCCAGATGGCTGCCCAGAAGCTCATCAAGCAGAAGAAAAACTAAACCTGGCTTCTTGTATGACCCCAGATACTTGGTTCAGCTCACAGACTGGAATCATCTGAGCTCATTGTGACCATCAGCGCCCAGACCAGGACTGCCCAGAGCCAAACCCACTCTCAAAATAGTGTAAGGAGCAGCAGCTTGGTGAAAAGAGGTAAGCATTGTTAGCAGGAAAGCCACAGCACAGCTGAGACTTTGCTGTTGGGTATAACCTAAAGGGCCAGAGTGAAACAAGCAGAGAAATTCTGGAGAGGTGAGGCTGCTGCACAGTAAGGCAGAAAAACTACCACTGCTACTTAGGTCTAGTTGTCATAGAATCATAGAATGGTAAGGTTGGAAGGGACCTCAAGGATTATCTAGTTCCAACCCCCTGCCATAGGCAGGGACACCTCCCACTAGTACAGGTTACTCAAGACCTTGTCATAAAGGTATGCACACACACAAAGACTCCACAGGGGTCTTGTTTAGCACAAGATCCTGACATGATGCTCTTGCTCTGAATGTTTCCTGCTGTTGGTTTGGCTACTGGGATAAGAGCTGCTGCAAGCTGCTTTCCTCCTGCCTTTCAATAGGCTAAGGGCGCTGCTTTTGTAGGCTCCTTCAGTCCTGCCATAAAGAGTGAGCCTTCCAGGAACAGGGCACAAAGACTCTGGGCTCCAAAAGAGGTTTTTCATCAAGCTTTGGATCTGACAGAAGATGACCCATGCTTTGGACAGGTTTGTCTTTAAAATGCTGTAAAGAACAAACTAATTTCCCAGCCAGGTTTTAGAGTCAGTAAATGTTTTAGTATTTGTTATTTATTCACTGTGCACTGTTATGAGGTATCTACTGTCTTGAAATCTAAGTGCAGAGCATGGAATTGTGTCAGTTGGGAAGGACCTCCAGCATTGGGGTCTCCCTTCCCTGCAAGGAGTGACAGCAAACAAACTGCTTGTCTTCAGATGCTCTAAGGAATGTGTTGTTTATGGTAGTTGCTGATCCTAGTTGTAATGTTTCCACTAGGCCTGTGCTGAAAGACACCCCATGTGTAGCAAATGTCTCTTTTGGACTCCCAGTCTTGAAGAACAGGCTGATGAATCTCTGTGTGTCCTGCTCTTCATGTGGTGGTGTTTCTTCAACAGCTGCTTGAGCTCTGTCTCCAGTTCAGGAGACAGGAAGCTGCAGAGAGCTACAAGGATGACTGGGGGACTTGAGCATCTTCCCTACAAAGAGAGACTGAGAGCCCTGGGGCTGTTTAGTATGGAGAAGTCTTAGAGGAGATCTGATGAATGTGTACAAATACCTGAGGAGTGGGTGTCAAGTGGTTGGGGCCAAGCTCTTTTCACTGGTCAGTAACAATAAGCCAAGGAGCAGCAGCTACAGACTGGAACAGAGAAGGTTTCAGCTCAACATGAGGAGAAGCTTCTTTACAGTGAAGGTGACAGAGCCCTGGAACAGGCTGCCCAGAGAGGTTGTGGAGTCTCCTTCTCTGGATGCATTCCTGTGTGAACTACCCTGGGTGATCCTGCCTTAGCAGGGGAGTTGGACTTGATCTCTGGAGATCCCTTCCAACCTCTAAGGTTCTGTGATTCTGTGTATGTTGCACTCCAGCTCTGTATGCATAAGAAAACCTGAGTGTGCAAATGGATACAATGTTTGGGGGTTGTGTTTTGGGTTTGTATTTTGGTTTGCTTTGTTTTTCTTTTAATCAGATGCTGTTTGTTTTGAACCTAGTGAATTTCTGATTATTCCACAGACCAATCTCTTCAGTCACAGTTGTGCTGTAGGTTTAACACTTCGAGGTGTAGTGCAGTGTCCAGGGGTTGGGCAGCACACTGTGCACTCCACCTCTATACTCACGTCTCACACCCAGGCTTCTGGGCACACAAAGCAGAGATTCATGCATACAGTAGTGCTTTAGACCCAAATTTAGGTGCTGAGAGGCCCTCCTTGAGGTAAAAGCACCCACAAAGTTTCATAAGCTGAGATGGAAACACACAAGAGGTGATAGTGGATTAACTGGAATGGGCTGCCCAGGGAGGTGGTGGAGTCAGCGTCCCTGGAGGTGTTCAAGGCGGGTTTGGATGTGGCACTTGGTGCCATGGTCTGGTCTTGAGGGCTGTGGTATCGGCTTGGACTTGATGATCTTTGAGGTCTCTTCCAGCCTTGGTGATACTGTGAGACTGTGAGGTTAGGAAGTTCTTCATGGAAAGAGTGACTGGCATTGGAATGAGCTGCCTGGGGAGGTGATGGAGTCCCCATCCCTGGAGGTGTTTAAAAGGAGGCTGGATGAGGCACTTAGTGCCATGGGTTAGTTAATTAGAAGGATTAGGTGATAGGTTGGCCTTGATGACCTTGAAGGCTGTTTCTAACCCGGTTAATTCTGTGAATCTGAAGTGGCAGGATGCAGCTGAAAGCATCTAATCTTTCCTTTCTTTAAGCTATACACAAACCCTGCAGTATCTCGCATTAATATGTATGTAATGAGTTTGCCTTTCCCTGGGCCAGTGGGATTTGAGGTGAAGAATCAAGAACAAAGAGAAAAACATACATGAGCTATTTTTTATACCATAATGCTATGGTCACCCACTGACCAAAAATACTGAAATAGCTAAGCAAAGGGATTTGTCTGAAGCAGAACCACATGAAAGACTGTTTTAAGGAGCTCCCCACTGCAGGCTTGCCACTCTCTGTTTTTTTCCCTAAGGACACCAGCTGTGGTTTATCTTCTCCTCCCCTCTTTTCCCCACTTGAAAAGTGCTGCAGTCTCACTGCAATCTCTGTTCTCAGAGCAAAGAGAGTCCTTAGTTACTGACACTTAAAAATCATCTTCTTCTGAACCTCATCTCAATAACTCATCAGCAAGATCACAGTCTCACCAAGGTTGGAAGAGACCTCAAAGCTCATCAAGTCCAAGCCGATACCACAGCCCTCAAGACCAGACCATGGCACCAAGTGCCACGTCCAAACCTGCCTTGAACACCTCCAGGGACGCTGACTCCACCACCTCCCTGGGCAGCCCATTCCAGCAGTCAATGACTCTCTCAGGCAAGAACTTTCTCCTCACCTCCAGCCTAAACTTCCCCTGGCACAGCTTGAGGTGCACCACCCTTTGCCAGAGCAACTCCCAACTACAAGAACTCAGTCACCCTTGTCTAGGGGAAGGTGTCCCTGCCTATGACAGCATTCTTGGAGCTAGGCAGGCTTCAAGCCCCTTCCAACCCAAACCATTCTGTGATTCTACAGGACCTGTGATTCTTTAGCCTGGAAAAGGAGGCTCAGGGCAGACCTCATTGCTCTCTACAGCTACCTGAAAGGAGGTTGTAGCCAGGTGGGGTTGGGTTCTTCTCCCGGGCAACCAGCAACAAAACAAGGAGACACAGTCTCAAGTTGTGCCAGAGGAGGTCTAGGCTGGGTGTTGAGAGGAAGTTGTTACCATAGAGAGTGATTGGCATTGGAATGGGCTGCCCAGGCAGGTGGTGGAGTCACCATCCCTGGAGGTGTTCAAGAAAAGCCTTCATGGGGCACTTAGTGCCATAGTCTGGTTGGGGCTAGGGCTGGATGAGCTTGGAGGTCTCTTCCAACCTGGTTGGTTCTATGACCTTGTTGAGACATCCTACTTGTTTCTCTTCAAGTAAAGGAATCTTACAAACTCTGCTCCAGAGCCTGGATCCCATTCTCCATCCCTTCATCTTGCAATTCAAAGGCACATTTATTTGGCTTCACTATGCTAACAGGGTTTAGAGCTGCATGAGGGTATGTGAATTTCCTGAGAGCCTTGTCACTTCCAAGGAACTGATAGCACAAGGGTGGCTTTAGGCACCTAAAGCTGGAGGGAGATTGTGGAGAGGCTGCTGCTGGGCTCTTCTCACAGGTAACTGGAGACAGAACAAGGGGGAATGGCCTCAAGATGAGACTGGGGAGGTTTAGATTGGACATTAGGAAAAAGTTTTTCACAGAGAGAGTGGTCAGGGACTGGAATGAGCTGCCCAAAGATGTGGTGGAATTAACCACCTTGGATGTATTTAAGGGTGGTTTCAGATGTGGTGCTTAGGGCTATGGTTTAAGGTGAATCTTGTAGAGTAGGATTGGAGAAGAGAAGGCTTCCAGGAGACCTTAGAGTAGCCTTCCAGTATCTGAAGGGGGCTCCAGGAGGGCTGGGGAGGGACTATTGACAAGGTCTTGCAATGCCAGGACAAGGGGCAGTGGGTTTGAACTGGCAGAGGGGAGATTTAGACTGGATGTTAGGAGGAAGTTGTTTGCAGTGAGGGTGGTGAGGCACTGGAATGGGTTGCCCAGGGAGGTTGTGGCTGCTCCCTGCCTGGAGGTGTTCAAGGCCAGGCTGGATGAGTCCTTGAGTGACCTGTACTAGTGGGAGGTGTCCCTGCCTATGGCAGGGGGTTGGAACTAGATGATCCTTGAGGTCCCTTCCAACCTTACCATTCTATGATTCTATGATTACCTGGGAGAAAATAATTAGCCCCTTAGGTCAGCAAAAAGCAGTAATATCAGTCTGGCTAGTTGCACATTTTCCTTACCAAAGCACTCCTCTTTGTGCTACTGGGTGGTTCTTTTATTGGAGTGGAAGGAACTGTTTTCAATCCTCAATGATAAGAACACCCTGAAAAAATAAATAAGCTTAGTGGGATTGAGCAGGGTAAGGGTAGGACTGCCCTCAGTAAACCATTGTGTTTCCAAAGCTTTGCTCTTTCAACAGCTTGCCTCTGGAGCCATGGCTCTGTGTGTTTATTATTGTGTTATCATTGTATATGTTGACAGTCTGACCAATAAAGCCCTGCTAGCATCATTCCACAGAATGGTGCTGAGAGAAAACAGTAATGAACCATCCAAAACAGTGCTTGCTGAAGTTATTTTTGTCTGCCAAGGCACTAGCAAGCTGCAGCGAGGTTGTTCATCTGGCCTCTTTCCTTCCATTTGGTCTGTCCTGTTTTGTGACTTTCTCCTCTCCTGCTTCTCTTTTGCTTTATGTCCATGTGGCAGCTCTTGGCATCATGCCAGGCCACAGAATATGTGGTTGCATTTTTCAGGAGGGAGGGATCTGATGGAGCTTAAACCTCACCCCAAATTCACCAGCAGACTTGATAGTGGTCTGAACTGGTGACACGGCTGGGAACAGAAACTTGAGAGCAATTCCTTTCGAATTCCCAGTGGTAAGTTACAGTCAGGCCACCTCTGAGACAGCAACACAGACTGGCTGCTGCAGGTTAATCGTCTGCAATAGCTACATCACTTCTGTCTGCCCTTCAGAAAGGTGAGGCAACACACTCGCTTGGTTCTCATTCGATTTTTGATGCTGCCTGACCCAGACCCAGCTCTGAGCCTTCCCTTAATCTCCTTCCTCTTCTTCCTACTACTCCTTCTTCAAAGCTTTCTAGACTACTGGACTAGTAGCCTTCTTTTCTTCCCTTTTCCCTTTCCCTTCTCTCCTCTCCTTTCCCCCTCTCTCCTCTCCTTTCCCCCTCTCTCCTCTCCTTTCCCCCTCTCTCCTCTCCTTTCCCCCTCTCTCTCCATCTGCTCTCTCCATTCTTGTCTAACCACAACCAGATTGTGGGCTGGTCTGAGTGCCTTGTATTTCTTTAGTTTTGAGATGCAAACAAGGGTGAAAATCAATCATAGCATCGTAGAATACCAGATTGCTCCAAAGATTCTTGGGAAAAGCATCCTTCCCAGGGACATAGACTGCTATTAGCACTGAGTGAAGGGAACAAACCTAGCAGCTGTCCAGGTGTCAGAGCTTTGGAAAAACCATTTGCAGGTTTTCTTCTGCAGTTATGTGAATGGCATGAAATGGCACTGACTGTTAGATGATGTGGTGCTTACTGACATAGTTCAGTGGTGAACCTCTCCTATGAGGACAGGCTACAACAGTTGGGGTTCTGCAGCATGGAGAAGAGAAGGCTTCCAGGAGACATTGGAGTGGCCTTCCAGGATCTGAAGGGGCTACAGGAGGGCCAGGGAAGGACTATTTATGAGGTCTTGTAATGAAAGGATGAGGAGGAATGGGTTTAAAGTGGCAGAGGGGAGATAAATTGGATGATAAGAAGAAGTTGTTTGCAGTGAGGGTGGTGAGACACTGGCACAGGTTGCCCAGGGAGGTTGTGGAGCACAGAATCACATTCTGTGAGCAAAGATCACATTCTGTGATTCTGTGCTCCAAAACCTCCCTGGAGGAGTTCAAGGCCAGGTTGGATACGTCCTTGAGTGACCTGTACTAGTGGGAGGTGTCCCTGCCTATGGTGGGGTGGTTGGAACTGGATGGTGTTTGAGGTCTCTTCCAACCTAGAACATTCCATGATTGTATGAGTTTGGCAGTGCTGGGTTAATGGTTGGACTTGATCACCTTAAAGGTCTTTTTGAGCAACCTGTGCTAGTGGGAGGTGTCCCTGCCTATGGCAGGGGGTTGGAACTAGATGATCCTTGAGGTCCCTTCCAACCTTACCATTCTATGATTCTATAAAGGACCCCCAGGTGAGAGCACCAATAGTTATCCCTTGCTGTGGTGGGGTTGGGGCTGCAGAACCACACTGCTGCTCTCAGCAAGGAACAGAAAGAGAGCAGCAGTGCTGGTTTGTGAAATCCACCTCGGGCTTGTAGCCTCATAAGGAAAAATATGCCTTACTAGGAGGCAGTAATTGGCAGAAAATAAGGGAGAGGGAGAACTCAGCCCTAGTCTCCACTCTCATTAGTTTTAAATTAGTGGAACTGCATTGGCTTCACGGGAGTTATTGCTGATTTTCACTCAGATAGCTGAGATCAAAATCAGATGTAAAACGTATTGAAACCTTTTGTGTTTACAGCTACACCACAGCCCTATGAAAACAGCCTGCATAACGTTGTGTTTTACCAGGCTGCCAAGATGCCAGCACCCTGGTACCCAAAAGAGAAGCCAAGCCCAGCCTCGTGTGGCATCACCAGTGCGCTGGGCATCGCCACCCAGCCTGTACTGCTTTTTGCACACGGGTAAGGAAAATCCATTAGTAGCATCTGCTCTTGTCAGACCCCACCTGGAGTACTGTGTGCAGTTCTGGAACCCTCAGTACAGGAAGGACATGGAAATGTTGGAGTGGGTTCAGAGGAGGCCATGAAGATGCTCAGAGGGCTGCAGCAGCTCTGCTGTGAGGACAGGCTGAGAGAGTTGGGGCTCTGCAGCCTGGACAAGAGAGGGCTTCAAGGGGACCTGATAGTAGCCTTCCAGTATCTGAAGGGGGCTACAGGAAGGCTGGGGAGGGACTATTGACAAGGTCTTGCAATGCCAGGACAAGGGGCAATGGGTTTGAACTGGCAGAGGGGAGATTTAGACTGGATGTTAGGAGGAAGTTCTTTCCAGTGAGGGATGGTGAGGCACTGGCACAGGGAGGTTGTGGCTGCTCCCACCTGGGGGTGTTGAAGGCCAGGTTGGAGGAGGCCTTGAGTGAGCTGTACTAGTGGGAGGTGTCCCTACCTATGGCGGGGGATTTGAACTAGATGATCCTTGAGGTCCCTTCCAACCTTACCATTCTATGATTCATTAATCTCTGCTTTGAGAGGTGGCCTCCACGAGGAGAAAAAAAAAAAATGCTCCTTCAGTTAAGTACAGCTTGCTGATAAATAGTTCCTGATGGCGTTGAAGGCCAGCGTTGCTGTGATTATTTATACTGCTCTGCAGTCTGTCTGCTACGGACAAACTGCACTGCTGGTCCTTCAAGCCTTATTTCTCAAAATGAAACCTTCACTCAGCAGCCAAGTTTGTTTTCCTAATTAATAACATTTAAAGTGACAGAGGCTTAGTTTCTCCCTACAACTTTTCTTTCAGTACTATTTACGCTGCAGAGATTCACTGACTGCTTTCAGCCAGCACCAGTTAAACGGAGCCTGACATTGCTGAGCTTTGCTGCTCCTTGATTTTTTTATATATATATATTTCCCCCCACAAGGTTTTTGGGTTACACTGATTGCATTTTAATGGGATAGGAAATCAGCAGAGCCTGGAGGAGGCAGAAGAACTGAAACTTGAGAGAGTCAGCCTGTTACCGCCAGGCAGGCACACTCGGCGTACTCAGCGGTGGCTCCAACAATCTGTGTGCTGACAGCCAGACTTGCACTGTGTGGGCTTTGCTCAGGTTTACATCTGCACTTCTCTGGTTTTGAGTGGCCTGGGTTGTGCTGTGTCAGATGTGCACTGAGGTAACCAGGAGCAGAATCAGATTTGGGATGGTTTAAGTTGCAAATTAAACTTAACAGTGAAACCAAAACAATCACTCCGTTGTGGAGTCACTGACATCATTCCAAAGCCTTTACCATGCCATGGGTAAAATGTGGGCTTGTCTGCTTCAATGTCATCAGAAGAAAAGAGTCAATCTGAAGGAACAATGAAGCAAAACATTTTTTTCCTTTCTTTCCCCCCCCCCCGAAACCCCAAATGTTATTGTTTTATGTCAAATGTTATTGTTTTATGTTGAAAATCTCCTTTTCCTGAATCACAGAATCGTAGAATGGTAAGGTGGGAAGGGACCTCAAGGATCATCTAGTTCCAACCCCCTGCCATAGGCAGGGACACCTCCCACTAGTACAGCTCACTCAAGGCCTCCTCCAACTTGGCCTTGAACACCTCCAGGGAGGGAGCAGCCACAACCTCCCTGGGCAACCTGTGCCAGTGTCTCACCACCCTCACTGCAAACAACTTCCTCCTAACATCCAATTTAAATCTTTCCTCTGCCAGTTCAAACCCATTGCCCCTTGTCCTGTCATTGCAAGACCTTGTCAATAGTCCCTCCCCAGCCTTCCTGTAGCCCCCTTCAGACACTGGAAGGCTACTCTAAGGTCTGCTGGAAACCTTCTCTTCTCCAGACTGCAGAACCCAAACTCTCTCAGCCTGTCCTCACAGCAGAGCTGCTGCAGCCCTCTCAAGCATCTTGGTCGCTTCCTCTGGACTGGCTTCAACAGTTCCATGTCCTTCCTGTGCTGGGGGCTCCAGGACTGCACACAGGATTCCAGATGGGGTCTGACAAGAGCAGAGTAAAGGGGAGAATGTGCCATAAAACCAAACATCTGTACCTTTACCTATCTCTATGCACATTGTGTCCAGGTGTGGGCTTGCTGCTTTGTCATTTTCAATGATTTGACCTTCTGACAAGAGAGCATTACAGGAAGACAGTGAGAAATGCTGTGTTTCAGCAAGTCTCAAGGCTTCCAGGCCTTTCCAAGCAAAGTACCAGAAATCCTTCATGGAAGCATGCTCCCAAACTTACCTTTTAGAGAAGTTTATGATGATTCAGATAAGATTGGAAAGTAATTCCCAACTTTCAGGCACTTACTCATTTCTATAAACAAATCTAACACCTAAACTTTGGATAAATGTCCCCAGGGTTTACCCTCTGCACCACATCCAGATGCAGTGCTGATGTGTTCTGCAGTCAGGGTCTAGTAAAGGCAGCAGGGGGGAATTAAGATGTGCTGCAGTGACTTCGTGACCTGAGCCATAGTTATTCATTTTGGTGTCTCCCCTTGTATTCCTACCACAATCTCTAACCACACAGCTATGATTCAGCTGGGGAAAGAGAGTGTGCAGTGACATTTTGGGTAGCCTTAAAGCTGTCTTTCCCCAGCCTCAGCTGCATGAGCTCATTCTCAGCCTACCTCAGCATTGGCGATGCAGCTGTTTGCCGTATGTGTCCCGACCCTCCAGCAGATCCCCTCTTTCACTCAGTCCTGCTTCTCTTTCTGAGCTTGTCTTTGTCAATCAACATTAGAGACATGAAGCATAATAGAGTGACATTACAGAATAGAAAAAGGCAGGAAATTCTAGCTAGGGTTTGGTCTGACTGCTCTGGGGTGGGAGCATTACAGATGGACTGGGACACAAGCACCTTCTGTCATCCATACTGCTGTGCATCCAAACTTGGAAGAAATCTGCTCAGACCTAAGGTTTTGTGAGCTGATGTTGTTAGTGAGGTTGATAATGATCTTAAAACTGGTGCCTAGTTTCAGTTCAGGCTGAGAGTCCTCGCTGATTCATTTGGGAATAGGAGGAAAGGCTGTAATTAATCAATCTGAAGTCACAGATTCACAGATCGCATTGTGTTGGAAAGGACCCTCAAAGGTCACCTGGTCCTATTTCCCTGCAATCAGCAGGGACACCTCCAACTGGATCAGGCTACCCAGGGCCACATCAAGTCTGATAGAATCATAGAATGGTAAGGTTGGAAGGGACCTCAAGGATCATCCAGTTCCAACCCCCTGCCATAGGCAGGGACACCTCCCACTAGTACAGCTCACTCAAGACCTCCTCCAACCTGGCCTTGAACACCTCCAGGCAGGGATCAGCCACAACCTCCCTGGGCAACCTGTGCCAGTGTCTCACAACCCTCACTGGAAAGAACTTCCTCCTAACATCCAGTCTAAATCTCCTCTCTGCCAGTTCAAACCCATTGCCCCTTGTCCTGTCATTGCAAGACCTTGTCAATAGTCCCTCCCCAGCCTTCCTGTAGGCCCCTTCAAATCCTGGAAGGCTACTCTAAGGTCTCCTGGAAGCCTTGTCTTGTCCAGGCTGCAGTGCCCCAACTCTCTCAGCCTGTCCTCATAGCAGAGCTGCTGCAACCCTCTGAGCATCCTTGTGACCCTCCTCTGGACCTGCTCCAACAGTTCCATGTCCTTCCTGTGCTAAGGGCTCCATAACTGCACACAGGACTCCAGGTGGGGTCTGACAAGAGCAGAGTAAAGGGGCAGGATCTTGAAGATCTCCTGGGATGGGACCTCAACCACATCCCTAAGCAACCTCTTCCATTTTTTCGCTGCTCTCTTCGTAAAGAACTTTCATTATATCCAACCTAAACCTACCCTGCTCCAGTTTCAAACCATTGCCTTTCTTTTTATCACTACAAACTCTTCTAAACAGTCCTTCCCCAGCCTTCCTGTAGGTCACCTTCAGTTATTGAAATGTAGCTTTGTGGGCCTTCTCTGGTCCAGTCTGAACAGCCCCAACTCTCTCAACCTGGTTAGGTGAAAGTCTCTGCTTGTCAACTTCAAAATGGGCTGAGGTCCCACTGAAGACTACCTCTCATCAGCTGCATCCTTCATCCCTGGAAGACAAGGCACTGTGGCAATACAGGCAAAAAGAAAGATGCTTCCCTCATGGGAGGTGTTCAGTAAGCAACTAATTCATCAGTAGAAAGTGCTACTAAAATGTTGATGTCTGACGACTCATTCAAAAAACTGAGGTGCTGCTGGATATTTTGAGCACCTAGCAATCAGAAAACCTGTGACAAGTTCTTTCCTTCTGGGACTCTAACGAGACTATTGACTTCAGCAAAGCATAACTGATTTATACTATGTTTATGGATAAGTGACTGGCTTGAGAGTAGTCCTGAGGAGAGGGACTTGGGGGTGCTGGGGGATGAGAAGCTCAACATGAGCTGTCAGTGTGCTCTTGCAGCCCAGAGAGCAACCAGAACCTGGGCTGCAGCCAGAGCAGTGTGGGCAGCAGGGCGAGGAAAGTGATCCTGCCCCTCCGCTTCGCACTGGTGAGACCCCACCTGGGGTACTGCATGCAGTTCTGGAGCCCCTGGTACAAAAGGGATGTGGAGATGCTGGAGTGTGTCCAGAGAAGTGCCATGAGGATGCTCAGAGGGCTGGAGCACCTCTGCTATGAGGACAGACTGAGGGAATTGGGGCTGTTCAGTCTGGAGAGGAGAAAGCTCCCAGGAGAACTTATTGTGGCCTTTCAGTATCTTAAGGGGACTACAAGAAAGCTGGGGAGGGACTTTTTAGGATGTCAGGGAGGGGGGGGGGCGGGGAATGGAACATGGTAGAAATGGGTAGATTCAGACTGGGTGTTAGGAAGAAGTTCTTTAGCATGAGGGTGGTGAGACCCTGGAAGGGCTTGTCCAGGGAGGTGGTGGAATCCCCATCCCTGGAGGTGTTTAAGGCCAGGCTGGATGAGGTTGTGACCAACCTGATCTAGTGTGAGATGTCCCTGCCCATGGCAGAGGAGGTGGAACTGGATGACCCTTGTGGTCCCTTCCAACCCTGCCTGATTCTATGATTCTGTAAGTCTGGGTGACCTTCTCAGGCTATGAAAAGGTCTGCCACAAGGCGGATACATTTTAAATGTTCAAGCATGTCCAGCTCCATTTTGAAAGCTTATTTCTTTATTTAATCAGTGTTGTTTCTTTACAATGATCAAATTTAATGTGAAAATTGCTGGAAGCCATTAAATATGAACCTTCACACTACCCTTCCAACAGATGCTTCAGTAACAGCACAGCCACATTCTGATGTTGCTTCAGTGTTGCTTGCTCTGTTTTGAACTCTGAGCTAATTTTCATTTCCCATTAATGGTCAAATAGCTTTGGTCTAATTAAAATCAGGCAAATATTTTCTGTCGTGTGTAATAGGTAATCTGAAGTACATGTGCAATGATTTAACTCAGCATCTAAGCTTTGGATAAAGAGAAGTTTTCATCTGGTATTAACTTCCCAGTAGACAGAGAGCAATGACTGCTGCCAGTCCTGTTGGAGCTCACTGATAGATGCTTCATGGTTAGCACTGGAATTTCTACAGGAATTATTCAGGCACAGCAAACTCAAGGTTTTATTTTTCTTCCTTTTTGGTAGCTTTCACTTGCATGGGAAAATTTTCCTCAATTGATAACAGAAGACAGAACAAGAGCAAAATTTTTTTGTGGTACTCCTATGAGAGTATCCCAATCTAATCTCTGTTTGGTTATGGTAGTTGGATTGGTATAAAACATTAGCACATTTATGCTCTGGCCTCCCAAAACCAAATACAAATATTTAACCTGGCAAAGGATTTTTAAATTTTTTTTTAAAGTAACAATCCCCCCAAAATTCTAACCGAAAATAGGTCTTGGAATACTTTTAAACTGATAAAACAATGTGCCAGGCTTCAGCCACTGCTCAAGAAAGGAATTATCTCCAGCCAGGGATATCTGTTCAGAAACAGAGATGTAAGAGCTGCAGCCCCTCAGGAATGCTGAGAAAGAGCCCAACTAAATCCTTGCTTTTTCTCTTCATAATTTGAGAGGTAAAAGAGTAACTGCAGGTAAGTTTCTATAGCTCTGGCTGTGTCCAGTGTTTTATAACAGCGCAGTGAGGATTTGACCAAGTCAGCCAGTGGCCATCCAGGGGTAATGAGAGAGCTATTTTATTATGGAATCATAGAATGGTAAGGTTGGAAGGGACCTCAAGGATCATCTAGTTCCAACCCCCTGCCATAGGCAGGGACACCTCCCACTAGCACAGCTCACTCAAGGCATCATCCAACCTGGCCTTGAACACCTCCAGGGAGGGATCAGCCACAACATCCCTGGGCAACCTGTGCCAGTGTCTCACCACCCTCACTGCAAACAACTTCCTCCTAACATCCAGTTTCAATCTCCTCTCTGCCAGTTCAAACCCATTGCCCCTTGTCCTGGCATTGCAAGACCTTGTCAATAGTCCCTCCCCAGCCTTCCTGTAGGCCCCCTTNCTCCAGAACTGCACACAGGACTCCAGGTGGGGTGTGAGGAGAGCAGAGTAAAGGGGCAGAATCCCCTCCCTTGCCCTGCTGCCCACACTGCTCTTGCTGCAGCCCAGCACACAGTTGCTGTCTGGGCTGCACTCACACTGCAGCCTCATGTTGAGCTTTTCATCACCCCAGACTCCAAGGTCCTTTTCCTCAGGGCTGCTCTCAGCCATTCCCCACCCAGCCTGGAGTTGTGCTTGGGATTGTCCCTACCCAGGTGCAGGACCTTACACTTGGCCTTGTTGAACGTCGTGAGGTTGGCCTGGGCACAGCTCTGCAGCCTGTCCAGGTCCCTCTGGATGGATCCCTGCCCTCTAGCAAGTCGACTGTGCCACACAGCTTGGTGCCATCTGCAAACCTGCTGAGGGTGCCCTGGATCTTTCCATCCATATCCCTGACAAAATCCAGGTGCTTTCCCTGGACACTTTCATTCCTTCTTGCATACTCTCTTTGAGATCTCTCCCACTGCCTGTTACATGGGAGAAAGAATTAAGAGGATCACTACTCTGAACCACCATGGAATGTTCTGTGGTAGTATTTAAGATGTTTCTTGCACTCTCCTGATTTGGATGAGAGTGCGATAACCTCCATCAGAAATCAGCACTCACAAAAGTTCACTCTCCCATTCACTGCATGGGACTCTAGTCCCATTCACTGCAGTTCCTAAGGCAATGGGGTTTTATAGTAGGAACTGAAAAACAGCAGTTTAATGTTAGAAGGGCTGATTACTTCCTTAGTTTTCTTTCTTTCTTTCTTTGGGGTTTGTTTGTTTGGGGCTTTTGTTGGTTTTTGGGTTTGTTTTTTGTTGTGTTTTGTTTGTTTGTTTGTTTTTTGAGAAGGTGTCTTTCGGAGGTTTAGAGAGCTAAACTGGTATAAAGAATCACTAGTGTGAAACTAAACTTTTAGCTTTCCTTAATTTGAATGATGATTCAGGTACACCTTCTCTTCCAGCAGCTCTGGGTACAGCTAGTGGCACAGAGCCCTGAAGGCACAGCTGATTTTCAGGGATGAGTCTCCTTCTCTCACAATCACAACCCAGTTGCCCCAGGTCTAGTAGGGGACAGCTGAGTGGAAACAAGTGGTGAGGATTTTGCTGTGAATTGCATGAGCACTCCAATACCTTCAGGCTTTATAAACACATACCAAAGCACAGGAGAAATGCCATTTACCAAGAGCTCAGCTCTCTAAAGCCAAACATTTCTTTTTATTAAAAGCTATGGACTTTTAACCCACCCTTGAACAGGGTTTTGAGAGTTTCATTTGACTTCCAGGGACTGTAAATTGCATGGGCTTGTTTTTAGCCAAGGCTTTAGTCCTTAATTCCCAATATACCTGAAATCATGCCCACAAGCATGACCATTGACTCTGGTCCTAATAAGAGATGTTGATTTTCTTCTCTTATGAATGATGGCTAGCTGATCAGGTCACAAGGCTTTGCAGGTGCTGAGGAGATAGTGAGCTACCAAAGGAACACAGCTGTGAAAGCACCAGACAAGGGAGTTTCTAAGACCAGGGCTTTGGGGTTGGTAGCACTGAGGTACCTAAATTCTCACACAGGACTTGTTCAAAACATCTAGGGAAGAGCCATCAGAGCAAGATGGGTGCTACAAGCAAGCGTGGAGAGTTTTGCCAATTTGAAGCCTTGCTGTTAAGGAAAGCAGCATAATCTGAATCAGAGAATCATAGAATAAAATGGTTTATGTTGGAAGGAACCTCAAAGCTCATCCAGTTCCAACCCCCTGTGCAACAGGCAGGGACACCTACCACTAGAACAGGTCACTCAAGGTCTCATCCAACCTGGCCTTGAACACCTCAGGTTATGGAGCACAGAAGCACACAATGTGATTGAGGATCACATTCTGTGCTCCACAACCTCCCTGGGCAACCTCTGCCAGTGTCTCACCAACCTCACTGTAAACAACTTCCTCCTAACATCCAGTTTCAATCTCCCCTCTGACAGTTCAAACCCATTGCCCCTTGTCCTGGCATTGCAAGACCTTGTCAATAGTCCCTCCCCAGCCTTCCTGTAGCCTCCTTCAGATACTGGAAGGTCACACCAAGGTCTCCTGGAAGCCTTCTCTTCTCCAGGCTGCAGAGCCCCAACTCTCTCAGCCTGTCCTCACAGCAGAGCTGCTGCAGCCCTCTCAGCATTTTTGTTACCTCCTCTGGACCCACTCCAACACTTCCATGTCCTTCCTGTGTGGGGGTTCCAGAACTGCACACAGTACTCCAGGTGGGGTCTGAGGAGAGCAGAGCAAAGGAGTAGAATCCCCTCCCTTGCCCTGCTGCCCACACTTCTCTTGCTGCAGCCCAGCACACAGTTGCTGTCTGAGCTGCACTCACACTGCAGCCTCATGTTGAGCTTTTCATCACCCCAGACCCTCAGGGCCTTTTCCTCAGGGCTGCTCTCAGCCATTCCCCACCCAGCCTGGAGTTGTGCTTGGGATTGTGCCTACCCAGGTGCAGGACCTTACACTTGGTTCAATGTCATGAGGTTGGCCTGAGCACAGCTCTGCAGCCTGTCCAGGTCCCTCTGGATGGATCCCTGCCCTCTAGCAAGTTGACTGTGCCACACAGCTTGGTGACATCTGCTAACTTGCTGAGGGTGCACTGATTCCTCTGCTCATATCATTGATGAAGATATTGAGCAGCACTGGTGCCAGCACTGACCCCTGAGGGATGCCAGTTGGCACTGGTCTCCAGGTGGACATTGTGCCCTTGATCATGTCTCTCCATGAATGGCAGCTTGCTTCCAGTTTCTGTCTTCCCTTTTGGTGCTGCTCAGTTACACGTGGCTTGTCTAAGGAACTGGTAGGTCACACTCCTTTAGAAGCAGGATCTGGCCAGAGCAGGGTTAACCCCCATGTCTTTCCTAGGCAAACAGGCTTGCAGCCCTTGTGTGTTGCAGGGAGTGGAGCCACCTGCAGCCCATCAGCATGGGAGATGTTGATGAAGAGCAGGGGCTCTTCTGAGCAGTGTGAGAAAGCCACACCTCCGTGGAGACTGTCAAACTGAGCCAGGAGGACCTTGAAAAGGAGATGCTCATATTTAGGCTTTTGTAAGAAGTTAAGCATTTATTATTATTACTATTACTGCTGCTTTAATATCTTTTTCTTTTCTACATGTTAGGAGTTTCCTTGAGCTCCAGCATTTCTTTCCTCTCTTGTGGGATTTCTTTTCTGCTTCTTGTAACAGACTAATATAATTTTTTTCTTAGTTCTGTAATTTGAACAAGGGGAAGTTTGAAAAGGGAGCATGACTCTGTGGGTTGCATGGTGCTTAACTGTAGCAAAACTTGGTTTTAGCCTTAGTTATTAAGGTGGTTGTGGCATTACCAGTCCAAACAAAAGAGCTGATAAGGGACTGTGCTTAAATAAATCACCAGGGTGGTGGTTTACAATCATCTGTCTTACTCTGTGCTTCCTTCTGACAGCTGTAAACAACAGATAACCTACTTTGTCAAATTCAACCAAGCTTTTAAATGCTGGGCAGGTTTTGTGTCTGGCTCTGTATATTGCAGTCCATTTCATTTTGTATCTTTAGACTGAATCTAGTGGCTGAGACAGATTAGAATTCAGCATTTACAGTGAGGGTGGTGAGACACTGGAACAGGTTGCCCAGGGAGGTTGTGGATGCTCTCTCCCTGGAGGTGTTCCAGGCCAGACTGGATGAGGTCTTCAGTAACCTGTACTAGTGGGAGGTGTCCCTGCCTATGGCAGGGGGTTGGAACTAGTTGATCCTTGAGGTCCCTTCCAACCTTACCATTCTATGATTTCAAGTCTCAGGAAATGTAGCTGTCCTTCAGAGATGTAGATGGGCCACACCTGTGTAACCTTCCACTAGAAACCAGTTTTAGCAGCTGAGCTCTTCCTGTCTGATCCTAACTCCATTTCTCCCTGCAGAGAAGGAGGCTGGAGGGGGTATGTGTGTATTTGTGCTTTGTGTATATGTGACCTGTGGGGAGATCCTCTGGTGGTTCTGCTAGTCTCATGGGCTGAGTCAGATGTATCAGACTCTTGCTTCAAAGTCAGCACCTTGAAGCACGTCTGAGGTTGTGGAGGAAGAAAAATGTGCCAGGGTTCTTTGGCTACTGTTATAGCAGTAGTGCCAGCTCTATCTAATCTGCCTTTAAGGTCTGTCCTAGTTGCCAGCACTGTTATTCCCTAGCTGGAGAGAGAGATGAATCATCCAAATGCTGTTTGGGTAGGCAAAGTAGTAAAAATCTAAACCCAAGAAAAAGTTTGGCTGCCTTTCTGATTCCAAATACCACTGCCAGTCTAAGATAGAGGGCTCCTCTAGAGGAAGGAAACTGAATCAGTAAACTAAATGTTTACTGGCACTGATTAGTTTCTGGAAAGATCTAAGAAGTGTGTTTATATGTGGGCTGCTAGTGATATCATTTTATCTGCTGTCTGGGAAGAATGAAGGCTTCTTTCATTTGCTTGTTCAGATGTTAAGGTCTGAGAGGTGAACAGAGAAGGCACCACATTGCCTCATCACATCAGTCAGAAAAATCACAAAGAAAGCACAAGGCCACATAGTCCTGATTGAACAAGAGCAGCTGGTTTTGAAAGAGGGCAAAAGCTTGTCTGAGTCTCTCTTTTCAGGCAGGAGCCTTTGAGCAGAGTTGTGTAACATGCCTGCTGAGCAGAGCAGGGGAGCAGAAAGCTGTGCTCTGCAGTGCCTGCTGTGCTCCTGCCTACCTGCCTCTCATTTCTGATCTACCAGGCTGCTGGGGAAGGGGATTTCAACTCCTAATTTACAGTGGGCTGTTCTTCCCCAGGCAACAGTGGCTGAGCTATCAGAGCAGCTTTCTCAGGAGCACCAGGGTCCCTGGGGTGAACAAAGTGTGTGCCTCCAACCCAGATCTCCTCAGGTGCTCCCAAAGAGTACATCTTCTGTGGTGTACAAAGGAAAAAGCTTGTCCCACCCAGTCGTGGCTAGGGGCTTGTTATTCTGTAGAATCTGCTTCATCTTTTGAACCCATACTTCAGGTTTGCTTGCTGTCTGTATCAGACAAGTTGTCTTTCAAAACTGTAGCACGGAGGCTGTGGTGGAAATGTGAAGTTCTGCAGCCCCTTAAGAATCTAAACTGCTCTGCCCAATGTCTGTCTGTAATAGTTCCTTTGTGACGTGATTGTGTAATTCACTTTGGTGGAGTTTCTCGTTCAGCAGCTTTCCTTTTATCATACAATCATGGAATGGTAAGGTTGGAAGGGACCTCAAAGCTCATCCAGTTCCAACCCCCTGCCATAGAACAGGTCACTCAAGGTCTCATCCAACCTGGCCTTGAACAACTCCAGGGAGGTTGTGGAGCACAGAATTACAGAATGTGATCTTTGATCTGTGNACTCTAAGGTCTCCTGGAAGTCTTCTCTTCTCCAAGCTGCAGAGCCCCAACTCTCTCAGTCTGTCCTCATAGGAGAGCTGCTCTACCCTCTGAGCATCTTTGTGGCCTCCTCTGGACTGGCTCCAACACTTCCATGTCCTTCCTGTGCTGGGGGCTCCAGAACTGCACACAGGGCTCCAGATGGGGTCTGAGGAGAGCAGAGCAAAGGCACAGAATCCCTTCCCTTGCCCTGCTGCCCACACTGCTCTTGCTGCAGGCCAGGAATGTTGTGAATTTCAGGTAAGCAACAGTGTGAAGAGACCACACTAATCTGTCAGGTATGGAAAATGCAGCGTCAGTACTTTGGAAATTCGAGACATAAGGATTGGATTTGGAGGGGGAAAAGGTGATCGAAGGAAGCCTAGGTCCTGAGTGCTTTTAAAATGCTGGCTCAATGTCTGCTGTGCTCTTAATTAAATCCTGATCCCTCCTAGCCTTATGCATGTGGTTGTCACTGAAGCCAAAGGGATTTAAGGAGACTCTGCTCAGCACATGACTTCTAGTGTTGCTCAAACTGCTGCCTGAGTGACTTAAGTTACATGTTATTAGTCAAGATCTGAAGAATTACATATTTCAATAGTTTCATTGTTTTGTAGAGTTCTTCAGTGTCAGGATGAAATTTATACCCTGTAGAGTGAAAAACACCTTATTCAAACTGACACTCTCCATCTCCACTGAAGGTATGGGAGGGGGTAAAGGAAGAAAAAGTTTCTCTATTTTTTTTTCCCCTGTGGTTACAGAAATAAGAACCTATTGAGTACTTAGAGCAAAAATCCAATAGTAAATTGCAGTTTATTCACCATCAGAAAGAAATAAGAACCTCTTGAACAGTTAGAGCAGAAGTCCAATAGTAAATTGCAGTTTATTCACCATCAGAAAGAAATAAGAACCTCTTGAGCACTTAGAGCAAAACTCCAATGGTAAATTGCAGTTTAATCGCTGCATCAGAAGTGATTAATAATTGCATCAGAAAGTAGTGACAGCACAACATCATCAATATTTTAGAAGTGTGCATTAATAAATGTTTCTATTTCTATTAATAAATAGAATAAATAGAAATAGACATGACTTTGAAGTTGATTTTTTTTTTTTTTTTTTTTTTTTTTT
>VWZE01004271.1:302792-324392 GCA_013396675.1 Eubucco bourcierii
TGGAACTAGATGATCTTTGAGGTCCCTTCCAACCTTACCATTCTATGATACTATATATATGTATAGTATATGTGTATAGATAAATTCTCTCTATATATATAGTGAAGATTTTTTTTATTTCAAGATTTCTCTTTTTAGTTTCTTCTCTCTCCTTTCCTGGTCTCCTCCTCCTCAAAACCAGTCATATAGATACTATATTTTTACCTAAATTATTTAGACCCATGAGAAAAATGTGATTCGATGCAGTTTAGATCTTGTCTTTAAAAATAAATAGAATTCAATATGACATTTTATTTCCTCCTCATACTTGATCAGGCTTTAGGCATCCCTTAGATACCTGACTTGTGCAACTAATGCAACTCCACTGTGGTGAAAACCACTCTGAGGCCATTGGAGTCTTGGCCACTGCTCAATCCAGCCACTGGTCCTTTCCAATAAGTGAGCAACCATGCCCTCCTACCAACCTAGCATGCCCAGTGGCAGATACACAGCACTTGGAGCAGATGAAAGCTGCAGCAACAGGAATCTGGACATCTTGTGGCTGCTTCAGTTCACAGCTTGTAGTCACAGACACTCACTGTAACCTCCTGTGGTGATAAACAGGATTATCTTTCCTGACAAGGTTCAACAAAACAGTGCTTTCCTCCTCCTTACTCCTGCCAGCTTGAAGAAGGAAAGAAGTGTCCAGGGGAAGTGGCATCAAAGGATTCCTGTAGAGACAGGCAGAGGAAAATCTCATACAAGAGCCATATGTTCCCACTCTTAATGCTCCCTGACCAGTCTCCTTGTGAGGAGTCTGATTCTTTGTGGCATGAGGAGGAAGTTCTTCACACAGAGAGAGTGATTGGCATTGGAATGGGCTGCCCAGGCAGGTGGTAGAGTCGCCATCCCTGGAGGTGTTCAAGAAAAGCCTGGTTGGGGCACTTAGTGCCATGGTCTGGTTGGTTGGCTAGGGCTGGGTGATAGGTTGGGCTGGATGAGCTTGGAGGTCTCTTCCAACTGGGTTGATTCTATGATTCTATGACTTCAGGCTGCATCTGCAGCAACTGGTAATACTCTGCCTGCTTCCTCAGATGTTGTGATGGTTTGGGAGTTCCCTGCCCCCCGCCAAGTTTGTAAAATCCCCCAGACTAGACTTGGCCAGCTGGAAGTTAAGGACTGAAGCTCTTTTTACAGCTCAGCACAATGTACAAGCAGAGATATACACAACAGACAGGAATAGTTACAGAGATATACAAGTTAAAGGGAATACAGAAAGACAACTCCCCTCCCAGAAATCAGAGTCCCCGAGAGGGGCTCCCAACAACCCTTCCACCTTCTCCCTACCCCTTTAACTTACCCCCAGGGTTTGCCTTACTTGCAAGATGAGTTTGGAGGATCAGCCAGGGGAGTTAGAAGGAAACTGGTTAGTGAGGTTATGAGGCAGAGAGGAGAAGGCAAGAAGCTAGACAGCCCAAGACTCTCTGGGAGAGTGCCTTATCTATGTTTTGTGTTCTTGTCTTATCCATCTCAGCAAGCCTATGAGTGAAGCAGACATCACCAGTGTTTGCTTTTCACAGCCTATGTAATTATCTTTGTTAAAATATTCCAGTTAGCCTCAAACCAGCACAGATGTGTGAGCAGTGGATCTGTGTGATCCAGTGTGGGGTTGGTGGGCTACATCAGATCTATTTGGGCATAGACCTGTGATTCTTGGCATTACACAGAGCCTTAGAGACAGATCCCAGCAGGACCATTAAAACAGAGTGTTGCTAGTTCCCATGCAGCATGTTATTTTTCTCCTCTACCACTCTTCCTTGGGTGGATTGCTTTGCTCATTCGGTGTGGATTTTGACTGCAATGCTGGTGAAGGATCAGTAACCCCTCCCACTGAAACTCTTCATCCTGGGATGACCAGCACCTGGCTGATTATCTTCTCTAATTGGTATCACATCCACCCAAAGCTATTCTCTGGTGTAATTAATTCATTGAAAAGATACCATTTTCTAATTTCAGTACCTTATAAATATGGCATCATGTGCATATGCCTTGAGAGGCTAACAGTATTCAGCTGTAACTTTATGAATCTGTTTAATTGGTATCACAGGGGGAAAAAAAGTGCTCTAAATTCACTGTGGAGGGGTGCATCTCTACATATGTTATCACAAGTACTTTTTTTAGCAGGGGAAATATTAAGCTCAGGCTGTTATGTGCAGCCTAATTTGTCTGGGCATGTGATATTCATGAGGAACAGATAAAAGATGTAATAGTCTCAGTCCTTGGCAGTATATTTTGCTCCACTAACCACACAGAATTTAAGCTGTTTGTGTTAAACTTGAACAAAGCTAAACAGAAGGAAAGAGAGACCATGCTGATTTTCACAGCCACTTAGAATACTCTGGAAACTTCCAAAAGGATGACACATTCCCTTCCCCAGGAAACTTTCTGGAGGATGAGTAAGCTTCCATTTGTGGGGTTCCTCTGAGGTTGCTCAGAACAAGCGGGTATCATAGAACGGTGAGGTTGGAAGGGACCTCAAGGATCATCCAGTTCCAAACCCCTGCCATAGGCAGGGACACCTCCCACTGGCACAGCTCACTCAAGGCCTCCTCCAACCTGGCCTTGAACACCTCCAGGGAGGGAGCAGCCACAACCTCCCTGGGCAACCTGTGCCAGTGTCTCACCACCCTCACTGCAAACAGCTTCCTCCTAACATCCAGTTTCAATCTCCCCTCTGACAGTTCAAACCCATTGCCCCTTGTCCTGGCATTGCAAGACCTTGTCATTTATCCCTCCCCAGCCCTCCTGTAGCCCCCTTCAGATACTGGAAGGCTACTCCAAGATCTCCTGGAAGCCTTCTTTTCTCCAGGCTGCAGAGCCCCAAATCTTGTAGCCTGTCCTTATAGCAGAGCAGCTGCAGCCCTCTGAGCATCTTGGTGGCCTCCTCTGGACCTGCTGCAGCACTTCCATGTCCTTCCTGTGCCGAGGGCTCCAGAACTGCACACAGGACTCCAGGTGGGGTCTGAGGAGAGCAGAGCAAAGCGACAGAATCCCCTCCCTTGCCCTGCTGCCCACACTTCTCTTGCTGCAGCCCAGCACACAGTTGCTGTCTGGGCTGCACTCGCACTGCAGCCTCATCTTGAGCTTTTCATCACCCCAGACTCCCAGGTCCTTTTCTTCAGGGCTGCTCTCAGCCATTCCCCACCCAGCCTGGAGTTGTGCTTGGGATTGTGCCTACCCAGGTGCAGGACCTTACAGTATCCTTCTTGATCAGTCAGGTGATTGCCAGGTACCAAATGTCAGATGCTCTAAAGCAAACAGGAATTTTTATCATCGTCATTATTACAGTTACTCCAGTTATGTGGAAGACATAGTGCAATCTTGGGCATGATTCCAACTACAAGTGTGCAAGCCAGCACTCTGCTGCTTCCTGCAATCTGAATCTCCTACGAGTTGCTTGCACAAAAGGTGGTAGGAAAACATTTAGAAAGTACTAGCTGAATTCCCAGAGTCGATCTTTCCGATGCATCCATCACGTTACCTCTTTTGACAAGTGTTTTAATCAAGCCGAGCACACATTGTCTGCTAGTGAAGCACAAAGAATAATTGGTGAAGGTTTTGGCACCTCTAGATAATAACTTAGAAGCTGTTAGGGATTATGGATGTACCAAATTACTGAGGGAGAAAATGTGAGAGCAATAGTCTGGACAATCAGAAGAGAAATAATAGCTGAACAGTAAGTTCATGCTGTCTCGAAATACCTTTACTTGGATAGCTGGCTGGGGCCAACCACACAGGAAGGATGAGGGTGGTGAGGCACTGGAACAGGTTGCCCAGGGAGGTTGTGGCTGCTCCCTCCCTGGAGGTGTTCAAGGCCAGGTTGGAGGAGGCCTTGAGTGAGCTGTACTAGTGGGAGGTGTCCCTGCCTATGGCAGGGGGTTGGAACTGGATGAGCTTTGAGGTCTCTTCCAACCTTACCATTCTATGATTCTATGAAATAGTCTGAGCAGCTCTTTTACTCCCTTGCTTGGTCTGATTCCCTTGGCTCTGCTCTCTGTAACCAAATTAACATCTTGTGCTTGAAGGGATGGGGGAAAGGTTTTACAGTAACCATATGAACAGCCTGCTACATAATCAGGGCATAAAGAGTCAATTTGGTCTTGATATTTCCTGTGTTTCCTATTGGTATCCTACCTGTTCTTCTCTGTCAGTCTTGAGGGAGCAGGGGTTGTTTACTCTGAGGAAGAGGAGACTGAGAGAAGACCTCATTGCTGTCTACAGCTGTGATTCTGTGCTCCACAACCTCCCTGAGCAACCTGTGCCAGTGTCTCACCACCCTTACTGGAAAGAACTTCCTAACATCCAGTCTAAATCTCCCCTCTGCCACTTTAAAGCCATTACTGCTGTCTACAGCTACCTGAAGGGACATTGTGGAGAGGCTGCTGCTGGGCTCTTCTCACAGGTAGCTGGAGACAGAACAAGGGGAATGGCCTCAAGCTGAGACTGGGGAGGTTTGGATTGGACATTAGGAAAAAGTTTTTCATGGAGAGAGTGGTCAGGGACTGGAATGAGCTGCCCAGGGAGGTGGTGGAGTCTTCAGCCCTGGATGTGTTTAAAGGTGGTTTGGATGTGGTGCTTAGGGCTATGGTTTAAGGTGAATCTTGTAGAGTAAGGTTCTAGGTTGGGCTTGGTGATCCTGAGAGGCTTTTCCAGCTTGAATGATTCTGTAATTCTGAAAAAACCACAAGCTATGGCAGAGATCCAGGCAAAGGATTTCCAGCAAAGAAAAAAGAAGGTAGTGGACAAATACAACATTGAGGCAAAGTGTTGGTAAAGAAATATTTAGGGAGTTTACTAAACTTCTCCTCAACTCCCATGTACTGTTAAAGTCACTTATCATTAATAACTTTTCAGGACTGGCTGGCAGCTGAAGGACTTCTATAAAGATGGATTAACTAAGAAATGAGGGGAAAACTTGCATCAGAGCATAATGGCATTATAATTTGCACAAGAACATCAGTCAGAGAGGAAATTATTACTAAATGCTAGAAAAGAGCCCTATAACAAAGGAATCTTATGGGAGGAAATGTTCAGAGGTTTTTATGGTCTGTTCTCTATTGCAGGGCCTGATGTAACAACTAATGTGCACAGTCAAGGTCATCCAGTGGGAACTTGAGCCAGCAGCCATTTGTTCCAACAGTCCCTCTATTTCTTCTTAGGTCTTACTGAATTCCTGCAAGATTTTCTTGCCATTGTTTAAGAGAGGCTGTGTGAGGTCTAGGAGTTGTCTCCTATTCTTTTCTTTTTATTGTCGCCTTTATGATTCCTTATTCTCTGTTTTGCTTACCCCTACACATTTCATTTTCTCCCACAGATGCAGTGTGTGTGTGAATTCTTCAATCCCAAGATGCTAAAAAAACTGTAAATGCAAAAAAGTTGTCTTGACTTTCCCTCTCGCATGCATTTTCGAGGTGTATGGCTCCTGTTTGGATGTCTCTGGTGGGCTCCACAATCAGAATAACTTTGTGCAGTGGGGAAATCTTCTCAAGCCAAGAAAACTGGCTGGAAGTTGTGAAGTATTTTGCCTGCTGCTTGGGTGTCTCCACACTTGTGGGGTCTTGCAGTGCTTGCTGAGCTGCAGCGTTCGGAATGCAGTTTCAGACAATTCACAGCGTTATGGCCTCGGTTAGGAAGGCTGAACCTTCAGGCTGTTTTTGACTCATGGAAAACATGAATCCACCAGCCTTAAGGACATGAATTTTATACAAATTCCTCTTAGATGTGTCACTGCTGCTTATTGGAGGCATCTGAATGCACCAGTATGTCCTCTTGGAAACCTGCCACAGATCCTAAATCCAGACCAGCAGTTGTAAATTCAGTCTAGATAAGGGTTCTTCCTTGGGCAAGAGTGAGCAGAGACTTGGGGGCTGCTGTCAGTGCTGTCTGAGGGAAGATGAGAAAGTGGCTGACACAGCCAGTGACATGGCAGCAGGGAGCACTTCCTAGCCATGGCTATCAGGGTCTGCAAAGAGCTACTGCAGGCAGTTAATCTGAATTCACACTACCGCAGGCAGTTAGTTAATCTGAATTCACACTACTGCAGGCAGTTGATCTGAATTCAGTTACGACACTCCTATGAGGACAGGCTACAAGAGTTGGGGCTCTGCAACCTGGACAAGAGAAGGCTTCCAGGAGACCTGATAGTAGCCTTCCAGTATCTGAAGGGGGCCTACAGGAAGGCTGGGGATGGACTGTTGACAAGGTCTTGCAATGAAAGGACAAGGGGCAATGGGTTTAAAGTGGTAGAGGTGAGATTGAAACTGGATGTTAGGAGGAAGTTCTCTGCAGTGAGGGTGGTGAGGCACTGGCACAGGTTGCCCAGGGAGTTTGTGGAGCACAGAATCACCCAATGTGCACATTGGGTGATTCTGTGCTCCACAAGCTCCCTCCCTGGAGGTGTTCAAGGCCAGGTTGGACGAGTCCTTGAGTGAGCTGTACTAGTGGGAGGTGTCCCTGCCTATGGCAGGGGGTTGGAACTAGATGATCTTTGAGGTCCCTTCCAACCTCACCGTTCTATGATTCTATGAATTCACTCTACCACAGGCAGTTAATCTAAATTCACACTACAGCAGGCAGTTAATCTGAATTCACACCACCTTAGTACCTGCCTATGGATGTGTGCACTAATCTGTAGAAGTGATATGTGTAAGTGGTTCAAAATGCTCAGGTCAGGTTATTCTGAACTCTTTTGCAGAATCAGTTGCACTCATTATTGTGTGCAAAACAAAACTCAATATTCTTGGAGTTTGGCTTTAATCCTAGACTCTGACGCTCCTTGAAAAGAATAAAAACAAAGTTGGGTTTTTTTGTTTGTTGTTACTATCTCTCAGTACTCCTGGATACCCTCTCCATGGAGGTGTTCAAGGCCAGGTTGGATGAGACCTTGAGCAACCTGGTCTAGTGGAAGGGGTCCCTGGCCATAGCAGTGGGGTTGGAACTAGATGGTCTTTGAGATCTCTTCCAACCCAAACCATTCTATGTTTCAGCTCAAAGAATATATCTTTTTACTCGGGAAAATACCTGTTTTCATTGCAGGTGGGAATCAGTCTCTTTTCCAAGTAACAAACAACAAAAAACACTCTTGAGTTGCACCAAGGGAAGTTTAAATTGGACAACAGTTCTGGGCACCTCAATTCAAGAGAGATGTTGAGGTGCTGGAATGTGTCCAGAGAAGGGCAATGAAGCTGGTGAGGGGCTTGGAGCACAGCCCTGTGAGGAGAGGCTGAGGGAGCTGGGGGGGTGCCGAAGAGGAGGCTCAGGGCAGACCTCATTGCTTTCTCAGCTATGTGAAGGGAGGTTGTAGCCAGGTGGGGTTGGTCTCTTCTGCCAGGCAACCAGCAACAGAATGAGGGGACACAGACTAAAGCAGTGCCAAGGGAGGTCTAGGCTGGATGTTAGGAGGAAGTTCTTGACAGTGATTGGCATTGGAATGGGCTGCCCAGGGAGGTGGTAGAGTCACTGTCCCTGGAGGTGTTCAGGAAAAGTCTGGATGGGGCATTTAATGTCATGGTCTGGTTGGTTGGCTAGGGCTGGGTGACAGGTTGGGCTGGATGAGCCTGGAGGTCTCTTCCAACCTGGTTGATCCTATGACAAATTTCTTCACCAAAAAGGTTGTCAAATATTGGAACAGGCTGCCCAAGGAAGTGGTGGACTCAGCATACCTGGAAGGATTTTAAAACTGCGGTGAGGATGTTGTGCTGGGTGACACAGTCTAGCAGTGACCTAGCAGTGCTGGGTTGCAGATAATGGTCGCACCTGATGATCTTGAGGATCTCTTCAAACCAAAGTGATGATGTGATTCTCTGACTAGTTGCTATGATTACAGTGTTTTAGTTGTTGTTTCCTGCTGATGGTATAGCTCCATTTGAGCTAAATTGAAGTGTGATATTTTCAATGCAGAGCTCGGAGACCTAGCTAGCAAAACGATTACAACCTTTCAGATTTAATCAGATCAGACTGATCCTTAATCCAGACTTTTAAACCAGATAATCCTCTGTTTCATTTTCACTTTCCCTCAGGAATGGCCATGTAACTAAGGGATCTTTCAGGCTCCTGACATACCAACCAACTGTATGCAGAGCATAGGCAGTCTTTAGTAGCCTCTTTCCCATCTTCAACTCTCAACTACACCTGCTATTGTTCAGGAACAAAAGTGCCATTAAATCATGAAATTGCTTATGATAAAAGCATAGAAAGTGTGGCTGAAAACATAAACAGAGTGAAGACTTAGTGGTGCCAGAATGAAAGCTTATATTACACCAGCTGATAGCTCGCTGGGAGTCAGAAACACGATACGCGAGAATAAACAGTTGGAGATTAATCTTCAGCTCCCTGGCAGAGCATGAATTAAAGCAAAATTCAAATAATGTCAACAGCAGTTTCATTCTCCTTCCCTTATGCCCTCTTCCATTCTGAGACACGTGTTTTCATTTGAACCTGTGCTGGTTTGAGGCTAATTGGAATGTTTTAATGGAGAAAATTATATTGTAGGCTGTGAAAAGCAAACACTGGTGATGTCTGCTGCACTCACAGGCTTGCTGAGATGTTTAAAAATAAGAATGTAAACATAGATAAGGCACTTTCCCACAGAGTCTTGGGCTTTCCAGCTGTTATGGTCTGGACCTCTCTGCTAACTTAACCAACCACTTTCCTTCTAACCCCCCTGGCCTATCCTCCAAACTCACCTGGCATGTAAGGCAAACCTTGGGGTAAGGTAGAGGGGTGGGGAGAAGGTGGAAGAGTGGTTGGGAGCCCCTCCTGGGGTCTCTGATTTCTGGAGTGGGGATTGTGTTTCTGTATTACTTTTAAGTTGTATATTTCTGTAAACATTCCTGTATGTTGTGTCTATCTCTACTTGTACATTGTGCTAAGCTGTAAATAGAGCTTCAGTCCTTAACTTCTAGCTGGATGACTCTAGTGTGGGGGTGATTTTACAAAAGTGGGGGGGCAGGGAACTCCCAGAACCATGAGATAGGGATGGACTTTCAGCTCCTAGCCAGTGGACCTACTTTCACAATCTCAAACATCTGGGAGCACAGTAATTTCAACAGAAAATTCCTCAGGTCATCTGGAGAAGAAGTGGGACTCTCCAGCTTCTGCCAGCTATGCTTCTGTCACAATACAGAGACCCTGGAGTCGTTCAGGTTTGCTATTTATCTCAGCTTCTAGAAAGAAGCCATCTGATATTTGATGTCCAGGTTTGTCTGCAGGCTCTCATTGCTCTCCATCACCTACAAGAAAAGCGAAGAGCTGCATGCCAAGCCAAGTGGAGCAGTGTTTGGATTTAATATTGGAGCAAGGGCAGATCATCCAGCAAATAAAAAACACTCCCCTGTTGTGTGAGATATACTTATATGGCTCTGTTCACTTGAAAATCTGTTCTCGTTGATCTTAGTCTGACTCTCCATGGGGTTTCCTTGGTCAAGGAGGCTAAAATTGATTCAAGGCCCAAAGCTCTCCGGCTTAGTGTTGACAAAACCTAGAATCCAACGTCCTTGTGTCAACACACTCTGAATTTCTTGGATCTTCAAACCACATTTTGCTGTATGACCAAAAATGGTAGGTGGATCACAATGAGAAACATATGGCTGGGAATGGAATTTCAAACCAGAGGAGAAGAAAGGAGGAGGAGGATGGAGATTGAGAGGGGGGAAAAAAACAGAAGAAAGCAGAAAATGAAAAGAGAAACTAAGTTTAGGTTCCTCTATTAGGAAGGAAAAAAAAAACACCAAAAAACAATACTCTAAACTCTTCTGGTGACCTTACATGGGAACCTTGCAGAGCTTTGTTTTTATGACTTTTCTCTCTTGCATTTCTTTCCATTCACTGTTATTTTTGTGATGTGCTAGGCATTAGATTTGGGGATAAGCTGGAGAGCTACAAGTTTTGAATCACTTACCTGCTTTCCAGAGTATTCCAAAAAGGTGTGCAATATGTTTGAGTATAAAGGCAGGGGCAGATTTTTAACTTCAGAAAATTTGGCTATGACTGTGTAGTTCAAGGCTGATCACAGAAACATCTGAAAGAAAACCTCCTCCAATTAATTCACAACCAGAGCTGACTACAGTGCAACAACAATTCTGCCATGTGGCAACTTGTGAGGTCCAGAATTTGCTTTTTGCTCAAGTATTACTTTATCTACTGGGAATTTTTAAATGTCCACTTTTCATTTCCACGTGGAACAAAGTTTGGGGCTTTTTGTTTGGTTTTTTTTTTTTTTGCAAACTACTGAGGTATTTTTGCAGGGAAGGGAAATGAGCTTTCAGCAAGTTGTTCTTCATAAGGCTTAGTGACAAGAAAGGTCAATGCGTGGACAGCCTCCTGTGCAGTGCCTACATGCAAGGTGCCCCAAGCTGTCCTTGAAGGCAGTGTGAGCCCTTACTGGTGGCTTCAAAAGGGTTCTTTGCATGGGTCCCAACAAACTCACTGACCATTGGCACTGGCGAAGCTCTGCATTGTGACCAAAGACTCCTGCCAACCAGACATGAGATGCTGAATACAGCCAAGCAGAAGTCAGGTTGGGCAAGGAGAAAATGCACAGGCTGCCAACCAGTAAGGGAGGTATGGTCTGGTGGTCATGCTCAGGAGCTGGGAAATCAACTGGCAATGAAATGTCTGTGGCTGAGGGCAAGGGTAGGGTGGCTGCAGGGTACAAAGCGATGCCCATTGTGATCACATCGGTGAATTCCCATGTGGTCCTGGGCACTGCAGACAGACTGATGCCTACTCCCATCTGACTGGTGATGCAGTGACTTTGGAGGCACAAAGGGGTGAGGGGTAAAGTGATTTGTCTCAGAGGTAGTCTTGGAGGAGCTGGCTGGCTTCTGCAGATTGAGGGTTTCTGCTGGGGTGTCCACTGCCATATGGGGGCATCTCTTGGACAGAGGTAGTGATTCAAAGGTTTGCTTTGCACTTTTGACCAGGCTGCAGGAGAGTCACATCTTGCAACACCCAAAACACCACAAAGTCCCTTATGTTTTGATGAATTTAGACTGTGCTATCTGTTGTCTTTAGAGTTATACTTGCTGTCTTCTCAGAGTTGAGGAAGATCTCTTTGTATTGTATTTGGCTGCTCTTATTGTATGCCAAGTTATTCTTGTAATGACTACCAAACCCAGGGTTTTCCTGGCTGGACTGAAGGTTTACAGCTCTTCCTGCAGCTTTCCACTCTGTCATGTGGAGAAAGATAATACCAAATAAGAGATGTACCTACCTCATACCAAACTCTCCATTTTTAGAAATGGTGATGCAATTAGACTGCTCCAGATCTAAAGTTTTCAATAGTGACAGAAGCATTGTGGGGAAGTCTCTGCATCAGATCTTCTGTTGGAGGCCCCAGCACAGCAAGGACGTGGAAATGTTAGAGTGAGTCCAGAGGAGGCCACAAAGATACTCAGAGGGCTGCAGCAGCTCTGCTATGAGAACAGGCTGAGAGAGTTGGGGCTCTGCAGCCTGGAGAAGAGAAGGCTTCCAGGAGACCTTGGAGTGGCTTTCCAGTGACTGAAGTGGGCTACAGGAGGGCTGGAGAGGGATTATTGACAAGGACTTGTAATGATAGGATGAGGAGTAATGGATTTAAACTGACAGAGAGGAGATTGAAAGTGGATGTTAGGAGGAAGTTGTTTGCAGTGAGGATGGTGAGGCACTGGCACGGGTTGCCCAGGGTGGTTGTGGAACACAGAATCACTGAATGTGATCTCTGATCACATTCTGTGATTCTGTTGCCCTTCGACCTCCCTGGAGGTGTTCAAGGAGAGATTGGACAAGGCCTTGTAATGATAAGACAAAGGGCAATGGGTTTAATCTGGCAGAGGGGAGATTTAGACCTGATGTTAGGAGGAAGTTGTTTGCAGTGAGTATGGTGAAGTTGCCCAGGGAGGCAGGGAGGTTGTGGCTGCTCCCTTCCTGGAGGTGTTCAAGGCCAGACTGGACGATCCTTTGAGTAACCTGTACTAGTGGGAGGTGTCCCTGCCTATGGCAGGGGGTTGGAACATGATGAGCTTTGAGGTCCCTTCCAACCTTACCATTCTGTGATTTAGATTCATAACATTAACTTGATATGACTTTGGCGAAGGTTGTGAGAGTGTTAACTGCTTTATGCAAATGGATCTCCTGAAGCATCCTGAATTTGTTTGCTTTTTAAAAATAGCAATAAATTAACTCACCTGCTTTGGACAACCCATTAAATACTGCACAGTGCAGTCTGCTTTAAAAACAACATAAGTTAAATATTGATGGTTTTTAATAAACCAGGCTTAAACACTGTATGAGTTTAATAAAACCAATCCTTAAGACAAGCATAATGACAGGTGAAGGTCTGTTTTCTTTTTATTCCACTTCTTAACCTCTACTCTTCAATCCTATGTTTGGTTTGGGCTTTAAAATAAATTATTCTCCTAAATGAAGTAATGAGAGAACCAGAGTGAGGAGCTGACCAGCGCAAAGAAATTTATTGCAGAGAAACTAACAGGCAGGGAGGAAAAAAAAAAAAGTTTAACTACAAAAAAGTAAGTGCTAAGACTTTAATAACTTTATTGCAATGAAAATGTTTTTCATAGAGTCAAAACAGATTAGTTGCAAGAAGAAATATTTAGTTTTGGGTTGGTTTTTTTTTTCTTGAAACCAAATGGTGAGAATTTCAGTTAATCTAAATAGATTTATGGCTCTCATCACAGTCTGTTCCCTTTGATGATTTGGCACCTTGATTCTGTAACCAAACACCTCCAGACAGTACTCAGACTAGGCAGAAAAGTGGTCACTTGTGCTCTGACTGCCCTTTCACATCTCTCCTCTCCCTCTGGTTTCTTACCAGCATGGGTCAGTGTGCCTGAGATGCACTTGAAAGCCTCTAAGTACTGGTTTGAAGAAGCTGTGTATACATCACTGCTTCTTCCTAACTTAGAATAGAATCTTAGACTGCTTTAGGGTGGAAAGGACCTCAAAGCTCAGTGTCAACACCCTTCCATAGGCAAGGACACCTGCCACTAGAACAGGTCACTCAAGGTGGCCTTGAACACCTCCAACCAGGTTGTGCAGCACAGAAGCAGAGAATGTGATGGAAGATCTTAAAGATCATTTCCAACTGCACTGGTGAGACCCCACCTGGAGTACTCCATCCAGTTCTGGAGCCACTATCACAAGAGGGCTATGGATATGCTGGAATGGAAGGTGTCCAGAGAAGGGCCACAAGGATGATCAGAGGGCTGGAGCACCTCTGCTATGAGGAGAGACTGAGGGAATTAGGGCTGTTCAGTCTGGAGAGGAGAAGGCTCCCAGGTGACCTTATTGTGGCCTTTCAGTATCTTCAGGGGACTACAAGAAAGCTGGGGAAGGACATTTTAGGCTGTCAGGTGATGGGACTGGGGGGAGTGGAACAAAGCTAGAAATGGGTAGATTCAGATTGGATGTGAGGAAGAAATTCTTCAGCATGAGGGTGGTGAGACCCTGGAAGGGGTTGCCCAGGAAGGTGGTGGAAGCCTCATCCCTGGAGGTGTTTAAGGCCAGGCTGTATGAGGTTGTGGCTAACCTGATCTAGTGTGAGGTGTCCCTGCCCATGGCAAGAGGGTTGGAACTGGACGATCCTTGTGGTCCCTTCCAACCCTGACTGATTCTACGATTCTAAATTATTCTGTTGATTCTATATCCTTGTTGGTATGGCAATCCATATGTCATGAGATTGTTGCTTTGTTTCCTGCAAATAGGTGTTTAACTCCCTTCTTAGTTACCCTAAGCATGAGCTTAAGATTCAGTGGCTGATGATCTGAAAATAAACTTCAACAAGATTTTCAACAAATACAGGCAATGATTTGGAAAGAAATCACTGTTAGTTATAGTACTGTCAGGACTAGATTTGACTGGGGAAAAAAATGTTTATATTATTCACAGAATTACAGAAATATGCAGGTTGGCAAAGCCTCTCAGGATCACGAAGTCCAACCTATATCTCTGCTCTACAAAATTCTCCTTAAACCATAGTCCCAAGCACCACAGCCAAACCACATCCAGGGTGGGGGGCTCCACCACCTCCCTGGGCAACTCATTCCAGCCCCTGACCACTCTCTCCATGAAAAACTTCTTCCTAATGTCCAATCTAAACCTCCCCGGCCTCATCTTGAGGCCATTCCCCCTTGTTCTGTCTCCAGCTACCTGTGAGAAGAGCCCAGCAGCAGCCTCTCCACAATGTCCCTTCAGGTAGCTGTAGACAGTAGTAATGGATTTAAAGTGGCAGAGGGGAGATTTAGACTGGATGTTAGGAAACTCTTGTCATTGAGAGTGGTGAGACACTGGCACAGGTTGCTCAGGGAGGTTGTGGAGCACAGAATCACAGCTGTAGACAGCAATGAGGTGTTCTCTCAACCTCCTCTTTTTCAATCTAACCTTCTCCAGCTCCCTCAGTCACTCCTCATTACATTTATTCTCCAGGCCCTTCCCCAGCTTTGTTACCCTCCTCTGTGCCAGCACCTCCACATCTCTCTTGTATTGTGGTGCCCAAAACTGAATACAATACTGGAGGTGTGGCCTCACCAAAGCTGAGTCCAAGGGGACAATCACCTCCTCTTTGTCTAAAGCTATTTTCCTATATTCCTACTGCTAACAACATGCTCCAACTCTCTCGATGTTAATTAGGAAGAAGGTTGGACCAGGTAACTTTTAAAGTCCCCTTCCAACTGAAACCATTGCATGAAGCTATGTGTCCTTTAAGACACCTCATTGTCTTCCCTGAACCATTTCACCCATTCACTATGTATTCTGGATCAACAAAAACAATTTTTAATTGCCATTCTCGTGGAGCAGAAAGAGAAGCTCATTTTAAGGGAGATGAGCACACCTGTGAGGCTAACCTGCACCAGGGAAGGGCGGCAGGGCAGGAGAGCATGGAGAGCACATTCTCAGACAGCATGGCCCTGTTCTGAGCTGTGAAGCAGAAAGCAGCTTTCACTCTCTTTAGCACCATACTAAGGAAATAAAGAAAACTTTCATGTCTTTCCAGCCATGATGTTGATAGGTGACTGGGAAATTCTGGTTACGAGGCAGCAGCGCTTTGGGGAGCTGTGGTTTGTGTTTTTATTAGTTCACTGCGACAACAACCTCCATGCACGAGGGAGGGAGCCTTGTTGGAGAGGGGAAGACTTCTTGGAGCTGTGAAAACGTGGAGGTCCTGCATAATATCACTGCATGGATTCAGACACCCCTTGTGACAAGACTGGCTGGGATAACAGGCAGAGCTGAATTTCAAGTGACTGTTTATACAAGATAATCTCTTTGCAGAACATCAGAAGAACATTCCCCTCCCCAGCCTTCATGGTCTCATCCCAGTGGGAGCTCACACAGAATTTTGTGCCAGGCTGGCTGGCTGCATCAGTTATTTCTGCCACTTCAGCTCAAGCTCCTGAATCTGTCATGTGGGATGCTAACTAACTGCTCTCCCGAGCCCAAAGTGGTTAACCATCGAGAAGACTCCATGGGAAACTGAGGATACTCTGAGAAATGATAAGCAAGTCTGTTCAGTTGGGTTTATAACTTGTCTGGCCATGTGGAAAAGGTAAGATGTTCTTGACTGTGTGCCCACTGTGTTGGTAACTCCCTGCTTGCTTGCTCTATGCAACTGCCCCATGTTGTCCTTGAGAGGAGACGCACAATATCCTTACAAGAACCTGGCCGATGACTTCTGCTGGCCTTAGATATGCCATACTCAGCTCTCATAACCTAGGTCCCCTCCACCTTAGCCATTCCTCTCTCAGCCCTTCACTCTGCATTTCTACAACCTGTGTGTCCACATTTGTCCCTGTAAGGATCATGACTGTACTTAGTGCGCATCTCCCTCAGGAACTGCTGTGGCCCAAAAGTGCCTGGGTTAGGGACTGCTTGTGTGGAGATGGAAAGCTCTTCATAGCAGTGCTGGCAGCAAGGGTGCTGGAAGCTGGGTTGAAGGGGGTGAAGCATGTGCAAGAGAGTGGGAGGATCTGATGCAAGAAGTAGATATCTACCATGCCTTCATGTTATGGGAAAGGGGAATGGAAGCCTTGGGCAGATGGGAGTTGGTCTCTTCTCCCAGACAGTCAGTGACTGAACAAGAAGGCACAGTCTCAAGCTGTGCCAGGGCAGGTTTAGGCTGGACATTAGGAAGAACTTCTTCAGAGAAAGAGTGATTGGCATTGGAATGGGCTGCCCAGGAAGATGATGCAGTCACCATCCCTGGAGGTGTTTGAAAGGAGACTGGATGAGGCACTTAGTGCCATGGTTTAGTTAATTAGAAGGTGTTAGGTAATAGGTTGGACTCAGTGATCTCAAAGGTCTTTTCCAACCTGGTTAATTCTGTGATTCTGTAATTAATTATGACTAAAGCCTTATGCCTGTATTCTCTGGGTTATTTTTGTTTAGATACTTTTTATCTAAGTTTGTTCTACCTGAAAGCAGTACAGAAATACTGTCACTAATTCTTCTATGAATGTACATACAGCAACTTCTGCATGTCACGTCACATAAATCCTACATCAATTATGGGAGAGATCCTGAATCCTTCAACTGATAACGAGAACACAATTGGGTCAGGATAATTTAGGTGCTTAGACACAGTTAAGACTGAGAAGTCAAGTTATTTTCTTCCTAGTAGCATGAGAAACCTACAATGTATATTTTAAAACTTTTGCTTAGCTTAGGGATTTTTAAACAAACAAACAAACAAACAAACAAACAAAAACAAAACCAAGTGCATTAAAATGTAAAACCTTTGTAAGGGACATGGTCATCCAGTGATATATGGAAGGAGGTATTGCAAATTCAGACAATTCATTCAATTTATCAAATGCCTTACAGCTTTCAGAAGACTGCTCTGAGCTGTTAACTGCTCCTGGCAAAGCAGTGCAATGCCAGTCCTCTGCAGCCTCACGTTTCCTTGATTCTAAGGCTGGGTGCTTCATTCAGACTGAACTGTAGCTGGGGAGGTTATGGAGCACTCAGACATGCTGACTCCACAGCAGTTTGGGAGTCCAGCTCTGATGGTCACGTTTTACAGCTCCCTCCCTGCTGCCTTGGGGAAGCTGTCACCTGGTAGAGTGGTGTGGATGGCTTTCCCTTTCCTCACTGCCTGTCTTGGTAGGGTGGTGTGGATGGCTTTCCCTCTCCTCACTGCCTGTCTTGGTAGGGTGGTGTGGATGGCTTTCCCTCTCCTCACTGCCTGTCTTGGTAGGGTGGTGTGGATGGCTTTCCCTCTCCTCACTGCCTGTCTTGGTAGGGTGGTGTGGATGGCTTTCCCTCTCCTCACTGCCTGTCTTGGTAGGGTGGTGTGGATGGCTTTCTCTCTTCTCACTGCCTGTCTTGGTAGGGTGGTGTGGATGGCTTTCCCTCTTCTCACTGCCTGTCTTGGTAGGGTGGTGTGGATGGCTTTCCCTCTCCTCACTGCCTGTCTTATTAGGGTGGTGTGGATGGCTTTCTCTCTTCTCACTGCCTGTCTTAGGCAGGGGCATCTGAAAGCCTCCACGTTTCAGAATCTGGAGTCTGAAAGTCCCAGGATTTTCCATCCATTCATGTGGGAGAGTGGCAGTGTCCTGGCTATAGTGGACAAGTTCCTAAATAAGGAGATTTGTCTGCCCCATATAATGGTGCTCAGAGAGGCTGGAGGCATCTCCACAACAGCTCTGGTGCCAGCGTAGGTCCCAAAAGCATCAATGTCATTCAGGCAGCATATTGGCCTCAACTCTGCAAGTCTGCAAGCAAGCACAGCTGTACCTTGCAGGCACAACCATCCCATATCTGCTTCACACCTCTGGTTCTGCAGAAACATATTGCACACAGTGAGTGTACTCTTTGGTAGCCCTTTAGGTTTTACATGCCAGCATTGGTACACTTGGCTTGATGCCTCCTTTAATTTTCTTCTCTGTCCACCTCCTTCCTTCAATCCCATGGATTTTCAATTGTGTGGTTTGTTTCTTTGTGGGTGTTTTTTGGTTTGTTTGGTTTTTGGTTTTTTGCTTTGTTTGAGGGTTTTCTTGTGTAATTTTTTTGTTTGGTTTTGGGTTTGGGTTTTTTTTTATTTTTTTTTAAGGCTATGTTTGTCGTGGGCATCAGGCAACAAGTTAAAAGGTGCCAAATTAAATCAGTTCACAAATCTGGAAGAAAAACATCCAGGAAATAGCAACTGCTTTCTATATGAGAGCATGAGAGAGGGAGATGGAGAAATGGAGATGGAGAGGATCTGTGAGTCTGCAGTGTGAGTGCAGCCCAGACAGCCGACCGAGTCCTGGGCTACATCAAGAGCAGTGTGACCAGCAGGGCAAGGGAGGGGATTCTGCCCCTTTACTCTACTCTCCTCAGACCTAATCTGGAGTACTGTGTGCAGTTCTCGAGCCCCCAGCGCAGGGAGGACATTGAACTGTTGGAGTGGGTACAGAGGAGGCCACCAAGATGCTGAGAGGGCTGCAGCAGCTCTACTGGGCTGCTGAGGACAGGCTGAGAGAGTTAGGGCTCTGCAACCTGGAGAAGAGAAGGCTTCGAGGGGACCTTGGTGTAGCCTTCCAGTACCTGAAGGGGGCCTACAGGAAGGCTGGGGAGGGACTACTGACAAGGTCTTGCAATGCCAGGACAAGGCGCAATGGGTTTGAACTGGCAGAGGGGAGATTTAGACTGGATGTTAGGAGGAAATTCTTTACAATGAGGGTGGTGAGACACTGGCACAGGTTGCCCAGGGAGGTTGTGGCTGCTCCCTTCCCGGAGGTGTTCAAGGCCAGGTTGAATGATGCCTTGAGTGAGCTGTACTAGTGGGAGGTGTCCCTGCCTATGGCAGGGGCTTGGAACTAGATGATCCTTGAGGTCCCTTCCAACCCTGCCATTCTATGATTCTATGATTCTCTGCATGTACAAACCAAAGCCAGATGATTCTAGAGGTTTTGGTTCGATGCAGCTCATTAGTGAGTGATTTCTAATACTTACTCCTGGAAAAATCCCTTGCTTGTCCCTGGAAACAGATGGATGGATACAATGGGAACAGGACACATTTCTGGATTGGTGTTTTGTGTGTTTAAAGATTATTTTGCTATGCTGATTAGGAAACAAGCCACCATCTGCACCTTAACTTTATGTAAGAGTGCACAGTAGGAAGCAAGTGCAGTATACTCAACTCCTTAACTGCGTAGTAATGCTCTACATGGCTTTAGCTCTCCTGTGAGCTTAGTAATGCAGCAGCCATGAGAAAATCTTTCCAGCTACAGCTTGCCTTTACTTTACAAGTTGATCTCATTTCATTTGCTCATGTGACTTCCAGAAAATTTAAATCTGTGGAGGCTTCCTCTCACTTCATTTCATCCCAGACTTAATATAGTCAAAACCCTTTTACATGGCTTGCAACAGAAAGCAGCCATGGTGGCTTGCAACCAATTACATCATGATTATGTGGTAATCTGTGTTTTCTCTCTGTTCAAAACCATCTTTTTCTTTTTGCCACAAGTGGCTGCTAGGGTAGATTTATGGAAGAAAAAAAGGACACACTTTATGCTTTGTAAACTGAGTATTTTGTTATATTAGGAGCTTGCCAGAGACCTCCTAATGTATTTAGTGTCAGACTGTTGTGGGAAAGAGTGCAAAGTGAAACACACTGCTGACTTTCTCATGACTGCTAATCTCTGAAGAAAAGTACAGGCTGTGTGCTGTGTTTGGAGTTCAACCTGCATTCTACACTTCATGTGTGGACTTAGCTCTAGGAGGGTTCTTTCTTCCCTCTGCTCTGCCCTGGTGAGACCACACCTGCAATACTGTGTCCAGTTTTGGGCCCCCCAGTTCAGGAGAGACAGAGACCTGCTGGAGAGACTCCATCAGAGAGCCATGAGGATGATTAGGGGACTTGAGCATCTCCCCTAGCAAGAGAGATTGAGAGCCCTAGGGCTGCTTAGTCTGCAGAAGAGAAGGCTGAGAGGGGATCTGATCAATGTGTACAAATATCTGAGGGGTGAGTGTCAAGTGGCTGGGGCCAAGCTCTTTTTGGTGGTCAGTAGCAATAAACCAAGGAGCAACAGCTGCAGACTGGAACAGAGAAGGTTTCAGCTCACCATGAGGAGAAGCTTCTTTAGAGTGAGAGTGACAGAGCCCTGGAACAGGCTGCCCAGAGAGGTTTTGGAGTCTCCTTCCCTGGAGACTTTCAAAGCCTGCCTGGATGCATTCCTGTGTGAACTACCCTGGGTGATCCTGCCTTGGCAGGGAGGTTGGACTGGATGATCTCTGGAGGTCCCTTCCAACCTCTAAGCTTCTGTGATTCTGTGATTTGCTCAGACAAATTCCAGCTTGTATTTATTGTCTAGCAATGACAGACTGTTCTCCACCAGCTTATTCTTGGTGCAAGAACAAATAGCTATGTGAGATTATCACTCTTGAGTAAAGTTACTGTAATCCTATAATACTCCATGACCCATGGCACACAAGACATTGAAACCTACTGCTTGAAACATTGCAATTGCCATGATATTGAATCACTTGCATGTAGATATATGTTATGAAGGTCGTCATGGTACTTGTATTTATTGTCCATTTATAAAATCTATGGTATGTGCTACATAATAGATGTTGGATATATTGTACTTAAAAAGCTAGAAACCAGGAGAAACTAAGAGATCATAGAATCATAGAAGGGTAAGGTTGGAAGGGACCTCAAAGATCATCTAGTGCCAACCCCCTGCCATAGGCAGGGACACCTCCCACTTGTACAGGTCGCTCAAGACCTTGTCCAACCTGGCCTTGAACATCTCCAAGGAGGGAGCAACCACAACCTCCCTGGGCAACCTGTGCCAGTGTCTCACCACCCTCGCTGCAAACAACTTCCTCCTAACATCCAGTCTAAATCTCCCCTCTGCCAGTTTAAATCCATTACTCCTCAACCTGTCATTACAAGTCCTTGTCAATAGTCCCTCCCCAGCCTTCATGTAGCCCACTTCAGATCCTGGAAGGCTACTCTAAAGTCTCCTGGAAGCCTTTCTCTTCTCCAGGTTGCAGAGCCCCAACTCTCTCAGCCTGTCCTCATAGCAAGGCTGCTGCAGCCCTCTGAGAAGAGATGTATGAAGGCATCTTGCTTCAGGTAGATAGATCCCTTGAAGATGTCCTACTGGTGAATAAAAACCGGATGAAAATATGGCAGATCATGTGCAGTGTGTTTATGAAAGGAAAATGGGCTCCTGAATTTTTTGAGACTTGGATGTAGATTCATTTGAATTTCATTTAAATGAATGCTTTGCTCCTTTACTTAAGCAGACAGCCTTGGGAGAACCTCACATTCTGAGCTGTATTTCAAGTTAATTATTCATATGATTATTTTTCTTTCCTAAGCACCACCTTTCTCCATTCCATAGCCTGACAATAAGTAATACATCCAGCATGCCTGTGCTTTTGGACCAAGGAAAACACACTCAACAGCGAACCCATTTTGGGTATGGCCATCAAATGTTAAGAATTAATCTGGTTTTCATTTATCCAAGCCCAAAAAAATGTATTTCAGAAAATTCATTTTTCCTTTACACTTTTACACTCTTTAAACTCCAACTTGGCTGTAGTGAATTTTTTTTTTCCTTCCCCCCCCCCCCA
>VWZE01004271.1:324422-367018 GCA_013396675.1 Eubucco bourcierii
CCCCCCAACTTCAAACTTTGTTTGCCAAGATTCAAACTGAGCGAATTTTTATAGCACGGTTATAAAGCATTGAGGGGGGAGAATTATATAATGGAAAAAAGTTGAAATAGTCTTAGCTCTAAAAATGCAAAGAGCATGCAGCAGCCATTAGAGAGGAGGAAAAAAGAAAAAAAAGGAAAAGGTCATCACTAATATTTTCATCGACGCACTCCTATAACGTTTTTAAATGCACCCAGGGTGTATTTCGTAGGTGGAATCAATGAACATAATTAAGGAGTAATGACCAATGGGGAGGGTATTTCCTGGCAGTTAGTGACTAGCTGGGGTAAAAGCTCTGGTGAAACCACCAAGCCTGAGTTTCACAGGTCATTAAACTACCAGGGAATTCCAAACTCAAAGGTCATCGCTGCAAGATCAAGCTGTGAAAAGCCCAAGATGTAAATAAAGCTAATGAATATTTTTATACTTTGAAAACGTAGCTATGGAACTGTCCTTTGCATCTGATGTGTTTCTCTTTGTAGGGCACTACCTTTGCTTCGTTGGTTGCAGATGGCTCAGCCACGGGAGCCAAGTGAAAGGGAAGTGCGATGCCAGCTGCCCGAAGCCACGGAGCATACACAGCATGGGGAAAGCCCAGTGGGTGAGCTGGAGGCTGCTCATTGACATCAAGAGAGAAGATATGCATCAGGTGAGAGCAAGCACAGGAAAGTAGGTATGATAATGCTAGGCTCAACGTGAACCTGCAGTGTGCACACGCAGCACAGACAGCAACTGAGCCCCGGGCTGCAGCAAGAGCAGTGTGGGTAAAAGGGCAAGGGAGGGGATTGTGCCCCTTTGCTCTGCTCTCGTCAGACCCCACCTGGAGTCCTGTGTGTAGTTCTGGAGCCCCCAGCACAGGAAGGACATGGAAGTGTTGGAGAGGGTCCAGAAGAGGCCACAAAGATGCTCAGAGGGCTGCAGCAACTCTGCTATGAGGACAGGCTGAGAGAGTTGGGGCTCTGCAGCCTGGAGAAGAGAAGGTCTCTAAGAGACCTTAGAGTAGCCTTCCAGTATCTGAAGGGGGTGTACAGGAGGGCTGGGGAGGGACTATTGACAAGGTCTTGCAATGCCAGGACAAGGGGCAATGGGTTTGAACTGGCAGAGGGGAGATTTAGGCTGGACATTAGGAGAAACTTGTTTGCAGTGAGGGTGGTGAAGTTGCCCAGGGAGGTTGTGGCTGCTCCCTCCCTGGAGGTGTTCAAGGCCAGGTTGGACAGGGCCTTGAGTAACCTGTACTAGTGGGAGGTGTCCCTGTCTACGACAGGGCGTTGGAACTAGATGATCTTTGAGGTCCCTTCCAACCTTACCATTCTATGATTCTATGATTAATTGTGAGCAAAAAGATCACATTAAAATACCTAATCTAAAGGTCAACTTCCAGTTTCTATGTCCAAATCAGATCTTATTGCTCAGCACTCCATTTATACTTTCATGCAAGTAGAACTAGTCTACTGATTCCCCATCTGACCCTCCTTTCACCATCCTTCCAAGTGCAGGTGATGAGTGCAAGCAAACTGAGGACATTCTGAAGAAGAGAAAGGGGAATATCTGGGTTCTAATGAGGTTCAGTGTGTGATGCTTTGATTGGTGGCCAGGTGAGTATCCTGATGCTACCAGCTACACGAGAGAAGGAAAAGGGGTAGATATACCCAAGGGGATGACAGCTTTATAATAACCACCCAGGAAAACTGGAACATTTTTGGTTACTGCTTCCAGTGGTTTGGGTATGCTTCCAGATTTTTCTGTTTGCATCTGAGAGCTACTAGCTGTTACTTTGTCTCATTCAGTGATTGTCTATCCCAAGTGAGAGCAACCTCCAGTGTTTTCCAGTGTAACATCCATAGTCAAATCTTTGGTTAGTTCAGTGATTTGAGCTGAAATGCTGTCTGGCAGTAATATAAAGTCCAGTGCAGTCACTGGAAGTGAAATCAAAGAGTAACAAAGGATCAATCCAAAGAAAAATCTGGGAAAAACATTCTGCCTCAGCAATGGTACCAGGGTACTGCTGTTATGAAAACACTGACAGCTTCACTCTAAGGAATTCTACTGTAGGGTTTCTTGGTTCCCTCTTAGGGTTCAGTTTTATGAGGGTGCTGTTCATAACAGAAAACACATAGGACTGGGTTGGAAGGCACCTCCAAAGGTCATCCAGCCCAACCTCCTCTGCAGTCAGCAGGGACACCCTCAACTAGATTAGCTTGCCCAGAACCCTGTCTGGCCTCACCTTGAGTATCACCGGGCAGCTAAATATGAGGCAGTAGTGTGCCCAGGCAGCCAAGAAGACAAATGGCATCCTGGCTTGTGTTAGAAATGCTGTAGCCATTGTCCCCTTGGACTTGGCTTTGGTGAGGCCACACCTTGAGTATTGTGTTCGGTTTTGGGCACTGCAATACAAGAGAGATGTGGAGGTGCTGGGGCAGGTCCAGAAGAGGGCAACAAAGCTGGGGAAGGGCCTGGAGAATAAATGTGATGAGGAGTGACTGAAGGAGCTGGGAATGGTTAGTGTGAAACAGAGGAGGCTGAGGGGAGACCTCATTGCTGTCTACAGCTACCTGAAGGGACATTGTGGAGAGGCTGCTGCTGGTAATTTGAGGTAATTTGAGACAGAACAAGGTGGGGTGGGCTCAAGTTGAGGCTGGGTAGGTTTAGATCGGACATTACGAAGAAGTTTCTCATGGATAGAGTGGTCAGGGACTGGAATGAGCTGCCCAGGGAGCTGGTGGAGTCTCCCACCCTGGATGTGTTTAAGGGTGGTTTGGCTGTGGTGCTTAGGGCTATGGTTTAAGGTGAATCTTGTAGAATAGGGTTCTAGGTTGGACTTGGTGATCCTGAGGGGCTTTGCCAATCTTTACATTTCTGTGATTCTGTGCTCTCCCAGGATGGGACCTCAAACATCTCTTTGGTCAACCTGTTCCAGTGTTCCACTTCCCTCACAGTAAAGAACTTGTTCCTAACATCCGATCTAAATCTGCTCTTCTCTAGTTGAAGCTGTTGCCTTCATCCTATCACCACAGACCTTTGTAAAGAGTCTCTCTCCATCCTTCTTGTATCCCCCTTCAGGTACTGGGATGCTGCTATTAGGTGTTGCTGCAGCCTTCTCTTCTCCAGGCTGAACAATCTTAGCTCCTTCAACCTGTTTTTGTAGCAGAGGTGCTCCTATGATGGGAGAACCTGGGTTCTCCTGCCATAGTGTGCTGGTTTGAGGCTAATTTGAATATTTTAATGGAAAAAATTATATTATAGGCTGTGAAAAGAAAACAATGGTGATGTCTGCTGCACTCACAGGCTTGCTGAGATGTATAAAGCTAAGAACACAAAACATAGATAACACAGTCTCTTGGTCTCTCTCTGGGAGCCAGTGGGTCCTCTCCTCTCTGCTGAATAACCTAACTAACCACTCCTAATCCCCCTGGCTGATCCTTCAAACTCATCTTGTGTGTGAGCCAAACCCTGGGGTAACGTACAGGGGTGGGAAGAAGGTGGGAAGGTGGTTGGGAGCCCCTCCTGGGGACTCTGATTTCTGGGAGGGGAGTTGTTTCTGTATTACCTTTAACTTGACTATGTCTGTAACTATTCCTGTCTATTGTGTATATCTCTGCTTGTACATTGTGCTGAGTTGTAAATAGAGCTTCAGTCCTTAATTTCCAGCTGGCTGAGTCTAGTCTGAGTCATTTTACAAAGAGTGGGGGGGCAGGGAACTCCCAAACCATCACACATAGGAAACCATTTTGCTTTGGTTGAAGATGACTACTGCCATTTACAATTTGTAATAACGAAGGGAAAGCAATAACATTCATTCTAATGCTCTTGCACCAACAATCAGAGTGTGTTTGAAAGTCAAGAGCCTAGCAGTACATGAATTACCTTGACAGAACTAGGAAAGGACTATGGAAACTGGAAAATGTACTACATTGAGCTGTAGTACATTTCCCAACTCATACTCCAGCACATTTGTGTAACTTTTACACATAAACAAGGCATTGTGTGATCTGTGTAAATCATTTGTCAGTATTGAGAGCTGTAGTATCTAGAACATGAAGCAGTCTCACATAACAACAAGATGGGTCCACAGCAAATGTAAAAAAAAGAAGAGAATCTAAATTGAAAGACAGCAATCTCACATTAAAAACAGGATGGGTCCACAGAAAAAAAGAATCTAAATCTAAAGACAACAATCTCACATAACAACAGGATGGGTCCACAGAAAAAGGAATCTAAATCTAAAGACAACAATCTCACCTAACAACAGGATGGGTCCACAGAAAAAAGAATCTAAATCTAAAGACAACAATCACACATAACAACAGGATGGGTCCACAGAAAAAAGAATCTAAATCTAAAGACAACAATCACACATAACAACACGATGGGTCCACAGCAAATGTAAAAGAAAAAAGAATCTAAATCTAAATACAACAATCTCACATAACAACAGGATGGGTCCACAGAAAAAAGAATCTAAATCTAAAGACAACAATCACACATAACAACAGGATGGGTCCACAGCAAATGTCAATGTGGGGATACTCAGAAATGTAAAAATAAGTTGATGCTCTGCAAATCAAACCAGTTTCACATGTTGAAGAAAGAGGGAGTCTGAAAGATAAAGATGAGACGGCTTTAAAAAGCAGTGAGGAGGCTCAGCAGAAGGAAGAAGAAGAGGTAGGGGAAAATGGATAAAACATATGTTAAAGACCAACCAGACTGGAGATGGAAAAACCATTTCATAATGTTTACTAAGCAGCTATCCTGTCTGAGGGCTTTCAGGTGGCCCCACTTAATACCCCATTTATTTCTTTGTTTTTCCCTTGGATAGCTGCAGTCCACCATTTGTAGACTGTAAATCCTGGTGTTTGATACCAACAGTATGAGCAGCACAGAACAACAGAGTAGCAGTTTGCATGGCTAAGTAAACAGGGACACCTGAGCTGAATTCCCTTTGAGTGAATGAATTTTATTCAGGCAGTATTATGGTGCCTTAGTGTCTACTATGGCTCACCAAAGGATTTCTGCTGAGTTTTCAGAACAAGCCCATTCAGAAACTGTGTCCTCCTAGATCTCTTCACAGTACATGCAAAGAGAGTATCCCTTGCTTTTGGCAAGGTATGGAATATCTTTCCAGGCCAGGGATATTTGAAACTTGGTTGTTAACAGCCTCATAAAAGTCTTTCTCTTGAAAAGGATGAAATATTGATCCAAATTGTAAGTCATATCTGTCCATTAAGCACTATGCCAAGGTCTTCATTTCAGTGCTCTGTCACAACCAGAGAAAGCTGCCTCACTGTGCTAGATTTTCCTATAGTGTAGCTATGAATCTTGCTCCCTTCTAAGAGCATAAGGACAAGGATGCTAACTTCAATGACTGATTTAGAGATGTTTTCCACAGCAGAAAGCTGCAGAAAGAGCGACTCACCCTTTTGCTGACACAGGTATCAGGTTAATCAAAGAGTTGTGTTTGGTTTTCTGGATCCAAGAATTAGATGGGTCAAAAAGCCCTTTTTTCTAGTTAAGCTTTCTAGTTGGAAATGGGATTACCATAGGACAGAGTGGTCTTACAGCAAGTAGGCAAACACTTCAAAGGCAAACTTCTCATTAGAGGTTTGGCAAGGAAAAGAGGAGAAGCCTCTGCCAAGCTCCCATGTCCAACAGTGCCTAGCGTCCTACGCAGAGTGAAGTCTAGTGAAACTTGTGATACCTTAATGAGCTAAAGAGACCATAAAAAAGGAGTGTTTATAACCTGGACCTTGTGCCAGAGACCAAAATGAATCCACTTGTCCTCTCCTTATAAAGGGAGAATTCATGGCAAAGAAAGAAAAAGAATTACCTCAGGCTTACAAGTTGTGTTTTGGGGTTGTTTTTCTTTTTTTGTTTGAATTTTTTTATATATATATATGCCTTATCAATTAATTACCACAAAGCAATGTTTATCTCTTTTGCATTTCAGTGGCAGCCCTGACTGCTTATGATTTCTATCCAAAGTAAATGTTTGAAGCATTTTTTTTTAATTTTTTAGGCCGAAATGACAGAATATGCTGTTTCCATTTAAAAAAAAAAACCCAAAACTACCCAAGCCATAAAAGTCATGTAAACAGCATTTACAGACCGTGTAGTCACCTATCTGTGTTTCTTTAGCAGACCAAAGGACACAGAGCTCTACCAGGATGAAAAAGATTAGCTGGTGATTTCAGCTGGCAACTGGCACAGCAGACTGTCCTCTCAGTTAAAAACCTCTACTGGAACAAGTGCTTTTGCCAAGAAACATATCACGGCCCCTTGTCTGTATAGCCACTCACAAATACTTATTACTGTAGCAGAAAGTTATCAGGGCAGCTACTGAGCAGTGCTGCCCTTTTCAGTCAAAAAAAATGTCTTAATTAATATAAGAGAAATCATAGCTGCATCAGATGCCATTCTCCTTGATAAAGCTTCCCACCACAAAGGGTTTCACTCAAGATTTGTTTCGAGGTGTCACCACTGTGCCACACAGCAGCCATTCGCACAGGGCATGTGAACGACAAGAGGCCAAAACTCTGGTGGTCTGAATCTGTTTAAAGCCTTAGGTCATCTATAAACATTCTCTTGTATGTTTATGGTTTTGTTTGGGTTTTTTTGTTTTTTGTTTTTTTTTTTTTTTATTTTATTTTATACAGCTGGATTTATTGGAGGTGAAAACCACAGTACACTAACTTTCTGAAGCAAACTGATTAATTGTTGTTGATAGCAGAATAGGCTCATCAGCGGTAACTCAGAGGATCAGCGTGCAACACCGTACTACTGAGCTCATCTGCACCATGAGCTCTTCAGCTCCATGTCAGAAAAGGAGCTGTGGGTTTAATCACCTTCTGAATAAAAAGAAAATCAAAATCAATAATTACGATGTTGCTGGGTTTGTCTGTCTCTGAAACAGATGAAAGCCTTCTATTAAGGCCAAGTGTAAGGTCCTGCACCCGGTTAGGCACAATCCAAAGCACAACTCCAGGCTGTGAGGTGAATGGCTGAGAGCAGCCCTGAGGAAACGGACCTGGGGGTCTGGGTTGATGAAAAGCTTAACATGAGCCTGCGGTGTGAGTGCAGCCCAGAGAGCAACTGTGTGTGGGGTTGCAGCAAGAGCAGTGTGGGCAGCAGGGCAAGTGGGGGGTTTCTGCTCCTTTACTCTGCTCTTGTCAGACCCCACCTGGAGTCCTGTGTGCAGTTCTGGAGCCCTCAGCACAGGAAGGACATGGAACTGTTGGAGAGGGTCCAGAGGAGGCTGTCAAGATGCTCAGAGGGCTGCAGCAGCTCTACTATGAGGACAGGCTGAGAGAGTTGGGGCACTGCAGCCTGGACAAGACAAGGCTTCCAGGAGACCTTAGAGCAGCCTTCCAGTATCTGAAGGGGGCTACAGAAAGGCTGGGGAGGGACTATTGACAAGGTCTTGCAATGCCAGGACAAGGGGCAATGGGTTTGAACTGGCAGAGGGGAGATTTAGACTGGATGTTAGGAGGAAGTTGTTTGCAGTGAGGGTGATGAGACACTGGCACAGGTTGCTCAGGGAGGTTGTGGCTGTTCCCTCCCTGGAGGTGTTCAAGGCCAGGTGGGACAATGCCCTGAGTGAGCTCTGCTAGTGGGAGGTGTCCCTGCCTATGGCAGGGCGTTGGAACTGGATGATCTTTGAGGTCCCTTCCAACCTTGTCATTCTATGATTCCATGATTAAATTTCTGCCTGGGTGAAATTGCAGCACAGGTACACTCAAAGGGCATCTGGAGATAGATTTGTAGTGTGAAAAGAACTTCATATTGGGAGCTGGGAGTCATTTCTAGGAGTCTTCACTTTAGGCACACTGACACTTCGTGTTTGCCCTAAAACATTTATACTTTGGGCTGGAGTTGCAACGTCAGTAAAAGAACACATCCCTTCTGCTTGTAAAGCACAATAAAAACTCTGAGTTAAAGTGAAATCCATTAGAATACAGCAAGGTAATTTTCATATAGGTACACTTAAAGTCTGTTTGTGAACAAAGCAGTTCATGGACGTACTACAAGAGGTGTGGAGTGAGCTGTATGATTTGGTCCCAGCAGAGTCCTTTATTCCCAAAACAAAAGGGGTTTGCACAGCTGCTGGTCAGGCACAGAAGGCATCAGCAGATCTGCCTTATGCTTACTTGTGTCCTCTGATCTCTCCTGCCTCAGGGCAAGAAAACAAACTTGTGTGACACTGACATCCAGTGTGATCTTCTTGCAAGACTGAGTTTTTCATAAGCAGTGCTTTGGGAATGGCAGTAGCTTTCCACTAAGAGCACACTTTATATTTTGGTTTTCTTTTTTATTAGTCTTCCACACATCCTTGCCTCATTGGTGCTTGCTCCTAGAGCAACACAAACGAGCATGGCCTTTCTGAGTGGTTTCCCTTTCATTTCCATATCTGTAGCACCAAAAGCTCATATTTTGTAAATTATGTAATGGATACTAAAATAAATTTTTTTTTTATAAGCTAAAGTTCGCTTTTTTTTCTTTTTTTTCCTCCTCATAAGCCAGAATCACTTCCTTCAGGCATACAACTTCCTAGCCTTGCAGCTAGCTTGAAATGTGGAGCAGAGTACCACTGCTGCTGTTCAATCCTACACAGCTCAAGCTAAGCTCCACTTCATAAATGTAATGAAGTGATAATACAGGGATGAAAAAGACTTCTTTGGGTGCAGCTAGCAAGCCAGTGTTTGCCAGTAAAACTGAAATGGGCACAAAATGTTGCTGTGAAATCCAAAATCAGGAATAGTTCTTAAACTGTTAACCTCTTATTTTGAAAAATAATTAAAAAAAAAAATAGCCACGTTGATCCTTTTGGGGTTTTTCCAATCCATTTGTGGGCAGGAGTATGCATTAGTTGTTTTATGATGTGAGATCTGATCACAGGTAGGGTTCGTGGCACTGCACTCTTACGTAGCAACCATTCGACATCAAAAGCCTACAGTCCCTCTGCCTTATACTGCTGCACTCTTCCAATGAAATTTGGTTCCTGGTTCTGAAGTAGCAAACAGGCATGAAATGAGAGATTGTTTAACAGTGCATTTCAAACCTTTCACGGGGAGAATCCAAGAGAAAAATGACCTCTGAGCAGACGGTGACCACTGGCTGCCAGCTGCTGACGTCTGTACTTCTGGTGATGCTCTTAAATTCCTGACATGTGAGGTTGAGAAAGCAGAGTCAATTAAATAAACCAAATATAATAACTCTGCATTTTGGCTCAGTTTCTTTGTGTTAAAAATAGCAAGCAGAAAGCTTCAGCCTGGCAACTCTTGCTGAAGAGAACACCTTTTGCTTTGATGCTTTTACTCTGATGCTGGCTCAGGTCTATGTTTGAGTTGATTAATGCCTCCAGGTTCACCCTTGGATGGCATCACGAGGAAGCAAGCTTTCAGTGTGAGATTTTTCTCTGTCTTGAGATATTCCTTACTAACAGGCCAGAAGCTCAGGGCACAAACAATAACTTCCAGCACAGTCAGTACATCTCAATTTCTTGTTGTGCCTGACTTCTTGTGCTGCTTTGAGGCTAATTGGAATATTTCAATGAAAAATAAAAAATAGATTGTAGGCTGTGAAAAGGAAACACTGGTGATGTCTACTTCACTCATAGGCTTGCTGAGATGTATAAAAACAAGAACACAAATGAAGATAACACAGAGTCTTTCTCTCTGGGAGCTGCTGTGTCTTCTGGCCTTTCTGCTGTGTAACCTAGCTAATCATTTTGCTTCTAACCCCCCTGGCCGATCCTCCAAACTCACTTTGCAGACCCTGGAGTAAGGTATAGGGGTAGGAAGAAGGTGGAAGGATGGTTGGGAGCCCCTCCTGGGGACTCTGGTTTCTGGGAGGGGAGTTGTGTTTCTGTATTACCTTTAACTTGTCTATCTCTGTAACTATTCCTGTCTATTGTGTATATCTCTGCTTGTGCATTGTGCTGAGCTGTAAATAAAGCTTCAGTCCTTAACTTCCAGCTGGCTGAGTCTAGCTTGGGGGATTTTTCATAGTGTGGGGAGGTGGGTAACTCCCAAACCATCACACTTTCATACCAACACTCAAATATCTACATGGAAACCTAGTGTACAACCTTCATTTTCCACTTTTTGCTGCAAAGTTTATCTGCATTTGGTTTTTTTTTTAATGGTAGGATAGTTTCTGGCCTGAGTTTTATCTAGCATAAAAACTGCCTAAAGGAGCAGACTGAGACACTATTCTATTATTCCTTTCAGATTTTGGCTGCAACTGAAACGTGGAGGGAAACCAATTGTCCTCCTTTTTCCTGTTCTAAAAGATAAGTGTGACATGAAGCACATGCCTCTCTTAAATGCTCTCGTATGTGCATAGCACTTTAGGTCAATAAACCCAGCTCTGGAACATGGCTGAGGCAAGCATTATGGAGTAAGGGTTTGTCAGGAGGGTCAGATTCCAGGCAGAAAGTTTCTTTGTTCCTCTAGAAGGGCTTCTTCATACATGTTTCACCTTTTTTTTTTTTTTTAATGGCTCTACTCTTCTGTGCTTAACCACTAGATATTAACAGGGTTCAGCCATACTCCTTTGCCTTCCTCATGCTCTTCAGCCCTTGCAAGAACATACATATGGATGGATACGGATGGATATGGATTTGGGGCTCTGCAGCCTGGAGAAGGGAAGGCTTCCAGGAGACCTTAGAGTAGCCTCCCAGTATCTGAAGGGGGCCTACAGGAAGGCTGGGGAGGGACTATTGACAAGGTCTTGCAATGACAGGATGAGGGGCAATGGGTTTGAACTGGCAGAGGAGAGATTGAAACTGGATGTTAGGAGGAAGTTGTTTGCAGTGAGGGTGGTGAGACACTGGCACAGGTTGCCAGGGAGGTTGTGGAGCACAGAGCACAGAATGTGATCTTCCATCATGTTCTGTGCTTCTGTGCTCCACAACCTCCCTGGAGGTGTTCAGGACCAGGTTGGATGAGGCCTTGAGTGACCTGTTCTAGTGGGAACTGTCTCTGCCTATGGCAGGGGGTTGGAACTAGATGATCTTTGAGGTCCCTTCCAACCTTACCCTTCTATGATTCTATGCCCAAGTCAAGTATCTGCTGGCAGGACACAAAAGTTGAGGGATTGGACTAGATGACCTCTGAATGTCCCTTCCAGGCAAAGACCTTCTATAATTCTCTGATTCCCAGAAGCTGCAGCTTCCTTGCTGCCTTTTACACATTCATTGATCTATTTGGACATCTGAGCTTTTATGCCTTTCAGAGCTGTAACACCTGGAAGAAACACTTCCCACTAGCAGTGGTGCTGAACTTGTTCTTGGTGACATTGCTTTGGGTCATGTCTCAGCTCGAGCCCAATGCCAAGCATCTGTGTGGCACCATGCATGGTCTCATTATTGGCTGAGTGATGAAAAAATTAAAGCTCCTGTGATACCAAACTCCCTGACTACTGAGACAGCAGCAAAGGCTGGTACCTGGTGCAGGTAGATTAGAAGAAATAAGTGGTTTTGAAAGAAAAGGTAGGGACCTCCACACAAATGTTTCAGTTGGCTGCTGCTTTATGTCCTGAGAGAAAGCTGTGCATCTGCTGAGAAAACCTTTTCATACTTCAGCCAGTCTCATCTCATTTTAGATCACTGTTGTTTTGCTCCATCTTCTAGAAGGGGCTAAGTAAGAGTTTGTATTTGTTGTGGCCCCTTGGAAAGCAGCCAACGCTCATTTGAAGGGAATTGCTTCATCTAGGAAGAATCTGCTCAGATAACATTTGCATGTTTTCATTTGCTACCTGCCTAAAGATGCCAGGAATAGGTGGATCAGCTATTCAATTAACAGTTAATCAGTTAATTGATTAGCAGGTGATGCAAGCGCTTCAACGGAAGATCCACACAAAGCAGCCTGTGATTTCAGCCAGCTAAAGCAAATTTACTTGACATAAGGCAGCTGAGGCTTTTTAAGTGCCTTTTGAATAGCATCCACTTCCTGTTGCTTCCTTTTTAAGCACCCCATTCAGTTGTTGGCTTTGTTTTTCCTGCTGGTATGACTCCTGTCCCTGGAAGAGAGATGACCGTGGCTGGGTGAGCTCTGTTCAAGAAGCAAGGAGCACCAGGACAGGAGAGATGAGGCTGTTTGGCTGAAGACAAGGTTAGTTTTGCCTTTTGAGTTTTCCTTTGGTTTGGTTTAGCTGCTCTTCCTCCCATATTTTTGCCTTTCTTCAGCCTTGATATCTACATCACTTTTGCATCTTTATTATTGACATTTCAGGTAGAAAAATTGCTGCTTGATTTCATCCCCCTGAATTGCTGGGATTAGTGTGGGTTCTGTTGAGGATTAGCATGCTGGAGGCAGGGACTTGTACAGCCTTCTCCAAGCAGAGAGCATGGAGAGTAAATAACCCTGGGTGAACCAGGTCTAGAGAGATTGAAAAGGAGAAATCTCCTCACCCAAGGATAAGGAAAATGAAATAAAGAACTGTGAAAGAAAGTGTCTGGCTTGAGCACCAGCTTAATACCCAGGCAATTAGATAAGTCTTCTGGCTGCAGAGATGTGTGCCTCCATATAATACCTTAATCAGTGTTCTGACCTTATTGTACTGGGAGAAACAGCCTCAAAAGAGAAAAATAAACTGGAGTAGTGTGGTAGATAAATGGCATTAGTGTTGGGTGGAGACAATGGTTTCATTTCACCCTGGAAAGGAAACTAAGCCTGCATTTTTTTAATAGGTCACAAAAACTATCTTGGGGGGAAATCCATGTTTACTTTAAGCACTTTTATTATGGGCAGCATTGTAGCTGACCTGGAGAGGAGATTTCAGTATCTATTCCTTGCTCCATATGGCAGAATTTTTGCTTTCTGAATAGAGATGTGTGTTACAAGAGAGAGGGAGTAACTGAGACCGGAACATTCCTCTCCTGGCCTCCATGTTTCTGAAACTGAAGACCTAGCTCTACAGAGAGCAAGGGAGATCTCCAGCAGGTTTTTGGTAGGGCTTAATAGCCAAACCTGAAATTCAAGCCCTGAAAATTCAGAACTGACTTCTAAACAGTCCTAGAAACCTCTGTGACCTAGATGTGCTTTGGTTTAGGAAGCTCCAATTCTGGTTTCGCTTTGCAGGTATTTGCTACCTGTGTTCCTACTTGGGTGTGCAGATAAATATATCCATTTATAGATGCATCTACCATATTGGGTCACACTATAGCATCTTTCTTTGCTTTCTTTTAGAGAATACTCCCAAAAGAAGTGGTGCTAGTACCCTACAAACACCTGGCAAAACAGGGTGGCATTATCAGTGCTGCTATCACAGCTGAAAGTATTTCTGTGTTTTGAAGTACACAGGTTCTTGAGATGTAGACTATAAATATCCTTCATCTCCTCAATATTTCATGTTGTGGAAAGCTTCAGGCACTGCCCATGTTGCTGTTGTAGCACTGTGTGTTGAGGTAGCACCTTTTAGATTGCCTGGCTCAAAGGATTACAACCTGAAGCAAGTTACTCACAGAGTATGCATGTGCTTGCAGTAGTATATATGCCTGGGTGCTTAAGTGAAGGTGATGAATTTTTCTCTGGTGGCCAGGCAGTTGTAAGTTTAGTGCTGTGACAGCCAGAATTGCTCTGTACACCTAGATCCCACTTCTGCTCCATCTGCTTTCTCAGCTTAGCTAGAAACCTTTTCCTCCATGTGGAGAAAATGATGAATTGTATGGCTTGTAACTGGTAAAAACCAGTAGAGAATAGGGGTCCCTTTTTTGCCTGCCCCTCCCCTTTTTAAGTAATATTTGGCCTTGAGGTTTCTTGTGTGTTTACATTGGCCCAAGTGTAAAGAAAGTAAATGAAATTAATTTCTAAGAGGAAATAATGTTACTTCTCCTTAGAAGACAGGAAGCTACACACACACTCCAAGGAGCTTTCTAGAAGCCAATTAACTCAGCAATAACAACTATGTTCTTAATAGACAGATTTTGCTTCTGGTCATTTAAGAGAGCCCTTCCATAACATTGCTCTTGGAAGAATTGTCTGTATAATTTTAGTATCAGAGTTGGGACTGTTTAATGATTGTTTTTAGCTGTCCTTTGAAGAGCTTCTGTCTCTCTCCTGGGTCTGGGGACTTGCTTCATGGGGTGAACATGCAAGTTCTGACCCTAGCTTAGTAACAGATTACAGGTGCTGCAGGAACTTAGGCCAAATATTCTCCCAAGAGATCTCTTAACATGAAAATAATAATCTCAGTGCTGATGCTGATGTTCTTTGTACCAATTATCAAGTTGTGTAAGCCCACCAAAATCAGTTAATTCATTTCACTGATGGGCTCTAGAATAAGAGTAGTAGTGTGTAGCGTGTAGAGCAGTTGTGTGTAGTTTGCTTTGGTATTTCTTATGGGAAAGGTAGGTTCTGGAATGAGACATGGACTGTCTGAAACACAGAATGTTTGCTATTTGCAGATACAAATCAAAATGCCTTCATCTGTTATTCTTCTAAGTAACTTGAAAACTTGATGTCCAAAAGCCAAAAGTAAATATAATTTAATCTAATGAGGAACTCTAGAATTTCCATCTGAATCAAGCAAGACAGCAAGCAGGGTGTATTTAATAATCCCTCTGTTATTGCTGGCATTTTCAGATAGTTATTTCCTAGAAAGTTCATGTCCTCTTCCTGGTAATGTCTGCTTTGCCCCAAGGTATTGGCTCCTTCAGTTATTAACATGCAAGGTCTGATTTCTTGTGGTGGATGTGCCAGAACTCAGTGTTTGCTTGGGCAGGCAGGTGGTGCTTAGGGGTGTAAGCAGCCCTGAGTGTATCACTCTGTCTCAGAAACAGCAGCAATGGTAAAAGGCTAGGAACAACTCCATGTGTACACCTGAAAACCACACCAGCACTCTGCAGAATGAATGATTTTGTTCATTCCAGATTTACCTGTACCTGGGTGGTGCAACACTTCCCCTGTTAAACCAGCTTTGGGAACAAGGCATGTCATTTAGCTCCTTAACAGCCTACTGACCTTCACAAAAACACAGGGGAATAAATTGCATGCAAATAATTTGAAAATATCTCAATATGACTATTTCACCTCCTTCAGTTCTTGCAATTATTTACTGTTTTAAATAATCTGATTTTTAAATAATCTTTTTTTATTTAAAAATTATCCTTTTTTTGAAGCCACCCATTTCTCTCTTTTTTCCTTTTGGCTTTGGAAGCCACCCACTTTTCTCTCTCTCTCTCTCTTCTTCTTTTGGCTTTGGAAGCCACCCACTTTTCTCTTATCTATTTTGAAGTACCTTCTCAAAGTCTCTCCATGTCTAGTTAATCTGGGCCAGTGATGATGAATTCCTGAGTGACAAGCCAACAGTATCACAGGGTGCTGTTGTGCAGCTCTCTGGTCTGTTCTTTAGTGACTGGCATTGGAATGTGCTGCCCAGGGAGGTGGTGGAGTCACCAACCCTGGAGGTTGGATGAGGCACTTAGTGCAATGGTTCAGTTAATTAGAAGCTGTTAGGTGATAGTTTGGACTTTTGATGATCTTAAAAGTCTTTCCCAGGCTGGTTAATTCTGTGGTTTTCTGTGATTTCTTCTCCTTTATGCTTTGCCGTGTAGCTGGAAAGGGTTGAGCTTCCTGGGTACCAGCATCCTGGTATGAACCACACAGGCCTACAGTGACTGGAAGGAGCTCTTTTTCTGGTCACACAGGGGAAATCCATTGGTGGAAAATCTCTTAGTTAGAATCCTTCAAGAGGTGAAACCCCATAATTTGTCTCAGCCCATGACAGGTAGCAATACCATACAATTAAGCATATGCTTTAGTCTGGAAGGACTTCCTAGAACAGCCTCATTCTGAAGTGAATATTTCTATAGATGATGTGGACTTGTCACAGGATTTTCTCTTTATCTGTGGCAGAAAAGAGGGTGTATTAAATTACTTGGTAGCAGTTAGGTTAGACAGTTCCATTTTGTCTTCATTAAAGCACATGCCAAGGAAAGCTTAAATCATTTGGGCAAAACACTGAAGCAAAGCTCAGAGTCAGTGCAAACTCTACTGATTTCAGCTGAGTTACATCACTTTCACCAGGGCTGGGCTATTTGTGACAGCAAATCCTTCAAGGTTATTATTCTGGTAAAAGGAATGGAATCCCCCAATATTTTATATATGATACTGTATCTGATTGCTTTCTCCTTCAAGCCCAGTTCTTTACAAAAGTCATCAGTTTAATTGGCTCCAGAGAAGAATTTGCACACATTTAAGTTCTCAAAACCTTAAGCAGAGCAGATAGGAGTAAAGCCAATTATTTATACCTTATTTTTAATGGACCAAAAATGATGAGAATATAAAAGGCAAAGAGATTAACCCAAACTCTATTACAATTTAAAGTCTCAGAAACCTAGATTAGGAATTTGAGAAGCATCCAAGTAATAAATCCACAGTACCAAAGCAGACATTTTTTAATAAGTCTATTGCAAAGAAATATGAGAGCTGATGGGCACAGATGCTAAGTTAAGCTTAAAAAAAAAAAAAGCTTTAGCAGCCTTTTGTGTTTGTGGACTTTAAAAAATAACATGATCAGATGATGCTGTTTGATTCTCTGATGTCAGAGGTGCTGGGGGAAGGGTAAGAGAAGAGTGGGGAAGGAAAATGCTCCCAGCCTCCTGTGTGGTGCCTGCAGGACATAGGCAAAGCCAATGGTTTACCTTTCCTTGGATAAAGCAAGCAGACTATTGGAAACATAGAATGGTAGGTTGGCAGTGACCTCAAAGATCATCTGGTTCCAACCCTCTGCCATAAAACAGGGACACCTCCTACTAGAAGAGGTCACTCAAGATCTCATCCAGCCTGACCTTGAACACCTCCAGAGAAGCTGTGGAGTACAGAAGAAATGAATGTGATGAAAGATCACATTCATTGCTTCTGTGCTCCACAACCTCCCCATGGCAATCTGTACCAGTGCCTCACCACCCTCACTGCAAAGAACTTCCTCCTAACATCCAGCTTCAATCTCCCCTCTGCCAACTCAAACCAACTGCCTGTTGTCCTGTCATTGCAAGGCCTTGTCAATAATCCCTCCACAGCCTTCCTCTAGCCCCCTTTGGATACTGGAAGGCTACTCCAAGGTCTCCTGGATGCCTTCTCTTCTCCAGGCTACAGACCCACAAATCTCTCAGCCTATCCTCTTAGAGCTGCTGCAGCCTCTGAGTACCTTCATGGCTTCCTCTGGACCAGCTCCAACACTTCCATGTCCTTCCTGTGCTGGGGGCTCCAGAGCTGTGCACACAAATCTGTCTGATCTGAGCCTCCCAAATGAAATTGTAGACAGTCCAGGTTCAATGGGTTTTTGGGCAAGACTGTGGTGATCATTCCAACCCCTGGACAAGGGCAAGTCTCTGGGTCCATGCAGCTGGGGCAGAGTTTCATGTGCTGGAATTATTGGTCCATGGAGGAGAGGTAGTGGAGAGATGCCTCAATGAGAGCGGCTGCACAGAAGGTTGATAGTGTACCTGTCACTGAAGCATAACCACATCATGCCACAGATGCAACCTGGTCTAATTGGATGGCTTTGATAACCCAACGAGCACGAATGGGCAATCTTGATCAACCTGGTCTGGTGGAAGTGATCACCAACTGGCCGAAAGGCACAGACTGTACAACACCTCCAGAGGAGAGAGTAACTCGTGCTGAGGAAGCTCCTCCCTATGGTGATCTTTCTGATCAGGATAAGACCTATGCTTCGTTCACAGAGGGTTCCTGTCGTCTTGTTGGGAGCAAACAAAGATGGAAGTCAGCAGTCTGGAGTCCTACCAGGAGAGTTACAGAAGCGAGAGATGGAGAAGGAGAATCCAGTCAATTCGCTGAGGTAAAAGCTGTCCAACTTGCTCTTGATGTGGCTGAACGTGAAAATTGGCCTATCCTTTACCTCTACACCGACTCGTGGATGGTAGCCAATCTTCTATGGGGTTGGCTAAAGGACTGGAAAAAGAATGGTTGGCAGAGGAAAGGAAAGCCTATTTGGTGTGCTGATCTANGACTTATCCATGGATGCCATCACCCAAGTCATTCATGACTGTGACATCTGTGCTGCTATTAAACAGGCTAAGCAAATCAAGCCCTTATGGTACAGTGAGTGATGGTCCAAGTACACAGGGGAAATAAGTTCAGCTGTACTCTCAGTTTTCTGGTTGCATTTCAGAGCTGACAGGAAGTAATGCTCTAGAAATCAGCATTTTTGACATGGTAATGAATGGCAGTTAGGAAAAGTTTTTGTGCTTACTCCCAAGGCACCACACTTACAGCCAGTTTGCAGAGCAGAATTATGGTTTACATCTATATATATGTTTTTTCTATTTAAGGCTTCAGTGTGGAGGCTCTTTTGTTTCCCTGTTTTCCCTCTAACCCAATCTCTGCATTAATTTCATGTTACAAACCAAAAGCAATCAGACCCCTTTCCATCCGTCTTGCACCATCCTCCTGTGCTTATTGTTGCCTTCAAGAATGCCATTATGGGCCTCATAGGTAGACAAAAGAACTCTGTCCTTTTTCCTGTGACTGCAATCAATGAAGGTCAAACTGGGTTTTTTTTATTCTTTCTCCTATTTCTTCCTTTGTCATATTTATTTTGGGAAGTAACCAGATCACAAGCTCACAGGATATCAGGGGTTGGAAGGGACCCAAAGAGGTCATCAAGTCCAAATCCCTGCCACAGTAGAACCATACAACCTGGCTCAGGTCACAGAGTAATGCATTCAGGCAGGCCTTGAAAGTCTCCAGAGAAGGAGACTCCACAAGCTCTTTGGGGAGCCTGTGCCAGTGCTCTAGGACACTTACAGTCAAGAAGTTCTTTCTCATGTTGAGGTGGAGCTTCCTGTGCTGTAGTTTATACCCATTGCCCCTTGTCTTATCCCAGGGCACTACTGAGAAGAGTTGGTTGTTGAAAGAAGTTCCTACTTGTGTGGAGGTGGAACCTCCTGTGCTGCAGCTTCCATCCACTGCTCCTGGTCTTATCCCAAGGAGCAAGTGAGCAGAGCCTGTCCCCTTCTCTCCTGGCCCCCAGCATTTAGATATTTATAAACATTTATTAAATCCCCTCTTAGCCTTGTAGACTAGAAGCCCCAGGTCCCTCCCCTCACTGGGCAGTGTTCCAATCCCCTCATCATCCTCATAGCCCTGTGTTGGACTCTCTCAAACAGATCCCTATCCCTCTTAAACTGGGGAGCCCAAAACTGATGGATGGAAGGGCTTAGGAATGCAGGACCTATTCACACCCAAGTGATGCATCACTGACCGTGGCATCACATTTTCCTATACATTTATATTTAGCCTCTGCACTTGAATGTGCTGCTGAAGTTCTATGGGTAGCACAAACTGACAAAGGTGTTAACGGATTGATTGGCGCAGCAGAGTAACTTCCATTTCATCCACATCCTCCACCAACTCTACATTTTCCACACAGCTGGGCTGCCAATTCTCACACCTAACGGGTGAGTCCTATTTTGTCTTGCTTGAGCAAAATTCCATCGGCTTTTCCAAACTGATGCTTGCACCCAGGCATTTCCTAACTCCCTGGGCAAGGTACTGGAGGGTGAGGGAGAGCTGGCATGACAGTTTCCCTTGCCAGCTATTCTTGGAGGTGTTTTTCACAGCCTTTCCAGGCACTCCCAGTGCTCTTTGACTGCCACAGCCTTTTAACTGCTTCATTTCATCTCTTCAGATCCTGCTGTTCTTATAGTAAAGAAATACAACTGTTCCTCTTCTGATGTAGAATCACAGAATGTCAGGGGCTGAAAGGTACCTCCAAAGCTCATCTGGTCCGGCCCCCTGCCAGAGCAGGATCACCTAGACAAGATCACACAGGAACACATCAAGATGGTTCTTGAATATTCATCTCCAGGGAGGGAGACTCTGCAATCCCCCTGGGCAGCCTATTCCAGTGTTGTCACCCTCACAGGGGAGAAAATTCTTGCTCAGGTTCACATGGAACCTCTTATGCCTCAGATTCCACCTATTGCCCCTTGTCCTGTCATTGGGCATCACCCAGCAGATTCTGGGTCCAGCCTCCTGGCACTTACCCCTTACATGTATATAAACACCCCTCAGATCACCCCTCAGTCTCCTCCTCTCCAAACCCCAGCTCCCTCAGGCTCTCATGTCTTACTAGGATCCCTTGCATAGGTTAATTCCAGACACTGCTGCCAGTAGAGTGTTTTTGGTTATGCTGTTGTGCTCAAGAATTACTCAAAGCAAATCCTGAAGGCTTTTGGTGTGACCTGCACCTGAGGTGCTTTAGATTTGACAGGTGAAAATATAAATCCAATATTGTGATGATGCTGAGGAAAATAACAGCTCCAAAAGGCCATTCTGTCCTGTCTATTCTGGTTTGTTTTTGCAGTGCTAAGTAGTGCAGTCTGCAACAGGTGTGACTCTTCCTTGGTTGTCCATGGGTATAGCATATGGTCACAGATTATTAAATTGCAACCCCTGGGGTCAGTGTTTACAAAATTAAATTGCCATCCCAGCAACTCAGGCATTCTGAGGACACACCTGTGTATCCCATCACAGCTTTATGCTGCAGTGGCAGCACAGAAAGCATGCTTCAGGATTGCTGCTGTTACACCCTCTTGAAACCATTGGTTTGGGGAGAAGAAATAGGAGTTGCTCAGTCAGAGAAAGGATGCAATGGACCAGAGTGCTTGTAGTTTTGGGCACTGCAATACAAGAGAGATGTGGAGGTGCTGGAGCAGGTCCAGAGGAGGGCAAAGAAGCTGGGGAAGGACCTGGAGAATAAATATTATGAGGAGTGACTGAGGGAACTAGGGATGGTTAGTGTGAGGAAGAGGAGGCTGAGAGGAGACATCATTGCTGTTTACAGCTACCTGAAGGGACATTGTGGGGAAGCTGCTGCTGGGCTCTTCTCACAGGTAATGGGAGACAATAAGGGGGAATGGCTTCAAGCTGAGATTGGGGAGGTCTAGATTAGTTTTTCATGGAGAGAGTGGTCAGGGACTGGAATGAACTGCCCAGAGAGGTGGTGGAGTCTTCAGCCCTGGATGCGTTTGAGGGTGGTTTGACTGTGGTGCTTAGGGCTATGGTTTAAGGTGAATCTTGTAGAGCAGGGTTCTAGGTTGGGCTTGGTGATCCTGAGGGGGTTTGCCAACCTGCATGTTTGTGTGGTTCTGTGTGATTTCCAATAGCCATAGTGGTGTTAGGGCAATGGTTGGACTTTGATCTTAAAGGCCTTCTGCAACTGAAACAAGTCTATGATTGTATAAATGTAATGTATGTGAAAGAGTTTGGCAAAAAGCTGGGAAAGACTGGCAAGCCAATCCATGACTGTGCTGGTCTGCAGCCATAAGTGATTCTCAAGTGTGGGTGGAATCAAACGAGGAAAACCCTTTCATAATGTCCGAGAAGGGCAAGATAAAAATTCTGCTTCTTTCATCTCTAGTTTTTGCCTTTTTGTCCTATGTGCTGACAGGAAACTCTTACCTAAAATTACCAGCCCTACACAACCTTTCCCAAGCAGAAGCTCCTACAGAGCCTGCAACGTTGTGTGATTTAAACAGGCACAAATGGTTTGGAAAATGGATTTTCCAGGTGCAAATTTGATCATCTGTTTGGCCAGGTGTGAGAATCTCTCAGCTGTGCATGCAGGTGTCAGTGCTTGAAAAATGATCCAGTTTACTCTTCCATAAAGGGTTTGCACTGAGGCCTGTGTCATGTCTGTCTAGGGCTGCATTTGGAGGATTTAAGTGGAGTTTGAACAGCATTTTCTGTGCTGAAAGCCCTCTGCACTGGGTGAGTGCTGCATGAAGTGTATGTGCAGATGGGCAAACTTGGCGGACTCCAAGTGAGGCTGGGCTGGAGGCCCCAGATGTGTTTCCTCCTAAAATGTGTCTAGCTCTGGTCAGGCTCATTACAGAGGGGTGTTTTTTGGCTGGTTTGCCTTTTTTTTTTTAAGCAAAACCATAACATTTTTCAGTGTATTATCAACACACCCAAGCTCAAAGATTTAATGGCTTTTGCTATCTAATACCTACCTTGGCTTTACATTACAAACAACTGCTTGCAAAGTGTTTATCTATTGAGTGAGAGTGATTAAAAGAAAATAGGAAGTTCTTTATATACTATTTTGGGGCAACAAAATGACCTTACTGCTATTTTAGATATTTCAGAGTAAATCATATTAACTATAATACCACCAATAAGGCTGCCTGAAAATTAAGTGTCATTCTTGGCTTGAGACACTGGGTGTGTTGTGGGGCTGAATGCCATGTGGCAAGGGAAAAGAATGAGATAAAAATTAAAACCCAAACTGTGGTCAGTAGCTAAATTTATAGAGAGCAATGTGGACCTTAACAACACAGCTACTTTGGATAAATAGCACTGCTTCCACTTAGGGAAACCTCAAAATGCTCCACAAGCCTAATAGCTGCAAAGCCATAATGGGGAGGAGAGTCTCAACCTGACAAAGGTTAGCTGCTGGTGAGGCATCATCCTCCATCTAGGTAAAGTAGGGGGTACTGGGAAACTATGGAGTGTGGATAGAACTCCAGATAGAACTGTGTGCAGTTCTGGAGCCCCCAGCACAGGAAGGACATGGAACTGTTGGAGTAGATTGAGAGGAGACCACCAAGATACTCGGAGGGCTGCAGCAGCTCTGCTGTGAGGACAGGCTGAGAGAGTTGGGGCTCTGCAGCCCGGAGGAGAGAAGGCTTAGAGGAGACCTTACAGTAGCCTTCCAGTATCTAGAAGGGGGCTACAGGAATGCAGGCAAGGGACTATTGACAAGGTCTTGCAATGACAGGACAAGGGGCAATGGGTTTGAACTGGCATAGGGGAGATTGAAACTGGACGTAGCTCTTTACAGTGAGGGTGGTGAGACACTGGCACAGGTTGCCTAGGGAGGTTGTGGCTACTCCCTCTCTGGAGGTGTTGAAGGCCAGGTTGGAGGAGGCCTTGAGTGAGCTGTACTAGTGGGAGATGTCCCTGCCTATGGCAGGGGGTTGGAACTAGATGATCTGTGAAGTCCCTTCCACCTTTACCATTGTATGATGCTATGGTATGTGCTTTCTGTTATCTATGTCCCCAGGTGGTGTAATATAGTGATCATTTTCCCCTTTAAGTACAGGGGGGAGATGAGTTCTTCAATGAAAATCTCTCTTGCCCAGTTAGTTCTTGCCTTTACTTCTTCCTGTACAAACCAGATTTCCTCCAATGTGGAGGACGTTAAGTACACTGTGCCAGAGGAGGCCCCTCTAAGGCATTCATGCCTCCTTATCTCAGCAGGAAATCCCTCCCTTTGCTGCATCCCAGGAGAACATTTTGCCTTTTTTCACAGCAACATCGCACTGATGGCTTCATGATCCCCCCTGCACCCTGCTAAGACGATGTGATTATTGTGGGATTTGGCAGTGATCCTGGCTTCTGGGTCCAAGTTCAGGTCCTGGGCATGTCTCAGCACTGTGCTGGAATCTGGATGTGTACTTGAGCCTTTCTCTCCTACCTGTCCATATCATAGCTTGCACAGAACTAGATGCAGAAACACTGCCCAGAAGAGAGCTTCAGTACAGTACATTTTGGGCAGGTCTCCTGTCTAGATAATCAGTGAACAGGATCTTGGAAACCACTGCAGCTTGTATCAGTTGTTTAGGCACAGCAATATGTACCATATCATCATTTTTTTATCTTCTCTTTCCTGAGGTCTTTAGAGCAGCCTGTTCTTCTCAGCTGGTCCTATTTGACATGTGCTTTTTTTTTTCCCTCTCACTGTACATGTACAACATAAGAATATTTTCATTATTGCTCTTTTTTCCTACAGAACAGAAAATTCCATCTTTCCCCTCTACTTAATCTATGTATCTCCTGGGCATCTCCTACTCTGATTCTGACCTTCTCTTCACTCAGACTTCCTGAAGAACCATCTGCTGAAATTATTCTTCATACTTTGGTGTAACCAGTTTGCTCTGTATTTTGAGTAGCTCTACCAGCTCTTTCTTCACACACTATCACATTTCTGCTACTTAGTGTGCAATCTGGACTGACATTGTGTAGCTGACTGCCTGCCTTGTTCAGCACAGTAACCTCTTCATAATCCTCTGCCTCTCTGCTTGAACTGATTTCTAAATCCAGTCCACTCACTGATTTTTTTTTCCCCCTCTTTACGAGCGTTGATACCACAAAAAATGTAAAACATTCTGTCTTGAAAAAGAGGCAATGAGGACAGTGGGAAGTGCAGTTGGTGCTGCTTCAATATTCATGTTCTCAAAGAGCAAACTGATCTGCTCGTTGAGCTGCTCCATTTACACACTTAAAGTGTCAAGTCTAAAACTAAGATCTGGATCCCCTGAGACATGTAATTGCATCATATTTGGAAGTCAGATGTATTTGGTTTCCAAAGGATCATTCTAACAAGCATACCTAATCACTTATAAATGCCTATTGCTCATGACACTAGTTTTCTTGCAGGCTTATCCCAGTAAGCCTTGATTCTATCAGGGTTTTTTTCAGGCTATCTCAGGAACAATTTTTGTGCATTTTCAGTTGTGTATAATGTTGTTGAGGTGGTTATCATCTTTTTAGTATCACAGAATCACAAGACCATGGAGGTTGGAAAGGACCTCGAGAGGTCATTGAGTCCAACCTCCCTGCCAAGCAGGATCATCCAGGTTAGTTCATGCATGAATGCATCCAAGCAGATTTAGTAAGTCTTCAGAGAAGGAGGCTCCACAACCTCTCTGGGCAACCTGTTCCAGGGCTCTGTCACCCTCATGGTGTAAAGAAACTTCTCTTCATGCAGAGGTAAAACCTTCTCTGTTCCCATTTGTATCCATTGCTCCTTGTCTTATTGCTGTGGACCACTAAAAAGAGATTGCCCCTCTCCACTTTTCACCCACCCCTCAGATATTTGTACACATTGATCAGACCTCCTATCAGCCTTCTCTTCTCCAGAATGAAGAGCCCCAGGGCTCTCAATCTCTCTTGGTAGGGGAGCTGCTCAAGTTCCCCAGTCATCCTCATGGCTCTCCACTGGATTCTTTCTAGCAGGTCCCTGTTTCTCTTGAACCAGGGAGAGCAAAATTAGACACAAGTATGCACAAAAGAGTTGAGGCACTGAGGTTGCCTCAATTAAAGAGAAATATTGAGGTACTGGAATGTGTCCAGAGAAGGGTACCAAGGCTGATGAAGGGCCTGGGGTGTAGCCCTGTGAGGAGAGGCTGAGAGAGCTGGGAGTGCAGATTGAGGAGAGGAGCCTCTGAGCAGAGCTCATTGCTCTCTACAACTACCTGAAAGGAGGTTGTAGCCAGGTGGGGTTGGTCTCTTCTCCCAGGCACCCAGCAACAGAATGAGGTGACACAGTCTCAAGCTGTGCAAGGGTAGGTCTAGGCTGGATGTTAGGAGGAAACTCTTGACAGAGAGAGTGATTGGCATTGGAATGGGCTGCCCAGGGGGGTGGAGGAGTCACCGTCCCTGGAGGTGTTCAAGAAAGGACAGGATGGGGCACTTAGTACCATGGTCTGGTTGATTGGCTAGGGCTGGGTGATGGACTGGATGATCTTGGAGGTCTTTTCCAACCTGGTTGATTCTATGGTTTATAACAAGACAATAAAAAAAAAGTACTTTTATTACCATGCCAAACATTGAGTGGTTAAGAAAAACAGTAGGTTCTATCTTATATTGGCAAACTGAAATTAAGTTAAAACTCTCTCAAAGCTTTAATTTCAAAAGCAGCTTTGAGTTTTTGCCTTCAGAAATAGTCTGAGAAATATTTTTCTCTTGTATTCACATATTTCACAAGATTTTGTGATAAATGCTGTAGAATGTTTCAGGCATTTGGAAATAAGGTAGTATAAATCTCATGTAAAGACTCTGGATTCAGGGAGTCAGTAGCTTGCTTGGACACTCAAGAGCAACCTAAGATCTGAGCTGGGCTGTCACGATTTTGCTGAATCATAGAATGGTAAGGTTGGGAGGGACCTGAAAACTCATCTAGTTCCAACACCCTACCATAAAGCATGGACACATCCCACTAGTGCAGGTCACTCAAAGCCTTGTCCCACCTGGCCTTGAACATCTCCCTGGGCAACCTGTGCCAGTGTCTCACCACCCTCACTGCAAACAGCTTCTTTAACACCCAGTTTCAATCTCCCCTCTGCCAGTTCAAACCCATTACCCCTTGTCCTGTCACTACAAGACCTTGTCAATAGTTCCTCCCCAGCCTTCCTGTAGGCCCCCTTCAGACACTGAAAGGCTACTATAATCTTTTCTATTAATGTGAACCCCTCAAGATGTTCTATTTCTCTACAACCTGCTGCAGTGTGAGTGCAAGCAAAGCTCACCGATACCTTACGAAAAGGTCTTTTACTGCAACTCCCATTGAAGTCCATTGGAGTCCTGTGGTTAATCTGTTCATGTAACTTTACTTAAAGTCTGGGCCTGAGTGACTAACTGCTTAATGTTATATCTGTAGGTGTTTTAAGAGCTTTTTTAAAAGACAAAGCAGCAACATTTTTTGCAATCACTGGAACTTCAATACACAAAGCTTTTTCTTTCTCTCCCAGTGATTGTCTGGATCAAGCAGGCAACGCTAGAGTGGTCTCAAACTTGCAGTGCTTGAAGGGCTTAATTGCCCTGGGGGACACAAAACATTATCCAGCTACAAAGTTTTGGTCTCCATCCCAGATACTTAGTCTATTAAATGAGTCTGGAGGTTATGACTGAAAAGAAATAAGCCCCAGAGCAGAAGTGTTTTGCAATCTGCTCCCTTCAGAAAGGTGCTGACGCAGAGTCAGACTGCCAGTGTCAGGAGATGTACTGATTGCTGTTGAACCAGATGGGCAGGGGGGAGAGGGGAGAGAACAGGCCTTTGCAGGCTTGTTGAAGAGGGCAAAAGTCACACTTTTCTACACGTTTAGATACTTGCTCCCCTCATCCCCCCCAGAATGTTAGCAGACAGCTTCAGCAAGACGTGACTTGGGGCAATAATGCTCTCCTACTGACACAGGCTATTGAGTTTCACTGTGAGGTGTGGGAGGTCTAGTAGCTGGGAGCAAAGGTCTAGGAGCCACTCAGTCACTTTGTCACTTAGGGCAAGTTACTTGACCTTTCTGCATGTGCTTGAGCAATGTCAGATAAAGAAAGTGGCTTGACAGAAGAACTTCATGTGATACAAGAAACCTAACCTGAAGTGAACTTCCTTTAGCTCACTGAAGAGGCCAGCTGTGTCAGCTGGGTGAAAAAAGAGGACCACCTTCCAAATTTATCCTAGTTTTAGATTATTACAGAAAAATGAAGTGTATGTTATGAGAGACAAGTAATGTTTGTGGGCACGGAGCAGGTAACCAAATGGTGAATCAGAATTTGTAGTTGCTGTAATTGTTGGCAATTAATGTGTGGTAACCTAGAACCATGTAAACCTAGAATGAGAAGCTGTTTCTGAAAGCCTGTGTCTGCTTTTCAGATCAAATCAAATAGTTTATGAAGCTGTAGAAATATATAATTAAGAAGTTTACTCCTTTTTCTCCTTCCTGTTCACTCTGTCATTATACTGCATCAGGAGATAATAAAACTACTCTGGAGGGGAAAAAAAGAGGATTGGAGCATTTGAATAACTCATGGGCATAAAAACATTGCACTTCTTGTTCATCTTTCTTGCTTAGGTAGCAGAAAGAATCATCCAATCCTCAAAGATCATTCCTGCTTGTCATGCTGTGTGACTGAAAGGCTGGATTTCAGCTTTTAGCTGAAACTGCTCATGAGGATCAAATTGTCTGAGGCCACTGTGTAGGTAGAAATAGCTCTTGTAACTTTGTGGACATTTTTGTGGAAGAGGAGAAAATATTAGAGATTTTCACCTTGAATTAGCAAGTGCTAATTCAGGGCAGGGGGAGAATCTCAAATCCCCAACCAACAAGCAAAATAATTCAAGGCTTTCCAGAGGTAAAAAAGAAATTATGTCTTTTGAACTGGGAAAATGAAGTCTATATTATACTGTTCACTATAAAAGTAATTTTTTTATTATCCATGCAAAGTACATGCTCGATGATCACTGTGAGGAGTGCAAGGCAATGAGTAAGTTGATGGATACACTTGCACCCCAAATCCTTTAAAATCCAACCATCAAACCCCATTGTACCTAGACATAGAGAACAATATTCCAGTGTTTGAAACTGGTTCCATATGACTATGCTCATGTGGCAACCTTATCCATTTAAGGCTGATCTTAAACATGCAGTGCTGCTCCATGGGCTACAACTGGAGCAGAGGAGATAAATGCTAAAATCCATATGTTGCTGTCATGTAAATGAAAGTACTACATACATATCTTTTAAAAAAAGAAAGTAAAAAGGGGGGGAAAAAAGAAAAGGGAAAGATTTTATTTTTAATTAATGCAAAAAGATTCCCCCTCCCACCCCAGTACTTACTTTAGGTCTTACTCATATCAGTATAGCTGCCTCTTTGTGTTCTGCTCTTGTAAATGCATGACAGTTGTGCTTTGCATCTGTAGCCTCTAGAGCTGCCTTGACTCTTTGATCATAGAATCTGGTCTGATTCCTGCAAACAGCTCTGCTTCCCCTGTCATCTGCTGCCCCTGGCTTGGTTTTGCAGCTCTGCTCCCCCTGTCATCTGCTGCTCCTCTCTCAGTGACTGTACTCAGTGAAACCTAAGGCTATCCAATCAACAGTGAGCTACCCATGCAACTTTTCTTGCAACATTTGGCATTTTCCATGAGCATGAACAACCTGGAATTACTGTGCAACTGAAGAGCAGAGGTACTATATCCCTTTCAGTTACATAAAATGTTGCCTGTTTTGTTTTTTGTAGTCATGATCCCCATGGTGCTTTTTTTTGGGTTCAAAATCCTTGTAAAGATTGGAAAATTGTGCAGGTGATATTGTCAAATTGCCTGAAGGCTCATGAAGAGGTGGTGCCTGGGGTATTTCACCTTACAGCACATAGGTCACTGGAGGAGGTGTGTGTCAGAGGAGTCAAGTGGATTTTATACCTAAACACTTCTTCTTTAGGCCAAGAAGAGATCACAAGATCAGCTAGTACAGACTTGTAAAACACACCATTATGCATCTGCCAAGTAATCTGTGTCAAGGCCAAAGACTTCAGTTAGCCTGTATGTTAGTGTCAAAAGCATAAAGCATGACTGCAGACAAAGACCTCACTGGGAGGATAACTGCATGGCTAAATGCATCCCTCAGTTTCCACCCAACCTTGTGCTGTAGAGGAAGATGAAAGCCAGAAATCTCTTCCTACTTCTGGCTGGTGGGGGAATTTCTTCTGTTCCCAAACAGGTAGAGCCCTGAGGATAACATTCTAATCACTCAAAAAAAACCCCCAAAGATCCCTTCCCTTGCTCTCAGCACCTTGTCTGCTGTTGCTGGGAAAGGAAAAATGAAGCAGACCTACTCCTTATGCAAAAAACTTTACACTGTACTGTGAGCAGGATTCAATAACAGTTGTTGCATAAATGTGTAGCTGCTAGATGTGGTAGTGCAAAGATGTCTTTTAGAGGGAAAGTGTATGAGAGTGATAAATGGAAAGGTGTTGTCCCAGTCTTAGCACATACACAGGCTGAAGAAACACAGAAAGTCTTGGAAGAGGGAATTCTTAGTAGGAGAGGCTGAGGGAGCTGGGGTGGTTCAACCTGGAGAAGTGGATACTTGTAGAGAGTGATAAGGTCCCCCTCTAATTGCCTGAAGGTGTAACCAGGTGGGGGTCAGGCTCTGCTCTCAGGCAACTTGTGACAGGACAAGAGGGCACAGTCTGAAACCATGCCAGGGGAGGTTTAGGCTAGATGTTAGCAAGCACTTCCTCGTGGAAAGTGTGGTTAGGCACTAGAATGGACTGAGCAGGGAGGTGGTGGAGTTACCATCCCTAGAGGTGTTCAAGAAAAGATTTGAATGTGGCACTTGGTGGCATGGTTTAGCCGATGTCATGGTGTTAGGTCATAGGTTGGACATGATGACCTCAGAGGTCTTTCCCAGCCTTGGTGGTTCTGTGATTCTCTAATCACTGTGGAGTTCTAATAGAGAAGTATTAACAGGGCTCACAGCCCCAACTCTTATTCATGCATATTATATTGTCAAGATATTTCTTCTTTCACTGCTTAGAGTAAGCTGGGGTCCCTTTGGCCTCATCTTGAGAACTTTTTTTCCAGTTCTGAAATCACAGAATGTCAGGGACTGGAAGGGACCTCCAAAGCTTATCCAGTCCAACCTCTCTGCAGAGCAGGATCACCTACACCAGATCACACAGGAATGCATCCAGGTAGGTTTTGAGTATCTCCAGAGAGGGACACTCCACAACCCCCCTGGGCAGCCTGTTTCAGGGTTCTGTCACCCTCACAGGAAAAAAATCCTCCTCATGTTTCCATGGAACTTCCTATGCCTCAGCTTGCACCACTGCCCCTTGTCCTGTCATTGGGCATCGCCCACCAGAGGCTGGCTCCAGCCTCCTGGCACTCACCCTATTGGTATTTCTAAGCATCAGTGAGGTCACCTCTCAATTTCTTCTTCTCAGTTTGTCCTTGTAAGAGAGAGATTGTATTCCCTTAATCATCTTTGTGGCTCCCAATTCTCTCTGATCCTTGATTCCTCTTGCTGTGAGGGTTTGCAGGGTGCCCTATTGTTGAAATTCTCATCATAGGTCTATTTTAGAAAGATGTGAGGAAAGAACCACACTTGTCAAAGCTTTGGACCAGGAGCTCATGTGGAGGTAATTATCCACAGTGACCTGTAAATCCTCTTCTGAGTCATAACTTCCCAAGAGAGCTCACCACTCCATAAGTACAATCTGTCTCCTGATGTCCCAAGTGTATTACATTGCATTTGGTCGATTCAATAGGTCATATTTCTAATATGTGATCATGTAGCTCAGTGAGCTAAACTGTTCCAAGCAGCAGCCTCGTGCTCTCTTGTTGCTCCACTCATCTTTTCATCATTTGCAAGTTTTACCAGAAATGGCTTTTATATCTTTGTTCCACAGATGTGAGCTATTAGGTTCTGCAAAACCATCTACTAGAAATTAACACCTTCACTGAATCTCTTGTTGAATCATTGAATCTTCTGGTGGGAATATTTCTCTCACTACCAATTACAAAGTATCTTAAGGGCACAGGTTTCCATAAGAAGACCATGGATGAAACACTTGGGTGAAACAGGAGTGAACCTTTCAGTTAGAGGCTGTCTTTAACAGGGGGGAAAGGGGGGAATACAAATATGTATTTTGTGCATGTTTTCTATTCATGCACCTTCTTTGGCTGAAATGGTGGAGATAGATGGTGGTTGGACTTGATCATAGAATCATAGAATGGTAAGGTTGGAAGTAACCTCAAGGATCATCTAGTTCCAACCCCCTNTAGCCTCCTTCAGATATTGGAAGGCTACTCTAAGGTCTCCTGGAAGCCTTCTCTTCTCCAGGCTGCAGAACCCCAACTCTCTCAGCCTGTCCTCATAGCAGAGCTGCTGCAGCCCTCTGAGCATCTTGGTTGGCCTCCTGGGACCCACTCCAACAGTTCTATGTCCTTCTTGTGCTGAGGGCTCCAGAACTGCACACAGGACTCCAAATGGGGTCTGACAAGAGCAGAGTAAGGGGGCAGAATCACCTCCCATGATGATTTTAGAGGTTTTTTTTCTGATCAAAATAATGCTATATAATTTCTTTTGCAGGCTCACAGGGTGTTAGGGATTGGAAGGCACCTAAAGAGCAGGACCATACAATCAATCTTAGGTCATGGAGAGACACATCCAGGCAAGCCATGGTAATCAATGGCAGTTAGGAAAAGTTTTTGTGCTTACTGCCAAAGCACCACATTTACAGGCAGTTTGCAGAATAGAATTATGGTGTAGGGGTGTGTGTGCATGCATATATGTGTATATATATTTGTGTGTGTGTGTATATATGTTTTAAGGCTTCAATGTGGTGGCTCTTTTGTTTCCCTGTTTTCCCTCTAACCCAATCTCTGCATTCATTTCATGTAACAAAACAAAAGCAATCAGACCCCTTTCCATCTCTCTTGCACCATTCTCCTGTGCTTCTTGTTGCCTCCAGGAATGCCATCACAGGAGTCATAGGTAGACAAAAGAGCTCTGTCCTTTTTCCCGTGGTTGCAAACAAAGAAGCACAAAGGATATTTAGTTCTTTTTATTATTCTTTCTCCCATTTCTTCCTTTATCATATTTATTTTGGGAGGTAACCAGATCACAGGCTCACAGGATGTCAGGGGTTGGAAAACACCCAAACAGATCATCAAGTCCAAACCCCTGCCTGAGCAGGACTATACAATCTAACAGGACCATACAATGTAGCTAAGGACACAGAGGAATGCCTCCAGGCAGGCCCTGGAAGTCTCCAGAGAAAGGAGACTCCACAAGCTCTCTGGGCAGCCTGTACCAGTGCTTTGTGACCCTTACAGTTAAGAAGTGTTGTGTTGAGCTGGAACCTCCTGTGCTGCAGCTTCCATCCGTTGCTCCTTGTCCTATACCAGTGAGCAAGTGAACAGAACCTGTGTACCCCCTCCTCCTGACCCCCCAACACTCAGATATTTAGAAACATTTATTAAATCCTCTTTGTCTTGTCTTCTCCAGACCAAAAAGCCCCAGGTCCCTCAGTCTTCTCATCAGGCAGTGCTCCAGTCCCCTCATCATCCTTGTAGCCCTTCCAATGGACTCTCTCCAGAGGGTCCCTGTAACTGTAAATTTGGGAGCCCAAAACTTAAGGCAGTACTCAAGATGAGGTCTCAGTAGGGCAGAGTAGAGGTGGAGGAGAACCTCCTTCAATCTGCTGGTCCCACTCTTCTTAATGCACCTTTTGTTTATTAATGGCTCAAAGGTAGGAAAAATTCCAAGAGCATTTGTCACTTCCTCTCCTCTTTGCTTACAGAGAGGAGTTGTCCTTTAGCCTTCTGGCTTACCACCACTTGAAGCAATGCTCTTTGTGAATGCCACCAGTGCTGACTGCAGAACTGTGCTTCTCCACATATTCAAGTGGATGTCTGTCATAATTGAATTTTCTGCTTTGCATACTCAGTCAGGGGCTGTCAAGTGTACAAAGTTGTTTTCAACATAGCAAACCAAATTTAGTTTTATCAGCTCACATGGCCAAAGTCTGGAGCTCTACAGGTATTTTTCCACTTTCTTCTCTTGAAAACCTCATGATGTAGATTTCTGCAAGAGAAAGAATGAGAGGAATCTAACATTGTTTTAATCCTTTCCTAACTCAGGTAATGGAATGTAAAGTATGAAAGAAAACAATTAGGTAAATCTGCCTTCCAGAATAGTGAATGAGATTTCTAGGAATGGATTAAACAGAAAAGTTAATTAACCAGCTGTAATTGGGTCACTGTGATAATGTACACCAAAACTTGAGTATCCACAGAGTTCAAGGGCAGAACATCTCATAGCATCTCACTGCTTACTTTCTTTCCTTGTTGTGACCTCATGAAAATTGAAGTGACTTTTATACCAGCTGTTTCAACTGTTGCTGCTGTGACTTACCCAGGTAGCCTTGCCTGCTTGCCATCCTTTTGCCACCTGGTGCAGTGTTCTGGGGCATGGGAAGTGTATTGACTGATGAAGCATCCTGTGCAGTGCAGCCCTGGGGATGGAAAAGCAAGAGGTCTCAGGAAGGCTCCACAGGCAGATGAGAACATGGGCAGGAAGAACTTCTTTACTAAAGGGTCCCAGAGCACTGACGACAGGCTGCCCAGAGAGGTTGTGGACTCTCCTTCTCTGGAGACTTTTCAGCCCTGTCTGAATGTGTTCCTCTATGACCTAAGATAGATTGTCTGGCCCTGCTTTAGCAGGGGGTTGGACTGGGTGATCTCTTTGGGTCCCTTCCAACCCCTAACATCCTGTGATCCTGTTTACTCAGCTCATTTGGAAAAGGAAGGTGCAGAACATCCTGTAATTGTTCAAGGTCAGGTTGGATGAAGCATTGAGCAGCTTAGTCAAGTGGAATGTGCCCCTGCCTCTGGAAGGAGGATTGGAACTAGATGATGTTTAGGGTTTCTCATAGCCCAAATTGTTCTATAATCAGTAGGGTGGTCAGTTTCTTATATCCTCCAACCCCAAAACTTCAACCCTGCCTCAGCACTGATGGGAATCCCAGCTCAGGATTAGCAGCTCAACTGGGACTCAGAGTGTATGTTGGGACAGCAAGCAGAAGCAGGAATTGTGTTTCTATTTGCTGCATTAAATTCAACACTTGGAAGATTCAGTGCTGTTAGCTGGCAGAAAAGAACAGATGCTGGAAACTATTTCCGTGGCCAGAATAAGTGTCTAAATGTATGTTTGCTTCCAAACTGGTGATGAATATAGCTTAAATGAGGGAAACTTTGGGGACTGCAACCATTTTTAGCTTGGACTGTAAAAACATCCACTTTGCTGGGCTTTCTAATGACTTTTCTACTTTTTTTAAACACTATTAAAACTGTAACTTGTTTGAGGAGCAGGAAGTTGTTTCGGGTCTAGTGGGTTTTCTTTTTCTGTTCCATGGGCATTATAAATAACAATTTGCAGAAGAGCTCCTTTTTTTTTATTCAGCAACTATTAGATGTGGAACTTATCTATAGATGTAAATCAGCAGAAAAAGTATGGCTAATTGTCTGCTTTGTGTATATTCTGGAAATCAGGGAAATAGAGTCTGTCAGCTGAAATTAGCTCCTTAAATATCACTTCATATATTGTTTTTGTTGGATTCAATTACTTCATAGGGAAGAGATGTGCAGAAAAATCCTATACAAAGGAGATTTTGATATCTTAGCAGAACTGATGACTAAGAGATGTCAGAACTGCTTGGCAAAGGATTAGTTTTGTATCTTAGTTATGTCACTGCCTTCTAGCATCTGAAGGGGAGGGACTATTGACAAAACCTTGCAATGCTAGGACAAGGGGCAATGGGTTTAAACTGGTAGAGGGGAGATTTAGACTGGATGTTAGCAGGAAGTTCTTTCCAGGGAGGGTGGTGAGACTGGCACAGGTTGCCCAGGGAGGTTGTGGCTGCTCCCTCCCTGGAGGTGTTGAAGGCCAGGTTGGATGAGGCCTTGAGTGAGCTGTGCTAGTGGGAGGTGCCCCTGCCTATGGCAGGGGATTGGAACTAGATGATCCTTGAGGTCCCTTCCAACCTTACTATTCTATGAAATCCTCCTTCCCAGGGGCAAGTACTTCCCAAAAACTCAGGGAAGGAGGTGCAGATGAGCACATGAGTGAACACAAAAAAAACCCAAGCAAAGGACAAAAACAGAGCAGCAAAATATCATGTTTGTGGTTTATGATTCCTGACATGCTAGACAAAAGTTTCCCAGCCCAGTGCTTTGGACAGTCAGGCAAAGCTTGCTGCCCACCATGCCTAGGAAGAGATTCTCTTGAATTTCTCAGTGATGTAGTTACTGAGGCTACAGTAAGGAAAGGATTAAATGGGTTTGTGATTGGGTATTGGAAAAGGCCCTTTGCAACCAGGCCGAGGAGGAGGCACTTAATTTCTTTGAAAACAAAAGCTCCTGTTCTGAGGGAATCCACAGCACAATCTGTGTGAAGCCTTAATTCCCCAAATCCATCCATGTTTCCTGCAGCATAGAGACTTACCCAGCCCATCAATGGCCCAGATGGCAGATAAGGATGCAGAAAAGGATTGCTTATTTTATTAACTCTAACTATCTGGGGGGAGGGGCTAAAGCCACCATCTCAGATTGAGGACACAGAGAATATACAGTGAGAGGTAAATCCAATTAAAATATCTTTCACTAGAAATCATGAGAGAATGATGCTTCTAGCATCTTCTCACCCTGATGTGGTTGGTAGTTGAAGTATGTGTGCAAAGCTGAAGGAATGAGTCCTGCCTCACAAATGGAGTAAAAGGAATTAACAAATGTTGCAAACGGGAACAGGGAGGGGAAAGGCTGCTCTGATACCTAAGGGCTTCCATGCAATCTATTTTGAATGTTTAGTATCTCTGAGTGGTTAGTGGAGAGACAAAGACTACCTCATGTGGACCTGACATCCTCAGAGAAGGACTTTTTGTTTGAATAGGGAACATCAGCTCCCAGTAAGAAGTCACATGAGATATGCAAAGCTTGAGTGTGAATAACCTACAAGGTCTTTCAAGAGGAGATGATTCTCTCCCTTTGCTCTTGTGAGATCCCATATAGAGTACTGCGTAGAGTTCTGGAGCCTGCAGCACAGGAATGACATGGAAGTGTTGGAGTGGGTCCAGAGGAGGCTGTCAAGATGCTCAGAGGGCTGCAGCAGTTCTGCTATGAGGACAGGCTGAGAGAGTTGGGGCTCTGAAACCTGGAGAAGAGAAGGCTTTGAGGGGACCTGATAGTAGCCTTCCAGTATCTGAAGGGGGCCTGCAGGAAGGCTGTAGAGGGACTATTGACAAGGTCTTGCAATGCCAGGACAAGGGGCAATGGGTTTGAACTGGCAGAGTGAAACTGGATGTTAAGAGGAAGTTGTTTGCAGTGAGGGTGGTGAGACACTGGCACAGGTTGCCCGGGGAGGTTGTGGTTGCTTTCTCCCTGGAGATGTTCAAGGCCAGGTTGGGCAATCCCTTGAGTGACCTGTACTAGTGGGAGGTGTCCCTGCCTATGACAGGCGTTGGAACTGGATGATCTCTGAAGTCACTTCCAACCTTACCATTCTGTGCAGATCTTCCATACTATTTTTAGGAAAAAAAAGACACGGAATTCATGTACACCTGAGACTAAAGATCTTATTTGCAACAACAAATGCAAATCTTATTTCACCTGCTGGTGCTATATGGAATATCATATCTATGCCTGTGCATATTGAAACACCATGGGGCATCTAGAAATTAAGTCTTCCCACATATTAACCCGCTTTCCTGTGCTTCCAGCAACTTTGTTTTCCAGTAATCAGAAAACTGTGTGAATCATTGGTGTGAAGTTCAGTTTTTCCACAGACAATGCAGGCTCTTTAGGCTAAAAATTACTTACTGTTGACTGGGAGCGTGTTTGGAAAACTGTTTAAAGCAAATTGTTACCATATATATATTTAATTGTTTTGGTGACCTCAGGCTGTGACTGGGTAAGAGCAGACTAGATATTAGGAAACTTTTTTTCCCAGCAAGAGTGGTCAGGCATTGGAATGGGCTTCCTAGGGGGGTAGCGGAGTCGCTGACCCTGGCTGTATTTAGGAGTTGTTTGGCTGTTGTGCTTGGGGATATGGTTTAGGGTGCACCTTGCAGAGTAGGGATATTGGTTTGACTTGGTGATCCTGAGGGGTTTTGCCAACCTGAATGCTTCTGTGATTCTGTGAAAGCAAAATTAATGTGATGTGGGTCTTAATAGTGATCTTTGTGAAAGTGAATTTCTGAGTAAGAGGTCTTCTGAACTTGGGAAAAGGACACAAAAGCTCGGGGTGGGGAAGAGAGGAAACAGTAAGAGAAATAAAAGAAAGAAAATATAAAATTAAAATAAAAGTAATGAAAAAAATAAAAATGGAAGAAAAGAGAAATAAATGGAAGCTTGTAAGATAAAATCTATTACTAAGTTGTTGTTCTCATTTAACAGCCTCTGAAATGAACCCATTGTATTCTCACAAAATGGTTTCAAACGAACGAGGCAGTGTTTAGTTTCCAACATACATCAACACATAAAAAGGCACTTATGAAAACTACTGGGAATGAATTTGGGAGGACATGTTTATCCATCAGACAAAGCCAGAGCATGATAGAAATGTTAGCCACGAAGTCATTAAAACATCTGTCATTCTATGACAAGGAATATCAGTGATGGGATGGAGAATTGTAAGGAGACTGGATCTGATTGCTGCTGGTTTGTCTAACAGCTTGTGTAATCTTCACCTCACTGTGATTTTTTTGCCTAATGTACTTGCTCTAGAACAGTGTACTTCAGGGATGAGTGACAGCTGGTAGAAACCAGCACCCTTGTGTTGATTTTTTTCCTTTTTTTGGCCAGTCAAAACAAGGCAGATTGGACAAAGTAAATCTCTTTGATTACAAGTTCAGCTGATGCAGGATGGATGCCAAATGTTAGTATTGTGCTCAGTGAGTCCTTTACTGGAGTATTTGCCTGATGATTCTCACACACAAAAAAAAGACATATGAGGCAAACATTACTGATGCACTTTGGCCTCCCTTTAATGGAAAATGATTACTTGTGTTGCAAAGGTTTTTATCTTAGTTTACTCTTTTAGCAGAAAACAGATTTTTTTTTTAAACCTTTTTTTNCAAGGTCTTTCAAGAGGAGATGATTCTCTCCCTTTGCTCTTGTGAGATCCCATATAGAGTACTGCGTAGAGTTCTGGAGCCTGCAGCACAGGAATGACATGGAAGTGTTGGAGTGGGTCCAGAGGAGGCTGTCAAGATGCTCAGAGGGCTGCAGCAGTTCTGCTATGAGGACAGGCTGAGAGAGTTGGGGCTCTGAAACCTGGAGAAGAGAAGGCTTTGAGGGGACCTGATAGTAGCCTTCCAGTATCTGAAGGGGGCCTGCAGGAAGGCTGTAGAGGGACTATTGACAAGGTCTTGCAATGCCAGGACAAGGGGCAATGGGTTTGAACTGGCAGAGTGAAACTGGATGTTAAGAGGAAGTTGTTTGCAGTGAGGGTGGTGAGACACTGGCACAGGTTGCCCGGGGAGGTTGTGGTTGCTTTCTCCCTGGAGATGTTCAAGGCCAGGTTGGGCAATCCCTTGAGTGACCTGTACTAGTGGGAGGTGTCCCTGCCTATGACAGGCGTTGGAACTGGATGATCTCTGAAGTCACTTCCAACCTTACCATTCTGTGCAGATCTTCCATACTATTTTTAGGAAAAAAAAGACACGGAATTCATGTACACCTGAGACTAAAGATCTTATTTGCAACAACAAATGCAAATCTTATTTCACCTGCTGGTGCTATATGGAATATCATATCTATGCCTGTGCATATTGAAACACCATGGGGCATCTAGAAATTAAGTCTTCCCACATATTAACCCGCTTTCCTGTGCTTCCAGCAACTTTGTTTTCCAGTAATCAGAAAACTGTGTGAATCATTGGTGTGAAGTTCAGTTTTTCCACAGACAATGCAGGCTCTTTAGGCTAAAAATTACTTACTGTTGACTGGGAGCGTGTTTGGAAAACTGTTTAAAGCAAATTGTTACCATATATATATTTAATTGTTTTGGTGACCTCAGGCTGTGACTGGGTAAGAGCAGACTAGATATTAGGAAACTTTTTTTCCCAGCAAGAGTGGTCAGGCATTGGAATGGGCTTCCTAGGGGGGTAGCGGAGTCGCTGACCCTGGCTGTATTTAGGAGTTGTTTGGCTGTTGTGCTTGGGGATATGGTTTAGGGTGCACCTTGCAGAGTAGGGATATTGGTTTGACTTGGTGATCCTGAGGGGTTTTGCCAACCTGAATGCTTCTGTGATTCTGTGAAAGCAAAATTAATGTGATGTGGGTCTTAATAGTGATCTTTGTGAAAGTGAATTTCTGAGTAAGAGGTCTTCTGAACTTGGGAAAAGGACACAAAAGCTCGGGGTGGGGAAGAGAGGAAACAGTAAGAGAAATAAAAGAAAGAAAATATAAAATTAAAATAAAAGTAATGAAAAAAATAAAAATGGAAGAAAAGAGAAATAAATGGAAGCTTGTAAGATAAAATCTATTACTAAGTTGTTGTTCTCATTTAACAGCCTCTGAAATGAACCCATTGTATTCTCACAAAATGGTTTCAAACGAACGAGGCAGTGTTTAGTTTCCAACATACATCAACACATAAAAAGGCACTTATGAAAACTACTGGGAATGAATTTGGGAGGACATGTTTATCCATCAGACAAAGCCAGAGCATGATAGAAATGTTAGCCACGAAGTCATTAAAACATCTGTCATTCTATGACAAGGAATATCAGTGATGGGATGGAGAATTGTAAGGAGACTGGATCTGATTGCTGCTGGTTTGTCTAACAGCTTGTGTAATCTTCACCTCACTGTGATTTTTTTGCCTAATGTACTTGCTCTAGAACAGTGTACTTCAGGGATGAGTGACAGCTGGTAGAAACCAGCACCCTTGTGTTGATTTTTTTCCTTTTTTTGGCCAGTCAAAACAAGGCAGATTGGACAAAGTAAATCTCTTTGATTACAAGTTCAGCTGATGCAGGATGGATGCCAAATGTTAGTATTGTGCTCAGTGAGTCCTTTACTGGAGTATTTGCCTGATGATTCTCACACACAAAAAAAAGACATATGAGGCAAACATTACTGATGCACTTTGGCCTCCCTTTAATGGAAAATGATTACTTGTGTTGCAAAGGTTTTTATCTTAGTTTACTCTTTTAGCAGAAAACAGATTTTTTTTTTAAACCTTTTTTTTCCTGAAGCTTTCCCTGCTTATTGAAAACAACTGTGCCAAATCTAAGTAAAAAAAAAAAATCGGAGTTTAACTCCCTCCTGCTGTTTCATACCTCTTTGTCTGCAGTCATAGCTACATGATCAGTAGCACTTTAGTTGGGCTTGACAACCTCCAGAAGAGTAGACACAATGAAAATCACAGAAGATCTTTTGAGATTCCTGTTGTGAGGCAACTGTTTGGAAAGTTGGAGACCTACACATATATGCATTGTTTTCATATATGGAGCATGGAGGAGATGACTGCAAAGACCTCCACAAATGAGGAAATAATACATGGCAGCAGAGCTTTTGCTAGGACCCCTTGAGACTGGGAAAGGCATCCAGAGCACTGCATGTGCTGAAATCCCTTCCCAGACTGGGAGGGACTCAGTGGTTTGAGATTAATTCTTTCTTTGATTTGAATTTTTTCTTTTAATTTTAAGCAGCTAAAAGGTGTTTTAACCTTGCTGGCACAGGCATTGTGCTCTCTTCCATTGGTATTAAGAGGACAGGTTTTTAATCTAATGCCCTATGTGCCACATGCTAGGAGAAGGTGGCATATAGCCATTCAAAGGAAACATTGCTTTGAGTATCCTACTCTTTGGGAAGAGTAGGATAAGACTGATCAAGAGATCTGTAGTCTAACAGAAGGAAAAAAAAATAAACCTGTTTGGTTTTGGTTTAAGTGAACTGTGAATAATCTGCTGAGGAATATAGTGGAAATTTTATTCTTTGAGTCAGTAGAGCTGCATAAAACTGCTAAGCATGTTTATGGGGAAACATCTCCATGCTGGCATGAAAGTGACTTGCCAATAGGCCTCTGGTTCAGACTTTGCTTGGATTGTAAGAACTGGTTCAGCCCAAAAAATTTGAGACTTTTTTCATTGTTTTATTTCTTTTAACTTCTATATTTGGCTTAGTTTTGGTATTGGGCTCTAGAGCAGGTACTAATATGAAGTGGTCAACAGTAGCAGCAGTTTTGATCCTGATCTACTTAAGGTGACTGAGCTTGCAGTTGAAAACTTTGCAAGAAAACTAATTTCTGGGGCGTAAAGAGGCTGTGTCTGTGTGTTTGTGGGCAAAGAAATAAGGAAGAAAACAAGCATAGGTGGGTCTCAGGCATCAGTGTGTAAACAACTTGAAATTTCAACAATACTGAGAAGCACTAAATGTGAAGTAAAGGTAAAATTAACTGTGAATGCACAACTCGTAAATAATTCTTGAAAGAGAACACACAGGGAAAATATTTGCCTGTAGGAGAATATTTGATGATTTGATATTTCAACTCCTACACACTACTGAAAACTGAGCTGTCAGCAATGACTCTTTAAGTGTTGTTCCTGGGTGCTAATGAGCACGAGAGGCAAATATTTTATACATCAGTTCAGGATTTTTTTCCCCACATGAATTATTTTAGGTTTGTTTAAAATGGTTCTTTTCACTTTTAAAGAGTAGCACAACTTCTTCCACAGACCCCACAAGAGTGTGGAACAAGGTGTGACATAGATGTTTAAAGGTTTCTGAAGTCAAATATCCTCCTTAGCTGTGGGTACAAGAAAGTCAGCAACAGGTTCACAGGCTCACAAAATACATTATTTAGCAAGTTAGTGATGCTATTGCTCCTCCAAGTAGGAGGACATATAGCTCCTTCTAGCTGTTGTTTTATTATGGTTGGTATTATTAGCCTTACCTAAACCAATATGCTTGTCATGTATGACAATGTCTAATCCAGATGAGCAAGACATGTTTGTCTTCTTACTCTGAATTCACAACCTCTCTCTTCAATTGTGCATTCTGTACTGCAGTACAGGATTAGGGTTTTCCAAATAGTTTATTTTCCTTAGTGTTTAGTAATCACTCAGAATACCCATTGGAATTTTTTCAGGAATTGCTTTATTGTCTTGGAAGGGAAATAAGAGATAAAATCACAGAATTGTAGAACTAATCAGATTGGGAAAGACCTTTGAGATCATCCAGTCCAACCTAACACCTTTAAACCATGGCACCAAGTGCCTCATCTACTCTCCTTTTGCACACTTACAGGGACAGTGACTCCACTTCCTTGGGCAGCCCATTCTAATGCCAATCTCTCTTGCTGTAATGAACTTCTTCCTAACATCCAGCCTAAACCTACTCTGGCACAGCTTGAGACTTTTCCCAGACAACCAGGGACAGAAGAGGAGGACAAAGAGACCAATGCCCACCTGACTATACAACCTCCCTTCATGCAGTTGTAGAGAGCAATGAGATCCCCCCCCGAACCT
>VWZE01004271.1:367047-387883 GCA_013396675.1 Eubucco bourcierii
CCCCCCGAACCTCTTCTCCAGGCTATACACCCTCATCCTCTCCTCATATAGCTGTCCTCCAGCCCCCCACAAGCCTTGTTGCCCTTCTCTGGATAAATGACCTGTGTGTCTTTGAATCCATCCTGCTTTCCTGCAGCTTATACAGAGATAGCAGGTAGAAGGGACTGTGTAAGGCCTCAGGAATATGAGCATATTTCAAGTGTTATTATTGCTACTCCCCAGAAGTTAAACAAAGGAGAGCAGTCTCATTGTAAACCTGCAGTCTCCTAAATAGGACCAAAGACAAGGGCTGTAACTGTGCAACTGAGCTATGCTGATTAAAGCTACCTTTTGAAAACAGGTCAGGAGACTGCCTTTTTTTTTTTTCTCTACCAGTGAAATCTCTAGAAAGCCCTAAATAATTGACTGTTCAGGAGCCAACAGCTGAAATACAAGTTGAAAGTGCTGTTTGCACAGGTGGTTGGCCTACTGGGAGACTAAATGCTTACCCTCTTGCCCATATCAATTGTGGTGAGACTGCCTGCTTAACGTCTGCCAGTTTTGATAACAAATATCCTTTTAGGAAACCTCTGATGCAACATATATCATGCTACCTTTTATGAGATTGAGTTTTAGTTTGGGGGTTTTGTGGGTTTGTTTTGATTTCTTGTTCTTGGTGGGTTTTGTGGGTTTTGTTTTGGTGGTTTTTTGTTTGGTGTTTGTTTGGGTTTTTTGTGCAAGGATAGAGTGAATAAAGGTGGGACAGTAAAAAACCTGTTAAACATCTCCCCCCCCTGATTTCCATGAATCTAAAAGCAAACAAGCTGAGAGACCTTGTGGGGATCTAGAATGGTTTACTTAAACTGTAATATGGGCTTCTGTGTAAACAAAGGAAATTCAGTTGCTCCTCCCTGCAGTTGCTGAGGGATTTACCTGCCTTTAGAAAAACCCTGACTCACACAAAACTTTGCTGTCTGGTCTGGACCCTGCAGCAAGTCTCATACCACACACAAATATTTGCTTTAAATGAAAACTGTAACCTTTATTAGTTTATCCCTACTCAAAGCAATGACCAGGCTAAAACCTGTGAACTTTCCCAGGGTAAGCACATAATAAGATGGGAGGAGTCCTTAAAAAGAGGGCCATGGCTCATCTTTCATCAGATATCCTTAAGTGGAAAGTCTCCTCTGGAGCAGTGTGAGACTCTTTGTGGCATTCTGCATCCTCTGTATTGAGTGACTCTTGACTTAGATCTGTTTTCCTTATTCAAATGTTAATAATTGAAGAAAAATCAAGATGTAACAATAGATTACCTCTTTCACTGGAGGATTAATAAAAAAAACCAAACTAACTTGTGGTTGTAGTGCTGAAAACATAATTTTTTTTTCATGGTGATTGCAAAACACTTGAATTGCTAATACTGTGCAATTCAAACCAGCAACAGAGGCAATCAACCACATACCACCCACCAAGTGTTTGGACCAGCAGAAGCTGTGTTTCTCTTGTTACCTCAGTTAACCTAGACCTGCTCCCACCCAAAACTGTTTACTTAACTTAAAGAATAATAATGATCCAGTGCTACCAGTTAGACACATGGGAAAAATTATTTGGTTATCTTTTAACATCTCATGGGCCAAAGGAAGTGAGAAAAACAGCAAGGAGAAACAAGAATACCCCACTAAACGGAAAGGGTGGCAGAAAGGTGCCATTAAAGGTCAATGAAGACCTCAAAAGAGAGAAGCGTGCATAAGGAAGGGCAGGAGGTGCGCATATGCAAACACATGCATGTATGTACACAAACAGATGACTGCAACGGTGTGCATAGGCACAGATGGAGGTAAGTGTGAAAGTGAGCGTGTATGCAAAGGCGAAAGTGAGCGCAGTCAAACACGATGGAAAAGTTACGGCATACCCAAAAGTTGCAAGAATCATATCACACCAAATTTTGCAAAAATTAATGCATACACAAATGTGACAAAAATTAACATGGATGAAAATTAGCATGTGCCCAAAGGTTGCGAAAATCAACGTGTATGCAAAGGTGACAAAAAAATTACCGTGTACCCAAATGTGACAGAAAAATTACCGCGCACGCAAAGGTTTCGAAAAATTGCGAAAAAAAAGTTACCGCGTACGCAAAGGTTTTTGAATTACCGCGTACGCAAAGGTTTCGAAAAATTGTGAAAAAAAGTTACCGCGTAGGCAAAGTTTTTCGAATTACCGCGTACGCAAATGTTTTGCGAATTACCGCGTACGCAACGGTTTTCGAATAACCGCGTACGCAAATGTTTTGCGAATTACCGCGTACACAACGGTTTTCGAATAACCGCGTATGCAAATGTTTCGCGAATTACCACGTAGGCAAAGGTTTCGAAAAATTGCGAAAAAAAGTTACCGCGTACGCAAATGTTTTGCGAAATACCGTGTACACCAAGGTTTCGAAAATCGCGAAAAAATTACCGCGTACGCAAAGGTTTTGCGAATTACCGCGTATGCAAAGGTTTCACGCATTACCGCATACGCAAAGGTTTCGAAAATCGCGAAAAATTACCGTGAACGCAAAGGTTTCAAAAATTACCGCGACTGCAAATTTTACAGAAATTACCACGAGTGAAAACACACAAAATAAAAGAGAGAACACACAGAGAAGAGAAAAATCAGAAAAAGAGAGAGATAACAGAAAAAAAAGAGAGAAAGGAGAGAAAAAGAAGAGAGAAAACAGAGAAAAAGAAGGGAGAAAACAGAAAGAAAGAGAAAACAAAAAGAGAGAAAGGAGAGAAAAAGAAGGGAGAAAACAGAGAAAAAGAGAGAAAACAGAGAGAACGAAAGAAAACAGAAAAAGAAGAGAGCAAGGAGAGAAAAAGAAGGGAGAAAACAGAAAAAGAAGGGAGAAAACAGAAAAAAAAGAAAGCACAGAGATGGGACAGAGAAAACACAGCAGAGAGAGCGAAAGCACAGAGACAGGACAGAGAAAATGCAGAGAAAGGAGAGAGAAAACACTGAGAAAAAGAGAGAAAACACAGAAAGAAGAGACAAAGCGGAGAAAAAGAGGAAAGCACAGAGAAAGGAAGAAAGCACAGAGATAGGACAGAGAAAACACAGAGAAAGAAGAGAGAAAACACAGAGAACGACAGAGAGAAAACACAGAGAAAGGAGAGAGAAAGCAGAGAAAAAGAAGAAAGCACAGAGAAATAAGTGAGAAAACAAAGAGCGAAAACAGAAAAAGAAGAGCGAAAACAGAAAAAGAAGAGCGAAAACAGAAAAAGAAGAGCGAAAACAGAAAAAGAAGAGCGAAAACAGAAAAAGAAGAGCGAAAACAGAAAAAAAGAAGAAAGCACAGAGATAGGACAGAGAAAACACAAAGAATGACAGAAAGAAAACACAGAGAAAGAGAGAAAGCAGAGAAAGGAGAGAGAAAGCAGAGAAAGGAGAGAGAAAGCAGAGAAAGGAGAGAGAAAGCAGAGAAAGGAGAGAGAAAGCAGAGAAAGGAGAGAGAAAGCAGAGAAAGGAGAGAGAAAGCAGAGAAAGGAGGGAGAAAGCAGAGAAAGGAGAGAGAAAGCAGAGAAAGGAGAGAGAAAGCAGAGAAAAAGAAGAAAACACAGAGAAGACAGAAAACACAGAAAGAAGAGAGAAAACACAGATAAAAAGAAGAGAGAAAACACAGAGAAAAAGAAGAGAGAAAACACAGAGAAAAAGAAGAGAGAAAACACAGAGAAAAAGAAGAGAGAAAACACAGATTAAGACTAGGAAAAACCAGAAAAAGAAGAGAGAAAGCAGAGAAAAAGAAGAAAGCACAGAGATAGGACAGAGAAAACACAGATAATGACAGACAGAAAACACAGAAAGGAGAGAGAAAGCCGCCAAAGGAGGGAGAAAACAGAGAAAAAGTAGTGAGAAAACACAGAAAGAAGAGAGAAAATAGAGAAAGAGAGAAAACACAGAGAAAAAGAAGGGAGAAAACAGAGAAAAAGAAGGGAGAAAACAGAGGAAAAGAAGGGAGAAAACAGAGAAAGAAAGAGAAAACAGAAAACAGAAAAAGAAGAGAGAAAGGAGAGGAACAGAGAGAGCGAAAGCACACAGACAGAGCAGAGAAAATACAGAGAAAGGGGAGAGAAAACACTGAGAAAAAAAGAGAGAAAACACAAAAAGAAGAGAGGAAGAGAAGAAAAAGAAAAGCAGAGAGAAAGGAAGAGAGAAAGCAGAGAGAAAGGAAGAGAGAAAGCACAGAGAAATAGAGGAGAGAAAACACAGAGAAAAAGAAGAGAGAAGACAGAGAAAAAGAAGAGAGAAGACACAGAGAAAAAGAAGAGAGAAAACACAGAGAAAAAGAAGAGAGAAAACACAGAGAAAAAGAAGAAAGCACAGAGAAAACACAGAGAAATAAGAGAGATCTGTTGTGAAATGTTAGTTCAAGATTTGAAATTCTCTTACCGGTTGTCCTACCCCTGCTAGCTGGGGCCATTTTGTGTAAGGAGCCACCTGCACTGATGCAAGTGGTGGTGATTATCACTGATTGCCTCTTAATACCCCTTTGACACTGTTTCCTGGGTGGGGACTATATTAAAACAGCTAATATATTAGCAGATATTCTCCTTCACTTAAGGATAGCTGAAGTTATCTTCTACCAATATATAGCACTCAGGAGCTCACAGTAATTTCACAGACAGTTAATCTTCCCTTTTTTTCAGATTCAATACTAATGAGCATTTGATGAGGCTTTTGCAAGATATAGAGAGGTAGTAACATTGTAAAATTCAGTTATATGCTAAGAAAGGGAACCTGGCCTCTGATTGATGCTGTTCCTTCATCCAGACCAAGTATGTGGTCTTTGCTTTTAGACAAAGTGTAAAGGAGCTAAAATGCTAATGTTTTCCCTATAGTGTTTTGTTTTCAAGCCAAATCCCTTTTCACAGGTTGTCATCAAGCTCATGCAAGGTAATATTGAGAGCCCACATACCTCTGCAACTAATCTTTGTTTTCTTCCAGGTCAAAGTGATCCCCCAAGGAGAATGATTTGACTGATGGATTTCCTGTGCTTTCCTATTGTCTAGCAGTGTCTGGGAGTGTCAGCGCTCTGCCTACTTATCATCAATCCACAAATTACACCTTTTTTTTTTCTTTTTTTTTTTTTTAAATAAAACCAAAAAGTCCTCTCAGAGCATTGTTTGGTTGAAATTTCTGAAGGAAACGTTCTTGCCTCATCCATGATCATCTGGGCAAAAATGACCTTTCTCTTTAGGTAGACTGTACTTTAAAGTTCACCCTGTAATCAAACGAAATGAGGTTAATGTCCTGCAATGTTTCTCTGGGTTAGTGGCTTTTATGCAGTCATCAGCATCTCAGTGGCAATTGGCCATTTCTTATCATTATCACTCAATTGCTCTGCAAGAGAAAAGCACATTCAGCAAGTAGACAAAATGGCCAAGGGCTGAAAGAGGAGCACCCATTTTCCTTTAAAAGTTCATTCTCTTGGTAGGTTAATGGAGTAAGATGGCATTATCAATGCCTTTGAGATGCTTCATGAAGCAAATTGACTATCCTGGAGGCCTGAGACAAGCAACTCAAAGGAGAATCTTCTTTCCAGTTACTCTGGTGGGCACAGATGCTTAAATGCATGCATGGCCACAGACAGTCTAAAAGAATTAAAATAACAATTTCTTGATGTCAAAACTGAATACATACAGTCTCTGCCTGTTGTGTGCTTGATGTGTGTGATCCCAGAGAATGAAACAGAGAAAGGATGGAGTCCTCCATGTGTAAGTTTATAAACATGCATATACAGGAAAAAATACTGGGGGGGGGGGGGGGNGTTCAATACAGTATGTCAGTGTTTGCAACAGATGTGTTGTGATAACATTGTCAGCATGACAAATTGCAGGGTCAGCTGATAAGCTGAGCCCTCCTGTGTTACAGGGCACTCACTTCTGACCTCTTCACCTACAAAATGTTTTTGTACTAGGACACTTTGTGGGGTACTCAAACCGATTAGCCTTTGTCTAACAACAGCTGCCTTTGAGAAGTAACCAAAGCATATGTATGCATTGCCCCCTCTCACACAAGGTCTTTATTTAAGATAAATACATAGTGTCAAACTGGAGCCTGCTGCAATAGTTGGGTCTGGGTTTATTACAGGTTTCAGATCCAACAAGCCCTTGTTTTCAAAGCTAGGAATTTGCTGTATTCTGAGCTGGTTCTCATCCAGAATGTCTCTCTCCATGACCTTCCTTACAATCTCAGATGTCATTCTAGAGGTCTGTATAGCAGTGCTCCTAATTACCGGGGTAATATCTGGAAAGGAGGTGGTGTTTATGTCAACGGTACCTGTTTTTCTATTCCTGAAATCTGTTCACATGGTTTAGTGGTGCAGGACTTCACAAAGGAGACACAGAGAGCAAGAGCCTATAAAATGTATTTTGAGTTCTCTAAAGAACATCCAAAATATGGCTCCTGTAAAACAAGTACAGAATGTACAGATATGTACAGAACACAGAGCAAACTCATTCAGTACCCAACTTCACTGGCACTTGTTTAGGTGCAATGTCCTTGTGGACGTCTGCTCCTCAGAGTAACTTTGCTGTCTGTGCCAGTAAGTACTTCTAGGCTGTTCTCACAATCTATGGTTTACAAAGTACTCACTTAAGAAATTTGTTTTTCAAGTTATGCTCTCTAGAATCAGGAGTAAAACAAGCTTTCACTGGAAAGGTTTTAGAAAACACAGCTATTGAGAAGTATGAGGCTCAGATGATAGGCACAGTAAAAATAAATCCTGACTTACCCAAGAGTTCCACTGCCTCACAAAATGCACAGCAAGCAAAGCTTGGCCTGTTTTGTGTTTTCACTGATCACATCCTTGTACTGTCCCCCATTATCTTCTGTTGTCAGTTACACTTCTCCAGTGCTGTAATAGTTCATTGTTCTGATGCAAGGATGAATGGATGGAAGGTGTATTTGCGCTTGCCAAAACTCTCTGGTGATCACTAACAGAATTGTTTAAGTAGTTCTGTTGAACTCACAAGTTCTCTTTGAATTTTCACCTCTGAAGGACTATCAGGAAACTGTCCTGATGGGCTTGCAAAAACAGATATTTGTGAGGTACTTTCCTTTTTTCCTTCAATCCTATTGAAGTTTGAGTGTTCTTTCCTTCCTTGAGTGTTCTTTGAGTGTTCTTTCCTTCATCCAGTTCTGGGTCAAGCATTACATATTCTCTAAATAGTGAATTACTGGGGCCTGATCTTCTGCAGATTAAAGCATAAGACAGTTACCTTCAGCTTTCAAATGTTTATATCAAAGGCAGATCTTACTTGCAATACACTACAGCATAAGAGGTGTCACACTGGAATGGATAAGCAGTCCTTCACCCCACTTTTCCACCTTTTTTCATGGAATGAAGTGAGCTTCTTCTATGTCTGCTCACTCAGTCTGGTGTCAGTTCTTTAACAGCCTGCCGTGAAGATGAAAGTTGGATTCCGTAATTCACAGAAGCACCTTTTCTAATGAAATTGTGCACCATGCCCTCCACAGAAGCAGCACTTAAGGGCACAAGTAAAGAAATAGCTTGGTCAGCAGGGCAAGGGAGGGGATTCTGCACCTTTACTCTGCTCTCCTCAGAACCTACCTGGAGTCCTGTGTGCTGTTCTGGAGCCCCCAGCACAGGAAGGGCATAGAAGTGTTGGATCCAGTCCAGAGGAGGCCATGAAGATGTTCAGAGGGCTGCAGCAGCTCTGCTGTGACGACAGGATACAAGACTTGGGGCTCTGCAGCCTGGAGAAGAGAAGGTTTCCAGGAGAACTTATAGTAGCCTTCCAGTATCTGAAGAGGACTACAGGATAGCTGGGGAGGGACTATTGACAAGATCTTGTAATGACAGAACAAGGGGAAATGGGTTTGAACTGGCAGAGGGGAGTTCTGAAACTGGATGTTAGGAGGAAGTTCTTTGCAGTGAGGCTGGTGAGACACTGGCACAGATTGCCCAGGGATGTTGTGGGGCACAGCATCATCCAACATGATCTTTGATCACATTGGGTAATTCTGTGCTACACAACCTCCCTGGAGGTGTTCAAAGCCAGATTGGATGAGGCCTTGAGTGACCTGTACTAGTGGGATGTGTCCCTGCCTATGGCAGGGAACTGGATGATCTTTGAGTTCTCTTCCAACCTTACCGTTTTATAGTACTGTGATTGACTCTGCCTAACTGCAGTTGCTTGTAGCATCAGCAGAGTGATTAAGGGCTGCTTTCCAAAGCTTGGTGTGCCAGGGCAGTTGTGAATTTCTAACTTTGGTCCTGACAGAAATACACAAACACTGGCTGTCATTTTTTCTTCAGCATCCATTACATGCTCGGTTAACCTTGTTTCCAAAGACATGGAGAAAATTAAGCAGCTGCCTACTCATTTATGCATCCCTAATTGCACATGCAGCCGAGGTACCTGCCACTTGCAATTCAAAAAGTGGGTTCCTAGAGTGTTTCTAGAAGCATTTCTAATGAGCAGTTCAGATGCTGATCATAGAATCATAGAATCATAGAATGGTAAGGTTGGAAGGGACCTCAAGGATCATCTAGTTCCAACCCCCTGCCATAGGCAGGGACACCTCCCAATAGTACAGGTTACTCAAGGCCTCATCCAACCTGGCCTTGAACACATCCAGGGAGGGAGCATCCACAACCTCCCTGGGCAACCTGTTCCAGTGCCTCACCACCCTCACTGTAAAGAACTTCCTCCTAACATCCAGTCTAAATCTCCCCTCTGCCAGTTTAAGCCCATTGCCCCTTGTCCTGTCATTGCAGGACCTTGTAAATAATCCTTCCCCAGCCTTCCTGTAGGCCCCCTTCAGATACTGGAAGTGACACAAGTCACGTGAAGACCGAAGTGTGACCATGACACTTGTGCAAACATGCTTGGCTTGGTTGCTTTTTAATTAGAGAGTGGAAGCACAACCTGCCAGATTCTGGGGCCTACCAGTGAAGAGACAGTTTATTGAGGTCACTATCCAGTGGTGTGTGCTGTTAAGGCACTCACTGTTTCTTCACTACCTCCTAAAAGCTTGCAAATCCACCGCTTTTGCTCCATCTACATCCAGCAGAATAAAAATGTCTTGTCAGGGAGCTGAGGAAAATGAAAGATGTGTTAGGAAGGCACCACAGCAATGTGATGGTTTGGGAGTTCCCTGTCCCCCCACTCTTTGTAAAATCACACAGACCAGACTGAGCTGGCTGGAAGTTAAAGAATGAAACTCTATTTACAGCTTAGCACAATGTACAAGCAGAGACAGACAGGAATAGTTACTGAAATATACAAGTTAAAGGTAAAACAGAAACACAATACCCTTCCCAGAAAGCAGAGTCCACAGGAGGGGCTCCCAACCACCCTTTGACACCCTTTACACCCTGCTACCTTACCCCAGGGTTTGGCTTACATGTAAGGTGAGTTTGGAGGATAGGTCAGGGGAGTTAGAGGCAGAGTGGTTAGTTGGGTTGCACAGCAGGAGAAACACAGACTCAAACAGAGACTCTCTGTTTCATCTATGTTTGTGTCCCTGTTTATATACATCTCAGCAAGCCTGTGAGTGAAGCAGACATCACCATTGCTTGCTTTTCACAGTCTATAATATAATTTTCTCCATTAAAATGTTCCAATTAGCCTCAAACCAGCACAGGCAGAGTTTCTCATCCTCGCCATCCTCCCATGAACACAGTACCTTTCAACTTGGCAGGAGTCACTCTGTAGTCCAACATCAGCTAAACCCCTTTTGACATTTCAGCAAATAAAAATGATTTAGTGTTAGCTCCTTCATTGGAACTTACAATATCAGCCCTGCACTGTATAGAGCTTGCTTTCTAATGTACACACGGCACAGAAAACAACTGCAATTATATATGAAATTAAACCTATGGGGTACACTTGTTTCTATGTGAACATGTGTTTTTTATAGCCTCTGAATTTATTTTCTGGTAAGAAGCTTAAGGAAAGCACGTGCCACGTCCCCAAATTGCTTGCACTACAGCCATGCCTTTAGAAAAGAGTTTGAGAAAGAGAAGGGGGTCTGCTTTTCAACTTTGATTCTCTAAGAATGTCATAGCCAGTTGAGGGATAAGCAGGGAAATGAAAAGACATTGAGTCAGACATTTTCTGAAGCCTTGCTTTTTACAGTTCTTTTGACATGTCTTCTTGAGAGACTTTGAAGGAGTTTGGAGTTGTCACGGTGATTTGTGGCTGCCAAGAAAGTCAGAAAACCTTAGGGATGAAAATCTTCGAACAAATGTTTTTATTTCTGCACTGGGGTATGGTCAAGGAGGAATAATTAATGTTTGTGAGGCTCCTGAAGAACAAAGTGTGCATTATGGGCCATGGTCGTGGAGCAGCTTTCTTGTACTCTGTTTCACAGTCTCTATGAATAACTTCACCCAGTTGAAATGATAAAGCAAACTAGACTGCTGGGAAACACAATGTAGCCAGGCTGTTGATACAAGCAATTAGTGAAGAAAACTATGTAGAATAAATTTTTGCTCTGAACTGCACAGGAATTTGGGTCTGGAAACATCTGACTATGTCTTCATTTATTGCTTTTCTTGCAAGCCTGGGGACATGAATACCAAACAGAATGCAAAAATTCTGAAGGTTCTGTAACTAAAAGCTTCCAGAAAGTGCATTGAAAACCAAAGCAAATGCAATAGCTTCAGAGAAACAAGAGCTGGCACCATCCAGGAGACCAAATGTCTCCTAAATGATATTTTGCAAGCATCTAGAATGGTCAGATAAAGAAGTTCACAGGAATAAAATGCATCCTCAAAGAAAACTTGCAAAAGTATGGAAAAATTAAGGTTTGGCCTCTTAAGTAAAAACAGTTGAGGGCTGAATTGCTAGAGATAATGGTTGGTGTTTAGTTTGCACAACTAAATAGCTCAGAGGAAGTCATAAGCAATCGGGTAGGGGGCAAAATAGGAAGAACTCTTAAGTCACAGCTCCCAAACTGCTGAGAACAGAGGTCCCAGCTTAGTAGATTCCAGTTCCAATTTTCAGCCTGTGATATTTATAAATAGAAATCAGACAGACCTAAAACATTCTGAACAAAGGTTTCATAGTATTGACACTTTGTCACTGTGTTATTTTTACAGATACAGAGACAAGTAGAAGAGACTATCTTAAAAACTGAGGTGTATTCTGAGTTCTCTAGCCTGTCTTTCTTCCCTGTTTGGACAAGGAAGAGTCCTTTCTTCAACTAATATGTCACAAGACCCCTTAAATCCATACAAATCTTAGGACTGTAGTTGAGAGAGTAGGGTTGGTGCATTTCAGAGTTAAATGTGCTACATCCAGGCTACGATGTGCATTTTGTTTTGTCAGCACTAACTACATCACACCAACTCCAACATATGTAACAGGTCCCCTGGCCTTAGGACAGACCTGAGGAGGCCACGAAGATGCTCAGAGGGCTGCAGCAGCTCTGCTATGAGGACAGACTGAGAGAGTTTGGGCTCTGCAGCCTGGAGAAGAGAAGGCTTCCAGAAGACCTTAGAGTAGCCTTCCAGTATCTGAAGGGGGCCTACAGGAAGGCTGGGGAGGGACTATTGACAAGGTCTTGTAATGTCAGGACAAGGGGCAATGGGTTTGAACTGGCAGAGGGGAGATGTAGACTGGATGTTAGGAGGAAGTTGTTTGCAGCGAGGGTGGTGAGAGACTGGCAGAGGTTGCCCAGGGAGGTTGTGGTTGCTCCCTCCCTGGAGGTGATCAAGGCCAGGTTGGACGAGGCCTTGAGTGACCTGTACTAGTGGGAGGTGTCCCTGCATATGGCAGGGGGTTGGAACTGGATGATCCTTGAGGTCCTTTCCAACCTTACTATTCTATTATTCTATGACTCTACGCACAAAGCATCTTGCAGAGGGAAAGGGAAGGTGATGCAGAGGATGAGAAATGAAGGGGAAGTGGAGCTTCAAAAGTTGTGCAAGCCTGACATAATTTTGAAGGGCTGAATGCCAAGCAGCTGCTGTATTTATAGGAAGCACTTTGTCAGGTTCTATCCCTTTTTTTTTTTAATAGAAGTTTTTGTATGAGCACAGCCTATTAACCTGCCCATAATTTGAACACTGTGATCTTAGAATAAAACATTTTCTCTTTTATTTTTTCCTCCATTGTGCATATAATTTCCAAGCTTTTTTTTTGTTAGTTTGGTTTTTTTTTTTTTTTTTTTTTCCCTTCCCTTTAAAGGCCAAAGGAGTTCATGAACTCCGTTGATAAACAAGATTGCTCCTTGTTTTCCTTTCAGGAGTTTTGCTGAGACATCTGTGGTTGAATCTCCATGATTTTGGATGGATACTGTTCAAACAATTCCTTTTTCCTAACTCCTAATATGGCAAACCCATTCCCGCTCAGCAACGCTCATAAACATTTGCATAAAGTGAATTGTATACTTGAATTGGGGCCTCCAGCATATCCTGTTTGATATACTAGACCTCATAAAAACAAAGGCAAGGCAGACACAATTTGTGCCTGTCTGCAAAGTGAAGTGCTTCTCTGTTTTGCTCACAGTCTCACAGGGAGTGTAACCTCTGGATACTGCCTGCTTTTGAACCAGCCATGATAGAGGAGGAATTCTTTTGGAATGTAATTAAGTAGTAAGTGTGAGAAAACCATATCTATAAAATATAAATAGATTCTGAGCAGTCCAAAGCATTTTTGACTCCCATGCTAACCAGAAACCTTGCAGAGTTCTTCTTTGCTTGCTCTTCCTCTCAGCAAGTGCAGAACATGGCAAGGTGTGAAATGCAAAACTGAGAGCAAAAGTCTGTTCAGTCCTATGCCCTGCAGCAAGCAGTCAGCCTCCAGCTGTGCTTATGCTGGCAGCACAGCAAAGAGTACAAGAATGGAAAGTTCCTGGAGTGATAGATGGCTGTCAAGAAATGTAGTGTCTGAAAATCCTCTGCTTCTATTGACCAAACGCTATCAAAGCTACAACTGTGGAGAGTGACTGAGACCCTTTAAACTCTGCTTGCTTGATTCACAAGCAAGCAAGAAGTGCCTGTGAAGGGAAATGACCTACAAAGTTGACTTTTTCTCCCTGGCAAACGTGGCTGCAGGAGCACTTAGGTTAGGTCAATGTACTTTCCACTAAATTCTCATCAGTTAAAGTCTAAACATTTCTTATGGCAAGAACTACAACCCATGACTTTTGTCTCCCTATGGAGTAGGTTAGGAGGCCATATTGCCCCTTACCCTCATTGCTAGCTCTGTCTTCCTTGTGGTGGAAAACTGCTCAACAGGAAGGTGAAGAAACCTCCACTTTGGCAGCAGCTAATTTCTTGGATTTGGAGAAACCATCTGGAGATCTGTGTACAATTCTGGAGCCCCCAGCACAGGAAGGACATGAAACTGTTGGAGTGGGTCCAGAGGAGCCATGAAGATGATCAGAAGGCTGCAGCAGCTCTGCTACAAGGACAGGCTGAGAGAGTTGGAGCTCTGTAGTCTGGAGAAGAGAAGGCTTTGAGGAGACCTTAGATTAGCCTTCCAGGATCTGAAGGGGGCTACAGGAAGGTTGTGGAGGGACTATTGACAAGGTCTTGCAATGACAGGACAAGGGGCAATGGGTTTGAACTGGCAGAGGGGAGATTGAAACTGGATGTTAGGAGGAAGTTGTTTGCAGTGAGGGTGGTGAGAGACTGGCAGAGGTTGCCCAGGGAGGTTGTGGCTGCTCCCTCCCTGGAGGTGTTCAAGGCCAGGTTGGAGAAGGCCTTGAGTGACCTGTACTAGTGGGAGGTGTCTCTGTCTGTGATAGGGGTTTGGAACTGGATGATCTTTGAGGTCACTTCCAACCTTACCTTTCTATGATTCTATGGTTCTATGATTATAACACAAACTGCATCACTTACTCAAGAGTGAATCACATACAAGAGTCTGCTGGAGGCAGAGAATTGAACCTAGACTTCTGGAAATCAGGTTATACTGTTGGACCATTCTGTCTTTCCACACATGAGTATAAAACATGATCTTAGACAAGGCATTTATTTGGGTTATACCAAAGAAAAAAATCCCAAATTGTGCTTTGTACAACATTCAACAATAAATGTGTGGAAACAGTGAATTCTCTTTGTTTTGGATTAACTCTGTGAATATGAACTAGCCCAAAGATTCAGTGAGGATAGGAGTGCTTTAAGAAGAACTGAATCTTTTAGGGCAGGGAGGTGTTTTACTATTATTGTAAAAAAACAAACAAAAAACCCAAAACAACAAAACAAAACAAACCCAAGAAAACAAAACAATAGCAAGGTGGCCAGCCAGAATGCCTGGGGGAATCATTCACATTCAAGGTGTGAGTATTAAAAGGTACAATGGGAAGCAGATGTGCAAAAAAACCAACATAAAATTGTAGGCAGAAAGGAGTACCTCGGGCTATGGCTGTTCCTACTGTACTAGCTAATGAGAACTCCACGAGGTATTTATTGATTTAATTACAGCTCACAAGCAATGTGTTAGCTTACCTTTTGTAAATGATGCACTGGAGTTACGTGTAGGAAATGTAGGCTTTTGTGTGGTTCAACATGGGCTGAAGAGGAGGATACTCTTGACAGGAAACAAATCTCAATGTGCACATGGTGTGTTGGCCACTGTACAACATCATACAGTAGGAGTTGTCCCAATAATGTTTTGGCCTGGCATTCACAACTGTAAGAAACTAGAAAACAAAAAATATTCAGTGTCACCAGCACAAGGAGAGGACTTACACAATGTGATAAGAAGTTTGTTCCATATCAATATTTAATATTGCTTTGGCTGCACCCATCTAGCTGAAGAAATGAGGTTTGGCAGATCAGTGTTTGCCCCTAGGCTGCATCTCAGATATGTGCTATGCAGTCACCCAAAGTCCTTCTTTCCAGCTGTCCAGAGAAGAGCAAAATTCTGTGTGGCAATGTATTTTGTGAGACAAAGTAGGCACCTAGGAGCACAAGCAGGGGCTTCTGGACATTAGGAAACATTTTTTTTTCTCCCAATAAGAGTGGTCAGGCATTGGAATGATCTGCCCAGGGAGGTGGTGGAGCCACCAATTCTGGATGTGTTTAAAAGTCATTTGGATGCGGTGCTTGGGGATATGGTGTAAGGGTGAACTTTGCAGCGCAGGGATAGCAGTTGGACTGGATGATCCTGGGGGTCTTTTCCAACCTGAATGTTTCTGTGACTTATGTGCCACTGCCTCCTCTGAGTGAATATGGACACACAGCATTGGTAGCTCTTGCCCTGTATCTGTGTGCAGCTCAGAGGCTTTCCCATGCTTGTGAGAAAACTGCTAGTGCTGAATTATGTCTCTCCTAATTATTTTTTTCTGTCTCTGTCTAAGTATTTTAGCAAGCATGGTAGATTCTTGATAATCTACTGAAATTAAAATCAGACCTGAAAAAATACAGTATCACAGTATCACCAGGGTTGGAAGAGACCTCAAAGATCATCAAGTCCAACCCAATACTTTTGAGATCTGGAGGTATTTAAAAGACCTGTAGATACGGTGCTTACTAATATGCTTGAGCAGTGGTCAGTGATCTGCCAGCACCTGGCAGTCTTGGCTTAATGGTTGGACTCCATGATCTGAAAGGTCTTTTCCAACCTAAATGATTCTGTGGTTCAGGTCATTCTCAAGGTTATATGAATCAGCAGTTGCTGCTGAAAGGCTTTGAGGCAGAAGGATGAAGGTCAAACCCAGGTTTGTAAGACAGTTACGAACATATTGCTTTAGAGGCTATATTTATGTTATTTTAGAGGCCATAACCATCTTTAAATTGAAATAAATAAATAAATAAATAAATAAATAAACAAGCAAGTGAACTGATAAATAAATAGATAAATAAATAAGAAAAGAAAAGAAAAGGTAAAGTTTTGGGTTGCAAGGGTACTATAGAAAATGTAACAAAAAGTTTTTCCATAGTCTCTGTTCCTCTCCCTGTCCTGATCCAGAATAGGGGGAAGGTAGAACAGTAAAACAAAAAAATCCAAACCAACCCAACAAAAAAAACCCCCAAAAAACAAAAAAACAAAAAAAAAACCCCAAAAAAACCCCAAAACCCAAACTCCAGTCCTTTAGTGCTATTAAATGGTCTTTTGAATGCAAAAAGATGCCTCTAGGAACATTAAAGAAAAAATATGTACAGCTCCTGTGTGTCAGGGCTCAGATTTTTCCAAAGACTTTATTGTACAACCGGATGTGTCAGCAACTAAAATGGGTGCAATTGGATGCCAAGAAAGTGATGGTAAAGAGCATCTAGCACTACATATCACTGAAAAAATTGTTCTGAAGGGGATAAAGATATGCAACAATAGGAGGGGAAAAAAAAAAATGTTTCCAAGTTCCCCTATAAAATGGGCTTTAGAAGCACTTTTCTGTTATTTCTTTTAAAATGCCCCTTAGTAAAAGATTATGGGCTCTCAGCATGGATAAATATAAAGATGAAAAAGGAGTATATTAGATAGCTTAGGGTACCATGCAGTGTGTCATATGAGAAGCATATTGTTGGGCCTATACCTAGGAAGGCTCTCCTGACAGGTAGAAATAAAGAGTATTTATCTACAGGGTTTTGGAAATTAGGGAAGTCCCATATTGATGTATCTGTCAGATACTTTTCTTTTTTTTCCCTCATGTGCAGACAGATTTTAGGGGATGGTTAGGAGATTTCCATGTCAGGATTATTCTGACATTCACTCCACATGGGATGGAAAAGAGCCAAGCTAGAGGGAAGAAACATCTTTCCAGGCAGGAGGCATTTGGGGCGTTGCAGAGGCTTCCCTCCTAGTGTTTCACTTTGTTCCCTTCACATAGGAAGGAGTGGGGACAGCTCAGACCCACTCATCCTATTTGTCACTCTAATTAAATATTTCTTGCCTGGGTACAGTGCGACTCAAATAGTCCCTTGGGTGTTTTTCGTGTGTTTGGGTTGTTCTGGGTTGAGGAGCTGGCTGCTCTCCTGCCTTCTTACACATTCCACAACCTCTGTAGATGTAAGTTGTTTATAGAATTCTATATGTGCAATCTGGAATCAATTTTGGCACCAACAAAACAGCTTTTAATTTGTCGGCAGCCTTGTCCTAATGTGTGTGTGTGTGTGTAAATTTAGAAATATAAATGTATATTGGCAAGCTGTCTGAGGTGACTGCAAAGTCCTCATTAGCTCTGACTGATGTATGGAGATGCTGAAGCGCTCTCTTGCTCTTGACTACAGACCATATGTACAGAATGGAATCAATCTCTTTTGTCTGTTAGAGTATTCCTTCAGAGTTCATCATCCCTGTGACACACCAGACTAAAATACGAATGACAACACATGGCCCCGTGCCATCCTGGGTTGGAGAGAAGGGGTGATTGTGGTGGAGAAAAGCATAGTAAACACAGAGCTCTGCATTTAATTTCCCCACCATACTCCAGCCTTCTTTCATAGAATCATAGAATGGTAAGGTTGGAAGGGACCTCAAGGATCATCTAGTTCCAACCCCCTGCCATAGGCAGGGACACATCCCACTAGCACAGCTCACTCAAGGCCTCGTCCAACCTGGCCTTGAACACCTCCAGGGAGGGAGCAGCCACAACCTCCCTGGGCAACCTGTGCCAGTGCCTCACCAACCTCACTGCAAACAACTTCCTCCTCTCATCCAGTCTAAATCTCCCCTCTGCCAGTTTAAACCCATTACTCATCCTACCATTGCAAGACCTTGTCAATAATCCCTCCCCAACCTTCCTGTAGCCCCCTTCAGATACTGGAAGGCTACTCTAAGGTCTCCTGGAAGCCTTCTCTTCTCCAGGCTGCAGAGCCCCGACTCTCTCAGCCTGTCCTCATAGCAGAGCTGCTGCAGCCCTCTGAGCATCTTCATGGCCTCCTCTGGACTGCATCAAACACTTTCATGTCCTTCCTGTGCTGGGGGCTCCAGAACTGCACACAGGACTCCAGATCAGGCTAGATGTGGCTTTGAGCAACCTGGTCTAAGCAGGAGGTTTCCCTGACTGTGGCAGAGGAGTTGGAACTAGATGATCTTTAAGGTCCTGTGCAACTCAAGGCATTCTGTGATTCTAAACCACACATAAGCACCTTACCAGCCTAATTTTCTAATGGTTTCAAAGACCAGACAGAGTTCTTCCTCTAAAGAGGTGACTAATGAAGAATCAAATTAGAATTTCTATGTTGCTGCTTATAACTTGGTCTTGCCACTTGAAAAACCAAAGTGAACTACAAAGATGGAAGTTCCCAGCTTCCAGAAGCCTGGACTGATGCACTATGTTGATGTTGTAATACACAGTTCAGCTGGTAGTGAGGAGTGGGGTAATATACATAACCCCCTCTGCTTAAAGCGTCTAAATGAGTTAGGGTTTAAATTGTGTATTTGCGCTAAAATTTCATCTAAATCTGCACAGCACAACATTTAAACATAAAATAAAATAGTAAACTCAATCTTTCCAAGTCTATAGCTTGTTGACATTGAACCTCACACAGTCCTCACTCTGTCTGCTTGGGCCGACATGGCGCTTTTAGATCAACAATACCAGCTGGCTTTTTAATTCTCTTGGGAGCCAACATTTAAATAAAGCTAAATATTAGGTCTGTGCTTAGATCTATTCTATAAATATTGTCATTAATTTAGGAGACATTTGTTTTGGGTGGGTTGGTTTTTTTGTTTTTTTTTTCCCCAGTGTGTTTTGGTCTAGGTTTTTTTTTTACATTTGATTTTTATTGTTGGTCTTTACAGTCTTGTGTTTTTAAGGTACTCGTAGTGAGTATTTTGTTTGTTATGTTTCTGTAGTGCAAGTTTTCTGCCATCATGAGATGTTTCCAGGAGGCTCTTGGCTCTGTTTGCTTTGCCTCTATAGTGATTTTAATTACAGGTCCACATGCTTTGTCCCTGGGTATATCAGAAAGAGAAGAGGACTGAGAATCACTTCCCACCTTCTGTGTGTCTTACCCCCCAAAAAGTCACCAACCTCTGGGATCTGAAATTTTATGAACCATTAAACCAGCCTTAAAAAGTTATCCAGAGCTGAATGCAGTCTCTATTTTTTTTTTTTTCTGTATGACACAGCTCTTTTCACAGAATCATAGAATGGTAAGGTTGGAAGAGACCTCAAATATCATCCAGTTCCAACCCCCTATCATAGACAGAGACACCTCCCACTAGTACAGGTCACTCAAGGAATCATTCAACCTGGCTTTGAACACCTCCAGGGAGGGAGCAGCCACAACCTCCCTGGGCAACCTGTGCCAGTGTCTCACCACCCTCACTGCATACAACTTCCTCCTAACATCCAGTCTAAATCTCCCCTCTGCCAGTTCAAACCCATTGCTCCTTGTCCTGTCATTGCAAGACCTTGTCAATAGTCCCTCCCCAGCCTTCCTGTAGCCCACTTCAGATACTGGAAGGCTACTATCAGGTCTCCTGGAAACCTTCTCTTCTCCAGGTTGCAGAGCCCCAACTCTCTCAGCCTGCTCTCAACCTCACAGCAGAGCTGCTGCAGCCCTCTGAGCATCTTTGTGGCCTCCTCTGGACCCACTCCAACACTTCCATGTCCTTCCTGTGCTGGGGGCTCCAGCACTGCACACAGGACTCCAAATGGGGTCTGAGGAGACCACAACAGGAGAGCAGAACAAAGGGGCAGAGTCCCCTCCCTTGCCCTGCTGCAGCCCAGCACACAGTTGCTGTGTGGGCTGCACTCACACTGCAGGCCCATCTTGAGCTTTTCATCACCCCAGACCCCTAGGTCCTTTTCCTCAGGACTGCTCTCAGCCCTTCCACCCTCCTCCAGCCTGTATTTCTGCTTGGGATTGTGCCTACCCAGGTGCAAGTCCTTACACTTGGCCTTATTGAATGTCATGAGGTTGGTTTGGGCACACCTCTGGGTGGATCCCTACCCTCTGCTGAATAATTATTTTGTTACTCAGTCAAGCTGTTTGGGGTAAAAGCATTTTATTTTCTGAACCTTTTGTTTTTCAAATTCTTTCAGTCATAGCCCACTGTATGTCACATTGGTAGAAAGAGGTTGCAAACGGTTTTGGCAAAGGTTCCTAGAAACACTGTTTTCAGAAGTAAAAAAAAATATAAAGAGCTCATCTAGAAGCACCATTGTATAGCTGAGCTGCCTCCAGCAGGGTTTTGAGGCGCCAGCATTACGCATTCTTGTTTTTGTGATGCTTAAGTTTTGGAAAAGAAGCAGAAAATATCTGTCTAATGAACAGCATCCAAGACTTAAAGACATCTCAGATTAGATATTGCAATTAAATCCTTAGCCTGAAAAATCCATGTTAAGCCTCTGAGCAATATTAGAAACAACAGGAAAGGGCTTTTCCCTCTGTTTACCTCCAGCACTTTAACATGGAAAAGGCTTTCCCTGGTGAAGCTGAAGGAGGATTTAACATTGCAGGCCAGGGGGAAAAGGGTGTCATGAAGGTGGTCTGATAAATCAATTTATCTCAGCTGAGGATTTGGCTCCTGAACCGCTGCTAGTATAGAAGTAATGAAGGACAATGAAACAACAATCTTCACAGCAGACCAAGTAGTTTTGGCTACCAAAAGTTCAATCCCCATGAGAAGTTCTCTTTCTTTAAACATTTGGACATAAACTCTGTCTGCTGTGCCTTTTTGAGTTTCCTCTTTCTAATCCTGAGAAAATTACTGTACAGAGCTACTTCCCCATGTCAGCAACAGCGTAGCATAGCAGCCCTGGTTAGGATACACCAGGCACAAGCCCTGCTCTGTGGTACTAACCCAGCAGGTGCAGCCAGGGAAGAAACAAGCTGTTGTGAAGAGGATACTTTTCCTCTCCCTGATTGCAGAAAACATCTTGAATTCCTGAAGAGCGTTATGCTTCTATCCCTTCGTGATGGTTTGGGAGTTCCCTACCC
>VWZE01004271.1:389685-402525 GCA_013396675.1 Eubucco bourcierii
GGAAAAAAAAAAAAAAAGGAGAAAATGCAATGTGAGGAAAGGGGCAGGTATGTTGGAAAAGGAGGGTAGTGCTCAAAGGAGAGAGATGGAGAGGAAAAGGATGGATATGGAAAGAAAAGGAGGAAGATGAGGAAAATAGGAGATGGAGAAGGAAGGAGGGAGGTGGAGAAGTGGGATAAAAAAAAAAAAAATAATAAAAGTGNGCTCATCCCATACCACACTGTTAGGAGAAGCTTGAGCCCTGCTGTTGCAAGTCTGTGTCATCATAGACTCCCAGAATGGTAGGGTTTGGAAGGGACCTTCAGAGATGATTCAGTCAAAGCAGGATCACCCTAGGCGGCGGCGGCGGCGGCAGCAGCAGCAGCAGCCAGTGCAGTTGCCTCATTGTTGGGCTATTTTGTGTGAGTGTGTGCACCTGTGTCTGTTTGCACCTATAGAATCATAGAATTGAGCAGATTGGAAGAGACCTCTGGGCTCACCCAGCCCAGCCTCTCACCCAGTTCTATCCAATCAACCAGGCCATGGGACTAAGTGCCCCATCCAGGCTTTTCTTTGGCACCTCCAGGGATGGTGACTCCACCACCTCCCTGGGCAGCCCATTCCAATGCCAATCACTCTCTCTGTCAGGGACTTCCTCCTGGCATTTGGCCTGGACCTGCCCTGGCACAGCTTGAGACTGTGTCCTCTTGTTCTGTTGCTGGTTGCCTGAGAGAGGAGACTGACCCCTGCCTGGCTGCAACCTCCTTTCAGGTGGTTGTGGACAGCAATGAGGTCACCCCTGAGCCTCCTATGTAGATGCAGGTTCTCCTCTAGCAATAAAAATGGCTCTTTGTTAATTTCTTCACTAAGTCATACCTGTCCTGTTGAGAACCTCCCCTTCCTTTAATAATGGCTGAGAGTAGCCCTGAGGAAAAGGCCCTGGGGGTCTGGGGTGATGAAATGCTCAACTTGAGCCTGCAGTGAGTGCAGCCCAGACAGCAACTGTGTGCTGGACTGCAGCAAGAGCAGTGTGGGCTAATGTGTAATGATGCATGGAGAAGAGGAGGCTCAGGGCAGACCTCATTGCTTTCTACAACTATCTGAAAGGAGGTTGTAGCCAGGTGGGGTTGGTCTCTACTCTCAGGCAACCTGTGACAGAACAAGAGGACACAGCCTCAAGCTGTGCTAGGGCAGGTTCAGGCTGGATGTTAGGAAGAAGTTCTTTACAGCAAGATTGATTGGCATTGGAACGGGCTGTTTGGGGAGGTGGTGGAGTCCCCATCCCTGGAGGTGTTCAAAAGGAGACTGGATGAGGCACTTAGTGTCATGGGTTAGTTAATCAGAAAGTGTTAGGTGATAGGTAGGACTCAGTGATCTCCAAGGTCTTTTCCAATCTGGTTAGTTCTGTGATTTTGTGATTTTATCCCTTCCTTCCCTCCCAAGACAAGAAAGTAATTCCTGAATAAATTCTAATGGGTGATCTGAGTGATGACTAAACACCAGTGAAAATAAACTACTTGGAAAGACCTGTTCTTATACTGCTGTATCATGCAGCAGTACAGAATGCACAATTAAAGAGAGAAGCTGTGAATTCAGAGTGAAAAGACAAACATGGACTCAATGACCTTAGAGATCTTTTCCAACTTGGTTAATTCTGTGATTCTGTGATCGGGTTGTACTTTTGAAAATGAAATAAATAACTGTGGGTGAAATTAATGAGGGTTTTGTGGGGAAAAAAAAAAAGTTAAAAAAAAAAAAAAAGGAAGAAAAAAACCCCAAACCAACCCTGCAGCTAAATTTAAACCAAAATTCATGGATGTTCCCTGCTTTCTTTTTTTTCAGCACCTAATCACTTCTAATGAAAACAGCTTTGACAGATAGGATCAGCTCTCTGGCAGCTCTAACTGGAGGAAGTCAACAATGAATACATTTGTTGGGGAGAATCATCTGTTCTGTAACTCTTTAGGCAGTCATCATGTATTTCAAATTTGTGTTACATCAGACCTGGTAACATTGTCAAGCTGCTCTGCTGAGTGCGTTGAAGTCGACTCATGAACGCTGCAGATGTGGAGAGGTTTGCTGACGTTAATTAGAGAGAAACATTGCATTCACCATGGCTTTAACTTCAATCCACGTGTCCTGACCCACAGAAAGAGAAATGAAATATGGTATGTATTCAAAACAGCCCAACTAAATGCATGTCTGTAGTTTTTTTTCTGCATATATTATACAGGGGAAAAAAAAAAAACAAACAAACAAAACAAAACCAACCAGGTATTATGAATGCTAAAGACAGGTATTATGGTGGCTTATGGTGCTGCAGTATTACATACATTTCAGAGAGCCTGTGTGGGAGTTTATACATGTTTCTGAAGTCAATTGAAATAATTTTAATAGTAATGTGAGTGGATTTTTTGACTTTCCACCCCCCTGAGACCTTTCTGTTACTAAAGGATAGATGAGCCTTATGTATAGCATCTCCTGCTCACTCATGTTTCATCCTCCTTTTTCTTTTTTAATTCCCCCCAAATTAACCTGAATCAATGTGAACTATGAATTTTAGTTAAGGGTATCACAGTATCACAGTCTCACCAAGGCTGGAAGAGACCTCAAAGCTCATCAAGTCCAACCCAATACCACGGACCTCAAGACCAGATCATGGCACCAAGTGCCACGTCCAAACTTGCCTTGAACAGCTCAATTAATGGAGCGGGGAAGGAAGGGACAGACAGGATCACAGGATGTTAGGGGTTGGAAGAGACCTACATAGATCATCAAGTCCAATCCCCCTACCAGAGCAGGATCATAGAATATAGCTCAGGTTGCACAGGAACGCATCCAGAGGGTCTTGGAAGTCTCCAGAAAAGGAGACTCTTCAACCTCCCTGAGCAGCCTGTTCCAGTGCTCTGTGGCCCTTACATGGAACTGTTGCTTTACAGTCATTTCTTCAAACAGCTAACATTTTTAAGTAGTTCAAAACATTGTCTTGTCAGCTACAGGTAAAGAAAAGTCAGTATCAGGTTCTTCTGAAAACACAAAGATTCATGAAAGACTTTGCAGAATCACAGAAACATTCAGGTTGGAAAAGTCCCTCAGGATCACCAAGTCAAACCAATACCCCTACTCAACAAGACTCACCCTCAACCATATCCCCAAGCAACACATCCAAATGACTTTTAAACACACCCAGGGTTGGTGACTCAACCACCTCCCTGGGCAGCCCATTCCAATGCCTGACCACTCTGGCTGGGAAAAAAATGTTTCCTAATATCCAGTCTAAACCTATTCAGTCACAGCTTGAGGCCATTCCCTCTTGTTCTATCACTAATTACCTGTGAGAAGAGACCAGCAGCAACCTCTCCACAATGTTCTTTCAGGTAGCTGTAGACAGCAATGAGGTCTCCCCTCAGCCTCCTCTTCCTTGCAGTTTTCTACATTGCAGTACAAAAGTTACCTTAAATATGAAATGATCTGAAAAAAAAAATTAGGAAGATAAGACAAATGCATTTAACTGTTATTGAGTGGTCTTTAGACTTCATATAAAAAGAGAGCATAGATGATGAGCCTGCAGTGTGCACATACAGCCCAAACAGCAACCGAGTCCTGGGCTGCAGCAAGAGCAGTGTGTCCAGCAGGGCAAGGGAGGGGATTCTACCCCTTTACTCTTCATCCTCAGACCCCATCGGGAGTCCTGTGTGCAGTTCTGGAGCCCTCAGCACAGGAAGGACATGGAAGTGTTGGAACCAGTCCAGAGGTGGCCACGAAGATGCTGAGAGAGCTGCATCAGCTATGAGATGCAGATGCTATGAGGACAGGCTGAGAGGGTTGGGGATCTGCAGCCTGGAGAAGAGGTTTCCAGGAGACCTTAGAGTAGCCTTCCAGGATCTGAAGGGGGCCTACAGGAAAGCTGGGGAGGGACTACTGACAAGGTCTTGTAATGGTAGGATGAGGGGTAATGGGTTTAAACTGGCAGANCTCAGACTTAACTGTGGCTTATTAAAGTAGAAACACTGTCCCTTTGTCTCCCCTAAACGAAACGGGTTGTGGAGCCTGGCCAGTCAGGTTGCTGAGTTCTCATGACGCTATTTAACTTAAATGAAAGTATTGTTGGCAGTGGAAGAGCTCTTTAGAAAAGTCTGCCCCATATAATGCAAGCCTTGCTGATATATGCTACTCTTCAACTAATGAAAAAGCTAGTAAAAGCCATCAAAGACCACCGTTTTTCCTACTCAGCCCCAAACCTTCCACCCGTGCAGGCCAGCAGTGATGGAGAGACCTGCCAGCCCCACTGAATCCCTTGACCCACATTGTCAGACAGGGCTATATAGTATCTGACTAAACCTGCATCTGAATGCCAGCCAGCTATGTTAGAACCCATCTCTGTGGTTTTATCAGCCCAGGCCCAGGGCTGCACGTGCCAGACAGGACCGAAGCAGACAGCGAACGCTCACACGGTGAGCAGCCGCGGAGGTGTGATGGCTGCGGCGGCTCTCTGGAGAACACTAAGTGCATTCAATATGCTGCACAGCCAGGGGATTAATCTGAGGATTTATTGTTTTTGCAGGGCTGGATGAATGCAGGAGGGAAATGATGAGCGGAAAAAAAAAAAAACCCAAACCCACAGCAATTAAAGTCACAGGGCTGCAAATATATGATGCATGGCCACAACTGTCCAGCCTGCACCTTTCCCCAGATAAATAAAACTGACTTCCAAGTAAGAGATGGGAGCCAAGAAGCTGTGGAAAGGGTGAAAAAAAAAAAAAAAAAAAAGAAAAAGAAAGCCTCACTTCCATCTGGGCACAGGATTTATATCCCTAATCTCTGAGGAAACCAAATAAAAGAAGGATGCATTTTTCATCTCTCTCCCACCCTGTGAACTGTAATTGTGGTGGAGGTTCCTACCCACTTTCACGTGGGAACGGAAAGCGAGTTCCACCAGAGTGAGGAGCCTTGTCTTCAGCCTTCCCCAGAGAGGAGAAAAGATGGAACCAGCAAAGCCCCACCAGGTTTCTTTATTTCTTTTGGAATGTGGGAACTGGAACTTTTAGGTATTGTGAAATCTCAAATCCTTCTACCCAACAAACTCAGAAGAATTTATTGCAAGAAGAGATGATATTGAGGTTCAGTTTTATTTGTATTCGAAGTTCTGGTTTTGAACTTGGCAGAAGGAGTTTTTGCAGGGTTTGGCTGCTCTTGCAGGACCTAATCCAAAGTCCATTGAAGTCAGGACAAATCTCTCCCTAGGCTCCAGTGAATTTTGGGTCAGACCCCTACAGTAACATTGATTGTGATGGTTGCAGAGGTTGAAATTTTATTGCTGCAATCTACATAAAATATGGCTGGCTTTCATTTTAGATATTTCTTTCTTCCTTTTGCATGGAAATAATATATTTTTTTTCTGTTAAAAATATTTATTTCTCAATTTATAAAATTATTAAATTCATCATCATCATTATTAGATGAAGTTATGGAGAATTCTGCAAGAGCCTGCACTCAAAGTCCTGTCCATTCCTCTCATTTAATTTCCTCATGTCTTTTGATGCTTATTACATTTTGACATTATAAAAGACACAGCTTTAAATTCCTTTTCCAGATGAAGATTATCTGCCTAAATGGAAAATAACATTAACAGAAGCTGCAACAGATCTCAGCCAGCCTGAAATTCTAATCTCTGCATGGTTCTGGATGTAGTATTATTGACAGTACCATCAGTGCACTTAATGCATGGCTGTTGTGCTATCATTGAATATAACCTAAGGTCTACTGTGCCATTGTGAAGCCACTACAGAGTCTACACTGAATGAGAAAAGACCATGGCAAAGACCACAAGCAGGCTGCCTTTCCTTCATAGGAAAATTAATCCTCTCCTACAACATTAACAGGTTTCTTATTGTAGCCTTTTAGTACTTAAAGGGAGTCTACAAGAAAGATGAGGACAGTATTTTAGCAGGGTATATTGCAACAGGACAAGAGGTGATGGTTTTAGACCCAAAGTCAGGAGATTTGGACTAAAAAAGTTTGGACTAAGAGAATTTTTCTGTGGTGAGTGTGGTGAAACACTGGCACAAGTTGCCTGGAGAGGTAGAAGCCCCATCCATGAAACCATTCAAGCTCAGTGTGGACAAGGCTCTGATGTTGTCCTTGTACACTGAAGAGGGGGGTGCACTAGATGACCTTTAAAAGTCCCTTCCAACCCAAACTGTTCTACGGTTCTCTAATTCCCTAATTACTTGCACCCCATGATCATCACTGGGGATGAACACATTTGTTTTTAAGGAGGCAAAGCGTGAATAGAGCTCAAGCATGGCAAACAAAGCAACAGCTCCACAAGCCCAACCTCTTCTTGAGGAGCTGCTTCTGCACTTCAACACATCATTTTTGGACACAGATGAGCAGCAGTTTGCAAAGTCCTGAGAAAGCTGCAGCTTTCAAGGCTTGAGGCATTGATGGTTCTGTGTCAGATGTAATCCTTCCTATTTCCACACTCTCATTTCCATCACCTCTCCTGCTCTTGACCTCATATGGTGTTTATGCTTACATGGCCAATTATTGTATGTGCCATATCATTTTCATACAATATTAAACTGTCCTTTTCCTCCTCACTTCTTAAATTCAGTCATTTATAAGGCAAACTAACACACCAAGTAACACTTTAATGCTTAGTTTAATATTATAACAACATTAAGAAAGTTTTCTGTTTAATCTGATCTGAAAGGGAGAAAAAAAGTGTTTAGTCTGATTAGCCTTTTTTCTCTCCTTTTGTATCTTTGTTTAAATTTCACTATTTGGCAGTTGATTATCAAGCTAGAAGTTTACTACAAGATTCCTTCCTCTTTTTATTCAGATGCAAACATCAATTCTCTTTTTATTTTTTTTTCTTCTTTTTTGTTGTCCTTTTCTTTGGGTTTTAAATGTGCTTAGGTCACATTCAAATCCCTGAGCCTTCTACTTGGGTGGTTTCAGTAAGCAGTCCCTCAGGGTTTGCAGAATCAAACCTAGAATCATGGAATGGTTGGAAGGGACCTCAAAGATCATCTAGTTCCAACCCCTTGCCATAGGCAGGGACACCTTCCACTAGCACAGCTCACTCAAGGCCTCCTCCAACCTGGCCTTGAACACCTCCAGGGAGGGAGCAGCCACAACCTCCCTGGGCAACCTGTGCCAGAGCCTCACCAAATTGTAAAGGAATTGTTAAGGAATTGTTAGGGAATTTAGAGGAGAGTGAGAAGGTGTGGGAACTACACTGGTTCTTTCATGTTATAGTCTCAAAATCTGTGCAGCACAAATAATAGGTAGAAATATTCCACCTTTGGAAATTGTGCTTCTCAGACAATTTGGTATGATGAATTTAGCCAGGGGAAATTGCCACGGCCTTAGTATTTTTGGTAACAAATGTGGGGTGATTTTTATACTCAGTCCTTAATCCCTAAGGTTGCTTTCAGATTTAAAAGAAACAGAGAATTAGGGTTGTGGAGCTCAGGGAGTGATGGATGATGCTGTTATAAATCCAAATCACCTAGCCCTTGATTTATTTTTTGGAATTTTCAAGAGTGTGGCGATACATATTTCTAATTTCCACTGAGGACGAATTTGGTGAAAGGAAAGAGAAATTATTTGCTAAAACATAAGCTGGAATCAGGTGCTGGATGCCAATATTAACACCCTTAAAGAAGAGATGTTTCCTGAATTAGACTATGGTGCAAGCAGGACTTTCGGCAGTGAATTACTAGACCTGCTGACAGATGCTCCCCCTTACAAGAGGGCTGGTGTGCTTGATTAAAAGCTGGTGATGAGAGATTCCACTACCAGTCCTGCCAGAGATCCTACCTTCCCTGCAGCCTCCCCCTTACATCTCCTGGTGTTGGGTAGCAGCTTCCCAACACAGAGCAATTTTGACAGGCAGGCAAAGTGCCACAAAGATGCTCAGAGGTCTGAAGCAGTTCTGTTATGAGGACAGGCTGAGAGAGTTTGGACTCTGCAGCCTGGAGAAGAGAAGGCTTCCAGGAGACCTTGGAGTGGCCTTCCAGCATCTGAAGGGACCTACAGGAGGGCTGAGGAAGGATATTGACAAGGTCTTGTAATGACAAGAAGAGGAAGAATGGGTTTAAACTGGCAGAGGGGAGATTTAAACTGGATGTGAGGGAGTTCTTTCCAGTGAGGATGGTGAGACACCAGCACAGGTTGCCCAGGGAGGTTGTGGCTGCTCCCTCCCTCCCTGGAGGTGTTCAAGGCCAAGTTGGATGTGTCACTCAAGCTTTGAGTGACCTGTACTAGTGTGAGGTGTCCCTGCCTATGGCAGGGGGTTGGAACTGGATGAGCTTTGAAGTCTCTTTCAACCTAAACCACTCTATGATTCTAAGAGGCTGCAGGTATTCCCTCTCTGGAGGTATTCAAAACCCACCTGGACGTGTTCCTGTGTGATCTGGTATAGGTCATATTGCTTGGGCAGGGGATTTGGACAGGATGAACTTTCAAGGTCGCTTCCAGCTCCTGACATTCTGTGATTTTGTGATCCTTTGATTCTGTGATTCTTTGATTCTGTGATTCTGTGTCCCTTCTGTTTCTTCACAGGTTCAGGGAAAAGGTGTAATAAATTACAGTTGCATCCTTATCAAAAATGCCAGTCCCTTTGATGGGATTGGGGGAATTAGCTCAGAGCTTTACATTGCAAGCAAGGTAAAAAGGCAGCTGAGTTATAGACAGTGTGCACAGCTGAACATCAACCATTATTCTTGATCCCAAATATAATAACCAGAGCATGAGTAACACTTTTCACTTACAGAGGTGAAGCAACTCGTGGCTATTAACAAATTACCTCCCTCACTGACAGAGACAGGAAACTTTGTTATTTCATTTGGGAATTGGGAAAGATTGAGATACCAAGAAATTAGTTTGTTCAAGATGGTAAATGGGAATCAATGGCAAGAGGACAACCTTTGGATTGTTGGATCCTTGATGCTTCTCTTTCATGTGTTTTCAGAGAAAAGGCTTTCTTTCCTCTTCTTTCACAGTAAGTCTCTGATTAAATAAAAATAAAAATAATAACTCAGCATGTCAGACTGTAATAAGGGTCATGTGAGGTACAGGTGACCTTTGCTGGCCAGGAAATGAGGGTTGGTTTTCTAGGTGTGACCTGGACTGTGTGTTACAGCCATTTACAGCTTTGTAAAGTGAGTACAAAATGAGCATCAGGCAGTGCGACCGCAGCATTTTCACTACTTACTCGATGAGGTGGAAGGCAGGGTTGGACTCTTTTAGAATTGCACTCATTTTTTTTTTAGAAATTATTTTATTTTTTTTATAGCTGCTGTGAGGTATACCAATAAACCCAACCTAAGCATGTAGGAATTTCAACTCTGTGTCTAACCTAAAATCTTTAATTTTGCATTCAACCCTCAGGAACATAAAACTTACACTGCAGTGAACTTTCTAGACTGTTGTAGGGTACTATTTTGCTTCTCTCAGACCTGGTCAGCTGAGGGCCCTGTAATTGATCTCTCAGGATAAAGAAAATAAGCAGTACTGGGGCTAGTCTCAACCTGCCTTGGTCTGGGGAGAAAGACTAGAAAAACAGCAAGCTGGGGAGCGAGTAGCCTGTTGCTGTCAGTGTTTGAACTGCAGAGGCTATGGTTAACCTCTGTGCCAAAGTCTCCAAGTCCACAGCTTGCAGTTTCCTTTAAAACTTTCTAAACAGACAAGGGCAGTGCTTTGGTCTAAATTTTGGGTTCACCTGGAGGTTCTGATAGCATCCATGAGAAGATGTTAATTACCAGATAGGTATATACAAGTATCTATCTAGCTATAAATATCTATCTATCTACTTATCTATCTATCTACTTATCTATCTGTCTATCTATTCATCTATCTATCTATCCATCTATCTACCCATCCATCTACCCATCTATCTATCTATCCAGCTATCCATCTATCTATCCATCTATCCATCCATCCATCTATCCATCTATCTATGCATCTATCTATCTATCTATCTATCCATCTATCCATCTATCTATCTACTTATCCATCTATATATCTATCTATCTACTTATCTATTTATATATCTACTTATCTATCTATCTANGTCTATCTATTCATCTATCTATCTATCCATCTATCTACCCATCCATCTACCCATCTATCTATCTATCCAGCTATCCATCTATCTATCCATCTATCCATCCATCCATCTATCCATCTATCTATGCATCTATCTATCTATCTATCCATCTATCCATCTATCTATCTACTTATCCATCTATATATCTATCTATCTACTTATCTATTTATATATCTACTTATCTATCTATCTATCCATCTATCTATATATCCATCCATCTATATATCCATCCATCTATCCATCTATCCATCCATCCATCTATCTATCTATCTATCTATCTATCCATCCATCTATCTACATGCACACAGACATGTCTGTAAGGCTTTTCTACAGTCTTCCAAGTCCAAACTTAGTGTTTAATGAACCATAGCTCTGTACCTTGTAAGAATGTAGCCTTCATAAAAGCTATGTGTTAAATGAAATTTAGCTCATTAATTTTGTTTCCATTTACAGTGCAGGAAGAGGTGGTGGCAAGCAGTGATCTCTCAATGGAAAAATTGAAAGAGGTTGGGAAAATATGCATTTCCCAACTTGGAGAATCTGTATAGAGTCTGTGGGGAATATAAAATAACATGAATTGATTGGAAAAGTCTTGATGGAGCCTTTTGGAAAACCCAAAATGGTTTCTGGATATGCCTGAAGTGGTCTCTGAATTGAAGAATCAGAGTACTTGTGATTTGCTTCCTATCATACCTCCCAACAGCAACCTATGTTTGCAGAGGGAAAGAAATGTTAAATGCTATGACTGCTAGGCTGGGAACTTAGTTCAGCTAACATCAGGTTTATGACCTAGAATGGAGGTGAATGGCCAAACCAGATCAACACTCCATTAATCTAAGGATGATCAGGTAACATTGTATTTGGCAAAGCCGCCAATAACCATGTAATAGCTTTGTAATTCTATGGTAATTTCTTACACATGGTTATGGATGCCCTGTAAAGCACTGTGTTACCAATAATCCCATATTACCTCTCTGCTCTTAAATATAAGATCACTGACAGACCATGACTGTTTAATGTACTTTCAGTCTCAAACCGAAATCTTAGACAATGGTTATAAAAATGAACCTTAGAGGGTGACTTTCTTTACTCTTCTTTAATATATATATATATTTATTCTTCAGAACATACCACATTCACATCAGTAGGACTCTAGATAGCATGTGGGGTATTAGGTTTAATTTACATTTATCCCTTCCTTTCTGGTTTTCATCTACCCACAATTAGGCATTCTAAGAGAGATGTGAATTGTGTAGTTTGTACCACTTTCAAGGGGAGTGAGTGAGGATCTAAGTTAGTGACACAAGTGACACCTGTAGCAGAATTCAAACTATCCCCCAAACAATCATAGAATCATAGAACGGTAAGGTTAGAAGTGACCTCAAAGATCATCCAGTTCCAATCCCCTGTCATAGGCAGGGACACCTCCCACTAGTACAGGTCACTCAAGGCCTCCTCCAACCTGGCCTTGAACACCTCCAGGGAGGGAGCAGCCACAACCTCCCTGGGCAACCTCTGCCAGTGTCTCACCACCCTCACTGCAAACAACTTCCTGCTAACATCCAGTTTCAGTCTCCCCTCTGCCAGTTCAAACCCATTGCCCCTTGTCCTGGCATTGCAGGACCTTGTAAATAATCCCTCCCCAGCCTTCCTGTAGGCCCCCTTCAGATGCTGGAAGGCTACTATCAGGTCTCCTCAGACAGCACAAATACTGTGCCATGCAGCTTTGCCTTATTTTAAATACCAATCACTGGCAAATTGAGAAGAAAATCTTTGCCTACTATAAAGAAAAAGGTGAGTGCCAGAAATCTCTTGTCAGAACAGTGGAAGCAGACACAGCTGCCTGTAAGGTAAACCACTGTGCTGCTAGGTTTGTCTCCAATATGTGAACCAGATTGGACTTTAATTCCAAAAATCACAGTTATTCAACCTTTCCCTTCTACTTATACATGGAGAAACCTGTATTCCTCCATAAATTACTATTTTTGTATGGAAGAATTTTTAGGTCTTTGTATGTAGTGGACTTCTGTCATATATAATATTTTTTTTTTCCTTCATTCTTAGAAAAGATGGAAAGAAGTGGTTAATTCTTAGAAAAGACTGAAAGAAGAGGTTAATTCTTAGAAGAGATTGAAAGAAGAGGCTAATTCTTAGAAGAGGTTAATTCTAACTGCATTCTTTGGTCTTAAACACTTTTAACATTCCCAAACATTTAGAATGGAAATAACTCTGTATTTCAGGGCTAACCCTCTTGTCATGGTAAATCAGACACTGGAAAGTGTGTTCCTGGAGTCAAATTTGATTTGGGGAATTTGTATGTAATTCTAAATAGGAGTATCAAATGAATAAGCAATATGGGCCACAGAAAGCTCAGTCCTGTACTATTAAAATGGATGTGGAGTTTTGCAATTTTGACACTGCTCAGCATCCCTTTTACTCTGACCTTTAATAAATCCCCAGTCCAAGGCAAGGAGAGACTTGAACACTTTAAAGTCTCATTTTCCTTTTTTTTCACTTAGGCATGGTTCTGAGGTTATGAAAGTTATTTTTATGCCTGCAATTCATCAGGGCTGGTATGTTTTATATAGCAGAAACTGAATTGCAGTTATTATCATTCCTACAGAGAGGAGATGTGCAACTGGGGGTTTGTAATGCTCTCCAAGAAGCTGTGGAGGACAAGATCAGGTCAGCCTTTTTAGAAAAACAAACAGCCAAAAAAAAAAAAAAAAAAAAAAAAAAAAAAA